>LR738714.1:294557072-294568418 GCA_902687465.1 Secale cereale
ATATATATATATATATATATATATATATCCAATGCAAATAACTATTGCATTAATTCAAAATGCCCAAAATAAATACTTATGAGCTCCTAATAATATTGGTTTGATTTTTATCTCTAACCAATATTTTCAGAGAGCATCATGAACATTTTCTTGGACCTATTGGGAGCAATTTTTATTTGGGTCATTTTTAGAAAAGATCTCTGAGGCTTTCCACTTTCCCCACTTCAAATTTAATTTTGAAATTAAACATGATGCATGGGTGCCACTCAATAATGCAACTAGTTACAAAGCAGAATTCTAGGGCTGTGACAACTAGTTTTCAGGTTGCTCGGTGAGAATTTCCAGTTATTCCTAGATTAGATTTATTTTCTTACCTATTGTCCAAGAAAAAGTCCAAAAAAAAGTTAGATCTATTCATCCTTTGTCCAAGCCAGTCTGAGCCTTTGCAATTTTCTTTTCATTGTTTGCGTTATTTAATTATCGGTTGCACCGTGGTGTCGAGTTGCTGGTCTTAGTGTCTAGTTCGTTAGAGTTTTGAGTTCTGTTCACATTAGTCACGTCACCGCTGCATCGTTATCCCTTCCGCTGTCCACCACCTCATCCATCAATTTCCACCTCGTGCTACCCATCGTTCATTGTCACAATCATACTTGAAGTCGTTCGCATCTTTGCTTGATCCAATGTGCATCTTATCTAGTTTGTCTTGGAAAGAGGGAGAAAGAAAAAAAAAGACAGAGAAAAAAGTTTAAAAAAAAGAGGAGAGAAAGAAAAAGAAAAAAGTGTGAGAAAAAAGAAAAATAAAAAGAAGAAGAAGAAAGTTGGAGAGAGAGTTGTTGTATATTCTGCTTGCAGTTGTTTTCATCATTATCTTTACTGCCGTTGTGAGCTTCACTTATATCTTGCTGTTCAGAGCTACTTCGTATCCTTTATTGATGCTAGTTGTGCTACACTGTGACCTCATTAGTGTTCTAGGCTCGCGTCTCTAGTCCGGTCTAGCCTAGGACCAGCACAGTACCGTCGTTGAGCGTTTATTCAACATTGCATCTCTGAATTGATTATTGCTAATCTTTTGCTACCATATATAGCCAACCGAGCTCCACATATTTCTACACCGTGCATATTTACGTTCACTTGGCAATCGCTTAACTTAATCTTTGGAGTTATTTGACACCGCTGGTTGCCTATCACCACCTGCTGCATGGTAAGAACTTGTAAGATATTGATATTTGCTTTACTGTGAGCGCTTTACCACCACATCCTAGTAGTTCATAGGAACATTATTCTCGAATTTTGTTTCTTGTTTCTACTAATCATGACAGGTATCGGAGACAAAAGTTCTTAGACGACGGATACATCTTCACCATCACGAGACGTGGGACGACACACACAAGCACATGGTCAGGTTATTTATTTACCGTCATTTGAGGGTAGATTTAATCCTGCTATTTATCTTGCTTGGGAGTTTGAGGTCGAACTAATTTTTGCTAGCCATGATTTTTCTGAACTTGAGAGAGTACGAGCTGTCACTAGAGCATTTACTGGTTTTTCTTCTGTTTGGTGGAGTGTGCATTGTAAGAAAAATATTGATAACCAACCTACAACTTGGAAAGATTTGAAGGCTGTACTGAGAAAACATTTTTTTCCTCCTTACTATCGCCTTGAATTGCTTCGCAAATTGGAACAATTAAAACAAGGTAGTAACACTGTTCATACTTACTACCAAGAGTTCAAATCTTATATGCATCATTGTGACATAGAAGAATCTAAGGATGATACAATGAATAGATTTTTCGGTGGTTTGAACCATGATATTCGCGCAAGATTTCAGTATATTCCTCGTTGCATTACCGGTATGTATGTTCGTGCTTGTACCTTTGAGAGACAAATACAGGAGGATGCATTGTGTGACTACAACAACTACTATTCCAGTTCATGCTCACCACCACTGGTTGGTTCCTCCACCATTGCACCTACAAGAGCAGCCACACCTCCAATTGTGAGCGTGACATCATCTAAAGTGTATGGTACATTGTCATCGTCTGTACCTACATCAGCTACGTCTTTGCGACAAGGTAACAGTAAAATCAATGATGATATAACTTCACATGAGGATGATGCATATCTAGTTAACTTGAATACATCATGTATTGAATTACCTGTTGATTTGAGCACACCACCTAGTTTAGATAATCATGTTACTGTCATGAATGCGTCATGTGATCAAACAACTGAAATACCAACAATTTTGAGTGCACCAATTGAATTAACTGTTGATGCAAAAGAATCATGTGAATTAGAGAATAAATCAGATTTGGATAAAATACATTTGAAAATAATTGTGCCAATGTTTAATCATTTTGATATGACCTCTAATCTTGGTGACGATTCTATGTCAAATGCCTTATTGCATGTTTGCTTATTTAAGCATGTTGTAGCCTGTGAATTTCATGCAAGTAAGGTTTATTCACCAATGTTGGGATGGTTTAATGATGAACATTGTCAATCTTTTGATATGAATAAGAGCTTCACTTATTTGTGCAAACTGAGTTGCAATATTTTCATGCCTTCTACTTCCTGTGATAATATTTTGGCTTTATATTTTATGAACTACGAAAGTTACTCATCTATTCATGTGTCATATGTGCGAAAATTAAGGGAAGTAAAAATGGATGACATATACATATACAACATGTACACCTTGTATATTTTCTTACCTGAATTTCAGATTAAGCAACGCCGAGGACGGCTTTATTTTCAAGAAAGGGAGGATGATGAGGACATGACTACCTTGGATACGATCAAAAATATTGCATACATATATATTTGTGAGGTGATTTCTAATGCAAACTATGCAACAATTTATTTATGTCATCCAGGACAAAAATACTTCACAGACTTTTGTGCCATGTCTAATTCCAGGTGTATGGGACATTTGTACAATCCACATATGAAGATAAGGGAAAAAGAGAAGTTTAGGTGCTGTTCAAAAAGTTCTCTCACGTCACTTTTGGGCCAAGAGAAGATAGAGTCCAAGTCTCTCACGTTCTGCATCCAGATTCGGACTGCACAGACATACCTGACTCAAAACGGCAAGAACTCCTTCATACGGTCTCCGAATTGGGTGATTCTTTTTTGTTGGAAACTAGATTTCGTACACTTTCCAACCCAATTGGATTCACCTTCAAAATCGTCCGGAGCGTTGAGATACCGACGGAACAATCTGGCGCTGCAGCAGAATCCGAGTCAAACTACAAGTCCAAAGGTGTTACATCACCTCCACTTGGGCCCATGAGCCTTGTACGACCTAGGTTTAGTTTTAGGCTGCCTTGGGACGTCCTTCCACCTCCTTGGCCGCCCCCCCTTGCTCCTATATAAGTAGATCCATCTAGTAGCTTTTTCTTTGGGGATTTGTTTAGTCAAAAGTTAGCCATTGCAACTTCGTGTACTTCATTTGTGTCCAACGACCAGACCAAGACCGCTTACGGATCCCCACCTTTATTAATACATCATTTATATTTGCAATATTCAGATTGCTTTATCATATTCTTGCTTGTTCTTCGATTGCATGCAGGAATAGAACTTCGCGGTCAGGCTGATCATGCTTCTGGCATTGTCATTAACCCCTGGAGATTGGTTTAGCGATTACTAAGGCGCTACATCGTGCACGTTTGTAGTCGGATCGTCAAAGTTGTCTCCACCAAATTGATAGTTATCATCTCATCGAAAGATCGGGACACCTTTGCCTCTATCAGAAATCTTGTTGTTCTTTTGTATGAAATCTGTAGTCAACTGCAGTCCTCCTTCTCACAGCATATGGATCAGATTGTCTCCATCGTCTGAGACCTGCATCCTTCCTCAACTTCATGTCCTCAGCAACAATACGATTGTCGGTGTACAAAAGAAGGGGCGCGTCTTTGTACCCCTTACTTGTGCACGGAGAGTCGGAGCCGCGCCCACTGCCACACCAAGCGGAGCGGGAGAAGTGGGCTGAGGTAAAACCGAAGCCCAAGACAATCAAGACAGCACTAAGGACAAGAACGCAAAGAGGCAGAGGGGCGGAGCAGTTTCCCCCGGCAAGACCCTTGTCGGAGGCAGCCTCAGCAGCCCCGGCAGGACCCTAGCTGGGCCAGCACGCCCAAACACCAACAAACCAGCCACCCTTAAAGCCTATGGGATCCAACAATATCAACAATAGTGGAGCCAAGGCTCGGGAAGCGCCCACGTGATGGCATGCAGATCTTTGTGAAGACAAAGATCTATGACTCCCAAGATGAGAACCAGAAGACAAGGCGATCGTGAGGTTCCTTGCCGAGGACGCCCGCGAGGCCCCGACAAGGCTCCTTGTCGAAGACACCCCGAAGCCCCGACAAGCCTCTTGCCGCAGGGCCCTCACGGAGGCCCCGGCAAGACCCTTGCCAAGAACAGAAGCAAGCCTACAGCAAGCTCTTTCTGCCCCGTCGCTGCGCCAGCTCGGCGGCCGACCCGCTGACCCAGGTAGGCACCCACATGGCGATACGTGATTCTTGGGCCAGCTAGCCAAGCACCTACGTGGTGGCATGCAGATCTTCGTGAAGACCCTACCGCGACGCCACCTCACCTGCCTGCCTCGCTGTCCTGGACACGTGTCGCGACCAGACAGAGCGGCCACGGGCGGGACAGGCTTCTTTCCCGCCCCCGGTAAAGTAAATAGACACCTAAGCAGCGCATTGAATGTGCCTTGTCTCGTAATGGCATGGGATAAGCCTATACACTGTACACCTTTCCACCTCCTGTGTGCCACTGTGGCAGCCCCTTTAGACTATAAAAGGAGGCCCGCGGAGTACTGGAGGACGATTCGGATCCTAAAAAGCTGGATAGGCACCGTAGCTAGCTGAAGAACTCAAGAACACTCAAATATACACCAAAGCAGGACTAGGGTATTACGCATTGATACGTCTCCAACGTATCTATAATTTTTGATTGTTCCATGCTATTATTTATGAAGTCTTGGATGTTTAATGGGCTTTATCATTCAATTTTATATCATTTTTAGGATCATGTCATCTTGCTTAAGGCGTTACTCTGTTCTTATGAACTTAATACACTAGATGCATGCTGGATAGCGGTCAATGTGTGGAGTAATAGTAGTAGATGCAGGCAGGACTCGGTCTACTTGTCTCGGACGTGATGCCTATATACAATGATCATGCCTAGATAGTCTCATAATTATTCGCTTTTCTATCAATTGCTCGACAGTAATTTGTTTACCCGTCGTAGAATATCGCTATCATGAGAGAAGCCACTAGAGAAAACTATGGCCCCCGGGTCTATTCTCAACATATCAATATACATCTACTTTACTTTTACCGCCTTTATTTTCTGTTCTTATAAACTAAAAATACCAAAAATATGAACTCTCATCTCTATGAGATCTCACTTTTGTAAGTGACCGTAAAGGGATTGACAACCCCTTATCGCGTTGGCTGCGAAGTTCTTATTTGCTTGTGCAGGTGCGAGGGACTCGCGCGTGGTCTCCTACTGGATTGATACCTTGGTTCTCAAAAACTGAGGGAAATACTTACGCTACTATGTTGCATCACCCTTTCCTCTTCGAGGGAATACAACGCAAGCTCGAGAAGTAGCAAGAAGGATTTTTGGCGCTTTCCCGGGGAGGCTTACGCAAAAGTCATATACCAAGTACCTATGACAAACCCTTATCCTTCGCATTACATTTTTTCCTCTCCCCCACTTCACCCTTGCCGATTTATTTGCCCTTCTTTTGCCGTGTGTTTACCATTCGCGTGCCTCTTGTTTGCTTGTGTTGCTATGTGCCCTCATTTAGCTTGTATATTCGCTTGCTAAAGTATAAATCCTCATTCACTTGCTAATCTCTTTAAGGATCCAATTATGTTGAACCTATTGCTAGTGAGATGCGTGCACTAGATTATCTATATGGGGTTTTGCTTGAAATTTATGAATCTGAAAATTGTGAGGAATTGTAAAAAAAGTGATTCATGTTAGCTCCTTAAATAAAAAGCATGATTGCAATGATGTTATTATAAATTCTATTGATGTCAATTGTGCTAATAATATGCAAAACCCTAAGCGTGGGGATGCTAGTTTTGCTAGGTCTACCACTTGTTACCATGATCATGATTGGGGTGATTCTTATGATCTTGAAAATTTATTTAATCCCCATGATGAATGTAAGATTGATAATAATGTTTGCAATATTATTGAAAGTGGGTTTGGAAGAGTGTCAACTTTAGATCCCACATACTTGGAGAATATTCAATCTTATGATTTTTTTGATAAAAGTGGGTTTGGAGAGGTCATGACTTTAGTTAACATTAATCCCACTATTTTGGAAGAGTGTCAACTTCGCATGCATGTGGATCGTGTTGAAAATATGTTATGTGATAGCTATATTGTTGAATTTTCTTATGATCCTACATGCAATTATTATGAGAGAGGAAAATATGGTTGTAGGAATGTTCATGTTACTAAATTATCTCTCGTTATGTTGAGATTGCTATTGTTTCTTTCTTCTTCCTTGCATATGCTAGAAATTGATTGCCTTGATAATTTGTTTGCGTATAAAATGCCTATGCATAGGAAGTATGTTAGACTTAGATATGTTTTTCACATGTTTTATGATGCTCTCTTTGTGCTTCAATTCTTGTCTTTCATATGAGCATCACTCAAATCGTGCCTAGCTAGGGGCGTAAAACGATAGCGCTTGTTGGGAGGCAACCCAACTTTATATTTTTTGTTTTTGTTGCTGTTAGAGAATAATTATTGCATCTAGCCTCTGATTAGATGTGGTTTCATGTTTTGTTTAGTGTTTGTGCCAAGTAGAACCTTTGTGAAGACTTGTGTGAAGTTTATGTGATCTTGTTGTGAAAAACAGAATCGTTAGCGCTTGCTAAAGTGGTCTTCCGATTTTACTGGAGCATGATTTTTGGTTGATTATTTTTGCAGATGATTGGTAGACAAATTCCGCAAATTTACCAATTTAGTTTAAATTTTTTGGAGTTCCAGAAGTAGGCGAAACCTGCAGATTACTACAGACTGTTCTGTTTTTGACAGATTCTGTTTTTCGTGTGTTGTTTGCTTATTTCAATGCATCTATGAGTAGTATTGGAGGATATGAACCATAGAGAACTTGGAATACTGTAGGTTTAACACCAATATAAATAAATAATGAATTCATTGCTGCACCTTTGAGTAGTGGTTTGCTTTCTTATACTAACGGAGCTCACGAGAATTTTTATCTAAGCTTTGTGTTGTGAAGTTTTCAAGTTTTGAGTATTGCTTTGATGGACTATGGAACCAGGAGTAGCAAAGGCCTAAGCTTGGGGATGCCCATGGCACCCCAAGTAAATTCAAGATAATCAAAACCCTAAGCTTGGGGATGCCCCGGGAAGGCATCCCCTCTTTCGTCTTCATCCATCGGTAACTATACTTGGGGCTATATTTTTATTCGCAACATGATATGTGTTTTGCTTGAGCGTCTTGTATAATTTGATTATTTGCTTGTTAGTTTGCCACAATCATCCTTGCTGGACACACCTATTTGAGAGAGTTAAATATGGCCTAGAAATTATTAGAACACTCTATATGCTTCATTTTTATCTTTTCAGTTGAATAGTTTTTGCTCTAGTGCTTCACTTATATCTTTTAGAGCACGGTGGTGGTAATATTTTGTAGAAATTGTTGAACTCACATGCTTCACTTATATCCTTTTGAGAGTCTATTAAAACAGCATGGTAATGTGTTTAGGCTAAAGAAACTAGTCTCCACATGATAGACATCCAATGTCAATGTAGTAAAAAAAATCACACTAAGTGCATTGAATAGAATGAGATGTTGGATGCTTGATAATTGTTTTGAGACATGAGGATAGTGATATTAGAGTCAGGCTAGTGGAGTTATTATGAAATTGAGAAATACTTGTGTTAAGGTTAGTGATTCCTGTATCATGCATGTATGGTGAACCGCTATGTGACAAAGTTAGAGCATGAGGTATTTGTAGAGTGCCAACCTTTGTGCGGAGGTCGGGGGCGCGCGATGGTTGACTCCTACCAACATCCCCCCTAGGAGCATGAGTTGATTTCTTTGTTTTGATGACTTGTAGATTTTTGCAACAAGTATATGCGTTCTTATGACTAATGTTGAGTCCATGGGTTATATGCACTCTCACCCTTCCACCATTGCTAGCCTCTCTTGTACCATACAACCACCATATACCTTCCTCAAAACATCCACCATACCTACATATCATGGCATTTCCAAAGCCATTCCGAGATATATTGCCTTGCAACTTTCCACCGTTCCGTTCATATGACACGCATCATATTGTCATATTGCCATTTTCATGATCATGTAGTTGACATCGTATTTGCGGCAAAGCCACCATGCATAATTTTTTATACATGTCACTCTTGTTTCATTGCACATGTACACCGCCGGAGGCATTCATATAGAGTCATACTTTGTTGTTGTAGTATCGAGTTGTAATATCGTGTTGTAATGAAAGTGTGATGATCATCATTATTAGAGCATTGTCCCATGGGAGGAAAGGCTAAATCTATAAAGCCCCTTCGCAAAAAAAGAAAAGAAAAAGAAAAAAAAGGCCAAAGAAAAAAAAAGAAAAAAAGAACAAGGGACAGTTGCTACTATCTTCTTTTCCACACTTGTGCTTCAAAGTAGCACCATGTTCTTCATTGTAGAGAGTCTCATGCTTAGTCATTTTCTTATACTAGTGGGAATTTTTCATTATATAACTTGGCTTGTATATTCCAACGATGGGCTTCCTCAAATGCCCTAGGTCTTCGTGCGAAAGCAAGTTGGATGCACACCCACTAGTTTCTTTTGTTAAGCTTTCAGTCTTATTTAGTTCTAGTGCACCTGTTGCATGGCAATCCCTACTCACTCACATTGATATCTATTGATGGGCATCTCCATAGCCCGTTGATACGCCTAGTCGATGTGAGACTATCTTCCTCTCTTTTTGTCTTCTCCACAACCACCTCTATTCCACCCATAGTGCTATCTCCATGGATCACACTCATGTATAGCGTGAAAGTTGAAAGGTTTGAAAAGATAGAGTATGAAAACAAATGCTTGGCTGAAATCGGGGTTGTGCATGATATGAATATTTTGTGTGATAACGAGGGAGCATAGCCAAAACTATATGATTTTGTAGGGATAACTTTCTTTAGCCATACTATTTTGAGAAGACATGATTGCTTTGTTAGTATGCTTGAAGTATTATTGTTTCTTATGTCAATATAGACTTTGATCTTTAATCTTTCCGATCTGAACTTTCATGCCAAAATTACGAGAATTACATTGAAAAACTATATTTGTTAGCATTCCACATCAAAAATTCTTTCTTTATCATTTACCTACTCAAGGACGAGCAGGAATTAAGCTTGGGGATGCTTGATACGTCTCCAACGTATCTATAATTTTTTATTGTTCCATGCTATTATTTATGAAGTCTTGGATGTTTAATGGGCTTTATCATTCACTTTTATAGTCTGTTTCAGGGTTTTGAAGAAAAAGAATATCAAACGAAGTCCAAACGGAATGAAACCTTCACGAGAGATATTTTTGGAGAAAATCACGCACGCGGAGCTTGAGAACCAAGTCAGGGGACAGAGGGCTGGCCCACGAGGGTGGGGGCGCGCCCCTCTTCCCAGGGCGCACCTCTGCCTCGTGGCCCCCCTCGAGCGTCCCTCGGTGCCCTCCTTCTTCCTATATAAGTCTACGTACCCCAGAAACTCCCTGAACAAAGAGAAAACCCTAATTCCACCGTCGTACCTTCTGTTCCCGTGGAGATCCCATCTTGGAGCCTGTTCCGGAGCTCCACCGGAGGGGGATCCATCACGGAGGCCTTCATCATCATCATCATCGCCCTCACCATGAGTTGTGAGTAGTTTACCACAGACCTTCGGGTCCATAGCTAGTATCTAGATGGCTTCTTCTCTCTCTCTGGATCTCAATACGATGTTCTCCTCAGTCTTCGAGGAGATCTATTCGATGTAATCTCTTTTTGCGGTGTGTTTGTCGAGATCCGATGAATTGTGAGTTTATGACCAAGGTTATCTATGAAAGATATTTGGTTCTTCTCTGAACTTTTTATGTGTGCTCATAATATCCTTGCAAGTCTCTTCGAATTATTGGTTTGGTTTGGCCTATTAGATCTATAGTTCTTGCAATGGGAGAAGTGCTTGGCTTTGGGTTCAATCTTGCGGTGTCCATTCCCAGTGACAGTAGGGGTAGCAAGGCACATATTGTATTGTTGCCATCGAGGATAAAAAGATGGGGTTTATATCATATTTCTTGAATTTATCCATCTACATCATGTCATCTTGCTTAAGGCGTTACTCTGTTCTTATGAACTTAATACACTAGATGCATGCTGGATAGCGGTCGATGTGTGGAGTAATAGTAGTAGATGCAGGCAAGAGTCGGTCTACTTGTCTCGGACGTGATGCCTCATGCCTAGATAGTCTCATAATTATTCGCTTTTCTATCAATTGCTCGACAGTAATTTGTTTACCCGCCGTAGAATATCGTTATCATGAGAGAAGCCACTAGAGAAAACTATGGCCCCCGGGTCTATTCTCAACATATCAATCTACATCTACTTTACTTTTATCGCTTTATTTTCTGTTTTATAAACTAAAAATACCAAAAATATAAACTATCATCTCTATGACATCTCACTTTTGTAAGTGACCGTAAAGGGATTGACAACCCCTTACCACATTGGCTGTGAAGTTCTTATTTGTTTGTGCAGGTGCGAGGGACTCACGCGTGGTCTCCTATTGGATTGATACCTTTGTTCTAGAAAACTGAGGGAAATACTTACTCTACTGTGCTGCATCACCCTTTCCTCTTCGAGGGAATACAACGCAAGCTCGAGAAGTAGCACGCATCCTCGCGGCCCGAACCTGGGTAAACGATCGTTGTGCTGACTCTTAGACCTGCTCTTTGCACAACTTCGCGTCCGCCAACCGTAGAAGGGATTCTAGTGATCCCATAGGTGTCGTTTCCCACCGACATCTTTGGCGCGCCAGGTAGGGGAGCGCAGTTGTGAAAATCTGGTCCAGTAGTTAGCGTAGCGATTCCTCATCGCGATGGCTCTTAAGAAGAAGACGATCATGGCGGTCGGCTCATATGCAGCCGAACGGCCTGTGTCGGCACAGGCTGGCGACGGTGTGGTCGCGGATGGAAGCCGAGGCGCGATCTGCGAACACCCGCGCTGTTCCAGCAGCCGAAGCCTGGAAAGCGGCGTCGTTCGTGCGCGAGACGACGAGCCACACGCCACCAAGTCCAAGGGTGGAGCCGCCCCCC
>LR738714.1:294568525-294617321 GCA_902687465.1 Secale cereale
CCCCCCCCCGCAGGCGGCACGGGGCCCTCCAAGAGCGGCGTCGTACTCCGCACGGGCGACGCGACGACTTCCAAGACGCCCACGGCAGCGCCCATGGCACGTTCCTCCCAGGCCATGCGCGATGAGCATCATTGCCGCGCGGAGGACCCCGGGCGCTGCCGTGGGAAGAGCCCCGCGCATCAGTCACGAGATGCAGAAGATCGGCATGCTCGCCGAGGCGCTGGCGAAGGTGGCATGAAGCTGCGGGACCGTGATAGAGGTCCTTCTAACATGGTTAGAAGTCGTAGCGTGTCTCGATCTGCGCATCTCTCCCCGCCACCCACGCCAACGGAAGCCTTAGCACGCGCGCAGTTGCTCCTCGACTTCCCTCCTGCTATGGAGAAGCTCGACGAACAGATAGCTACTGTTCATAGCCTTGTCGCCATCGCCAACAAGGACGAACCTTGGCCGGCAGGGCCTTCGGGCCGATGCTCTCCTGAGCCACCACACGCTAGTGGTGGGAGGACTGGAGGCGCCGCGGCCACGGTGCATTCTCCTCCTCCTCGCCAGCTAACACGCGTGCCGGCCCGTCGGGACGATGCTCGCGACGACGTATCCATAGCATCGTCCGACCCACGGACCCATCGTGATCAGCACCAAGTTCTTCGAGAGCGTGCCCATGAGGATACTCGAACCACCATCGAGCGCCGACGCGAGGCGCGCCACCAGTCGGACAGACAAGCGGGGCCCGTTGTCGACAACCCAGCACCGGAAGGATCTGGAGGATTACCTTACGAGGTAGGCTGCCCAGCCTTTAGTCGTGAGCTACGACGTTTCTAGTGGCGCACCCATCGCACCTTCAAGCCCGACGTCAGCGAGAAGTATAATGGCAAGACTCACCCACCGGAGTTCCTCGGCATCTACACCATCGCGATGCAGGCTGCTGGGGCGCACGATGATAAGGTGCTTGCCAATTATTTCCCGTTGGCACTCAAACCCAACGCCATGTCATGGTTGATGCACTTGCCGGCGGATTCCATTTCTTCCTAGTCGGATATGCGCCATGAGTTTGTTGGCGCTTTTACGGGTGGCCACCAAGCCCATGGCCAGGCAAGCGATTTGCATGTCATCCCCCAGAAGGAAGGTGAAAGCCTGCGCAAGTACATACAGAGGTTCAGCCGAGTGCAGTACAACATCCCAGACGTTCATCATGCCACTGTTGTCAGCGCGTTCCATCAGAACATGCGCAACCGCAAGATGCATGAAGAGCTGGCGACGAACAAAGTCAAGGATGTAGCCGAAATTTACGTTCTGGCCAACAGATGCGCCTGGGCTGAAGAGGGAAGGAAGTACCCCGGCAAAGACGCCGAAGCGGAAACCGGTTCCTCAGACGAAGATGCCGTCGCCCCAACGAAAAAGGGTCGACGCCGCAACAGGAAACAAAAGGGAAAATATGTGCTTGCCATTGAGGTATCCGACGACGCCGGTGCCACCAAGAAAACCAAAGCGGAAGACCCCCAGCAAGGAAATCGCAGGGTGTGTCGCCTGCCGAGCCTTGGCAGCCGCTGACAAGCCGGGAAGCTCCGACCAACAATATTGCAAGATACTCTGTACCAAAGGCCATGACCTCCAGAACTGCCGACAAGTCGAGCAGCTCGCGGAGAAGCAAAAAGCCGAGTACGAGAGGCGAGACAAGGAGAAGGGCCAATATGGTGCAGAAGGATCTGGCAAGAAACGTACGACCAGCCTGGCCGCTGCGGCAAAGATAACCAACAAGAACGACCCGCCCGGGGCCGTGACAAGAAGAGAGAAGATGACTATCGCAAAGAGGACGACGAGTCGGGCGAGCAAGAGTTCCATAAGACCATGGAGGCCATGTGCGTCGACGGCGGTGCCTCCCTGCATTCCTCCCACCGCCAACTTAAACAGTGGGCGCGTGAGATCACAGCAGCGGACTCGTCATTCGACGCCCAGAAGCCACTGAGGTGGTCCAGCACTCCTGTCATCTTTGAGGCCGAGGATCACCCTGACCGCACGACTGCGGTCGGGTGTTTTCCATTGTTGGTCTCACCAATGATACGCAACCTCAAGGTGACAAAGATGCTGGTTGATGGCGGGGCCGGACTGAACTTGATTTCGCCCATCGTGGTCAAAAGGCTGCAAATCCCTGATGGAGACCTTGAGGAGACGGGCTCATTCCAAGGAGTCAACCTGGGAAGAAGCCAGCCTAAGGGTAAAGTCACGTTGCCCGTAACATTCGAGGGCAAGCTAAATTACAGGATGGAGAGGATTCTTTTTGATGTAGCCGAGATCCCCATACCTTACAACGGGATCCTCGGCCGCCCAGTGTTGGCCAAATTCATGGCGGCGGCGCACTACGCCTACAACATGCTGAAGATGACTGGGCTGATGTCCATCATCACCGTCCCCTCTGACAAGAAGGATGCACTCATCTGTGGTGATCAGCTTTACCGGGAGGCAGTTGCAATGACTACTTCTAAGGCGCTTTCTCCTGCCACTGAAGCCCCGGGAGGAAAGAAGACCGTGAGACACCTCGCGCCTATTCCGGCAAGCGCTCCTTTTCGGAGTGTAGCGTTCCCGTCAAGAACATGCCAGAGAGCTCCACGGGCAAGAGCAAGAAATCCAGGGCTGCTCCACCAGAAACCAAGCGGGTGTTCGTCGAGGAGGACGGCACGGGAGGGGATTTCACCATAAGCTCCGCCCTCAACACCAAATCGAGCCACCGGCCAGACACCCTTCTCCCTCGTTTACGGGGCGGAGGCAGTTCTCCACAAAGAACTCACATACGGGTCACCCCGAGTGCTCGCTGATGATGAGCTTGAGCAAGAGCGACTGCGGCAAGATGATGCAACGCTCCTCGAGGAAGATCGACTTCGGACGGCTGTACAAGCAGCGCGCTACCAGCAAGCCTTGCGCCGCTATCATAGCTGCAAGGTTTATGCCCGAAGCTTTAAGGAGGGCGACCTTGTTCTTCGGCACGTTCAATCGGCCAAGAATTCCAATAAGTTGGCGCCAAAGTGGGAAGGCCCTTATCGGGTAATACGAGTCACCAGGCCTGGCGCAGTCCGCCTGGAGACCGAAGATGGGATCCAAGTGAGTAACTCCTGGAACATCGAGCATCTTCGCAAGTTTTACCCGTAAGGCGTGGTTGCCGGGTCCCCCAGCAAGCCACCATTTTGTCCAAGCCTTGCCAACAAGGCATGTAACCCTTTGTACAAAGCTAGGCGCAGACCCTGAGCATAAATAAATGAAGCGCTGGCGCCCTAAGTTTTAGCATGCATGCTAGGTTGAGTCATTTCCTCGGTTAGGGTTGATAGTGCTTGGCGGTGACTAACCCCTAGCCTAGAGGTCGAGTGCGCGTCTTTTCTACCTTCTTTGGTCCACATGTCATTCCCGCTGAGCCACTTGGGAAAAGGAGAACGAACTGATGCCCCAACCCCGGCAAGGCAAGCCTGCTGAGGGCTGAAGATGTAAGGATCCAACCACGGCGAGCCAAGGTTGCCGGGGGCTGCGGATTCAGATAAGTTTTTCATCCCCTTGCTATACATTTCCGTATGGAACTGGGACATGTGAAGCCTCGTTTATGTCTTAAAACCATCGTACCCCCTTTTTCCTTGTGTCCGAGAGTTACTTCCTGGGTCGGAATTTGGTAGTAGTTGTGGTGGCAAAGAAATGAACGAGGAGCCTAACTCTACTTCGCCCCTGCCTCCGCCAAAAGTGCGACAACGGTCAGCCGAAGAAGAGAAACGGCAAGGCCTATTGCCGGGTGATAACATTTATTATGAAAATAACAAGGATTCATCCTTGGCATGGGCCTCGCTCACGCACGAAGAACCCGGCAAACACCCCTTTTCATTAAAAACATCCCGTATAGATACCGTAGGCTTAAAAACTAAAAAGAGATAAGATGCCCGTGATCCCTTTCTTGTCCCTCTCCTGAGAAGATGGAACAGGACAGCGGGAGGGCAAAAAGAGTGCCTAGGCGAGGTGCGAAGAGCAGAAAGCTGGAAGATAAGGCAGCGGCTCGCCAATACGCAACGAAGGCGTCGGTGCCCGCGTGCTCCGAGTTAACGGCCACCACCTGCCTTCTTCGCCTTATCTAGCCCTCCTACGCCGGCCGCCCAAGGAGACGATGGGGAGCACCCCGAAGGAGAGCTTGGCGAAGATGGCCCTCGGTAGAGCGCGTGATCGAGGGAGGAGCGGCGCGGTCAGTCGAAGTCGGAGTCGGCATTCTGCCACTCGGCCCCCTCGTCGCCGCTATCGCTGTCCTCCACGTCACCCTCGCTCAAGGAAGAGTCTCCATCGTCGAACGAGCTCTCTCCACAGCACTTCAGGCGAGTCCCAAGATCTCCAAAGACCTTGACGGAGAGCACGCCACCCTCCATTAATTTGAAATAGATGACGACCCCCACCGTCAAGCTATGGATGCGGGCAAACGTCTTCCACCCGCGACGGATATACATGACGTGAGGGGCGGGAAAGTCAAAGTTGACTCGCGTACCCCCGGTCCTGCAGCCCCTCATGTGCAACCTCAGGGTCTGGGGCGGGTCGAGCTGCATCTCCGCTGCAAAGGGGGTGGGGAGACGGAGATGACGACGCGATGGCCGGCGCAGCCTGATGAATAACTCGCGGGGTCGGTCCCCGACGTGACCCTCCATCGCGGGAGGCACCGCTGGCAGGGGCATGACCGCCGTGCCACCTCGTGCCCCTCTCCCCCGACCGCCGCGGTGACCTCGGCCATGCCCCTCTCCCCTGGCCGCCGCGGTGAACTCGCGTCGCCACGGGCTCAAGGGAGGGAGGGACGCGCTGACGAGCAGCGACCCTCGTTGCCACCAACGAAGGCCCAGAACCTCCTCTCACCATGGCGGATGAGAGGAAGAAGCAAAGATGAAGGAGGATGGATACTGAAGAATGTGGGGTGGCGCTCCCTCTCTCCCCCTCTTTATAAAGAGGTGGGATCGAGACCCAGCCGCCCCCCTCAGCTAATGCAGCCATCAGGGGCGCAGGGAATCGGGACCGACCCGCTGTCCCAACCAGCGACGGCCCGGTTTCCCGCCTCCAAAACTCGCCACCTGCATGAAGGACGCGTGGCGAGTGTGCAAGGTCGAAAGGATGGGTGAGGCGACCGTTCCCCACCCCATGATCGGGGGGCGGGGGGTGGGTGCCTTCAAGACTGCAGCCCAAGTCCGTCCAGTAAAAGAGTCGGGCCTCCACGTGATGTAGGATGGAACCCTAGATGGCCGATCTTTCACGAAATGGAGAGGATCCCACAAAGAACACGAAGAGCGCGAGAGGGGAATCACGAGCGAAAACACTCAAGAACAAGTCCAATCACACATCCACTAGACAATCAAACACACAAGATCACAAGGTACATGGACAACAAAGGGAAAGATACAAGGTAGAGTTTATCTCCAAGAGGAGGTCTTGAATCCGTGAAGGATCTTCCCGTTAGGTGTCTTTAATCCAAGGTGGATCTTCTCCGTAGAGGGGCCTCGGTCTCTCTCGTGGAGTAGATCCGTAATGGATGAGCAAAGCTCTATCTCACATATGAGCTAAACCAATGCTAACCCTAAAATGGTGGGGGTGGAGGAGTATATATAGTCTCGGGCCACGAAGGGGTAAGTGGGAGAGGGATACATGGGCCTCTGGCCCGATAACTGTGCGCAGAACGCAAGGGGCCGGACGTCCGCTGGGACACCGGACGTCTGGTGGCTCGGGAGGGACCGGACGTCCGGTAGCTCCCGGACTTCCGGTAATTTCCTGGATTTCAGTTCTGTTGCCGATGTCACGGACGTCCGGTGGCCTCCGGTCGTCCGGTCGCCTGGGAGTCACCGGTCGTTCGGTAGAGGCCGGACGTCCGGAGCCTGTAGCTTTTCCAGCAGCTCCGTTTCTTCCGTCTTCTATTCCACGCTTCCCTTGCGGATGGTGTAGGTGATCCTTGGCGCTTGCACTCCTCCTGATCATCCGTGAAGCTCTGACAATACCTACGCATGCACACGAGAGGAGTGTCAAGTAGTATACCATCCTCGAAGGGGTCAAGTGGACACGTGTAAAGGAGATGATTCACCTTTTTGTATGAGAAGTAGAGGTCGCACGTGTCACTTGCCAAGCGGACTCTTTGCATGGTGATGTCCATAGGATGCTCCGCATCATCCCCTCCCCCTTCGGAAAGATCCGACCTCGGATCGAAAACCAAATCACCATGGGAAAGAGGTGGCGTCGTCGTGTAGATGTGGACGATCACGAAGTACTCATCATCTTGAAGCTTTACATGTGCAGTCTCCAATGTCGCACCGTCTAGTGATTCCTTCAAAAGGAGCAAGGACAACAAACACTTGGAAAAACAAATGTGGTTAGCGTTAGTGCAAAACCAAGCATTCAACAGGTGATTCACCCAACAAGTGTTGTCATCAAGCATAGCATAGGGTGTGACAAAGGGTTGTGGCATGGCATTTAAGCACATCAATTGAGCACAATCAAGGTCATCATGGAAACAAGCATGTAAATGTGAGGTAGAGATGCGCATATGTGTGACAAGAGAATAAGCATCTACCTCATAGTCATCACAAGCATGCATAAAGCGCTCAATGAAAGGTCTATGGTAGGCATATGAATCATTCACAACACCAAAGAAAATGAAGTGTCTAAACACAAGGGTCAAGTGCAAGACAATCCAAGCATAATGTGCATAGGGTGTAGTGAAAATCGAGTGGCACTCAACACAAAAGAAATAGCAATTGTTCATGTGACAAGCAATTGGACATGGCATATGTGAAGAGATGATATTGTTGCAACCGAGCATATGATAGGAGCAAGTAATCCACAAGTCGGATGCAACACACAAGGCATATATAACATGAGGCATGGCAATGTGGCTATCGTGAAAGAAAGCAATATCACTAACATGTGCGCGATCAAGGGGTCCAAGATGACAAATAAGTCTCATGGTGCAAGCAACACATGTAGTATGATCCACAATATTCATGCTCATGGTTTTTGGGTTCTTGAAAGAGAAGGATATCACCTTGAAAGCATGTCCTTGTGCATTCTTCACAATGCCGAAGCACAAGCAAGTGCGATGTAGAAGCGTCGTGGTAGAAAGTGGTTCGCTCTGAAGAGATCGAATGGTCAACTCACGTGAAGTGGAAGTCGACACATAGTCCAAGTATCCTACACATGCACACAACAAAACAAAGAATGTATGCGCATGGTAGATAAACACATCATCCATCATGATCATTCTCTTCTCTTGCACATAACCATTAGAAGCAAAAGTGCATGAATAATATGATGCAACAATGGCTATATTCATGGCACTAGGCATATGGTGCAAAGAGGTAAGACAAGCATGCTTCACAAGAAATATGCCAAAATCTCGAAATATATGTGAGAATGCATGGGGGCAATCTCTTTTGCAAGACGAAAGGCATTGTTGCACTCAATACATGGCAAATCATTTAGCATCCGAGAGGCGACATATGGAGACATATGACAACATGGACTAGAAATCATGTGCAAAGCATGGAAATGGTTGACATCAACCGCATGAAATGAGAATGTATGAATCATGGGTGATGCAGTACACAAAACAAGCATATCAATCATGTCGTGCAAACTAGTGGAGCAAAGATGCAACACACTAGATGAGTTCATAGCAATCATGTCATGTGAGCAAATAGTGGATATAGGCAATGCACATGACATATCGCAAGCACGATCACAAATCAAGATCGAAGCATCATTATAGGCATGGGGTACAAAGGAATCATGGCAATAACAAGTGATATCTCCACCAAGCCTGCAAATACACATACAACTATGAGAATCAATCATCATGTGTAATGCAAAGCATGGGTCACAAATGCATGGCAAAGGCAAAGGGATTGACATATCATGCAATGTGAACATGGCAAGAGGGGCATAAGAGATATAATGGACAATAACCCATAACCATGTGAGGGCCATGTAGAAGAGATGCGCGAAGTCTTTGCGCGAAGGGAGCGGTTGGAAGGATAATCCACGGAATCCCAAGTCATTGGTGCTCTCTAGAGCTTGTTTCGTCAACCATGCTCTCGCGAGGTTGACGAGTAAGTATGGGGACCTACACAAAAGAGACACAAACCGAAGAAATTGTGTGCATGGTAAATGTACACATCATCCATCATGATGTGTATGTGCACGTTAGAGTTAGCACAAGATAAGCATCTCTCAAAGAAATTTGATGCATGGTATAACAACATGTCATCCATCATGAATGAATAGTTATTGTGTATAGCATGATGTGGATGCAAATTGAGCATACAATTATATGGCACATCTATAGCATGTTCATTCATGGGGAGCATATTGTGCACACAGGTATGGGGATCATGCAATGGATGGGATGGATTAAAATCTCCTAAAATGTATGAGGAAACTATGGGGGTCTCCTCATGAGCAATATCGTAAGCATAATGTGGAGAAGTGGAACAACATCCAAAACAATGCATGTCCGAAGCTAGGTAATCATGGCATGGCATATGATGGATATGATGCAAAGGAAGCATGTCAATATCATCACAAGAAAACCAAATGCCAATAACCATGGGCTTGTCATCTATGCCATAAGTGCAAATTGGGTTTATCTTAATGGCATGTGCATAGTTACTACGATGAGATTGCAAATATGGCATATGATTGATCTCATGCATAGCATATGGCAAGTCAAGTGGGATGTCAAACATGATGTGACCGAGAGAATTATCACAAGAAATCCTATGCAACATGGCATCACAACTAATAGACTCCACATGGCAATCATCAAACTCATCATAAATGGGTAAATCATCGCATGGGGAAATCATACAAGAATGAAGCATGTCAATAGGTGGATCAACATCATGCAAGCAATCAATGTTAACATAGTCCAGTAGTGGGACGAGAGCATCACCTTCACCTTTGTTATTGTTCTCATTCCACTCATGTGGTGTAGGTGAGGTGGGAAAGACCAAAAGGTGGTCATCATCTTCATCTTGATGGAACCATGTGGGGGGTGCATCATATTCCACCATGGCCATCGTCTTGTCCAAAGGAAGGACGAAGTCATTGAGAATTGGCGCGTCATCATAGGTGGGACCTAGCACCAAATGAGAAGACACAATAGAGGTAGAGGTCAAGTCGTTAGTGTTGAAAGTCGCTCACATGACCTATCAACTATCTCACTCTCTCTATGTGGTGGCTCACTCATTCTCTCAAGGTAGGTGCACTCAAACTCACATATGGTGGAGTCACTCATCTCACTCAAGTGGTGGGGGTTGTGGCTCTCCTCACATGGGAATCGGGGCAGCTCATCATATATGGGGCTAGTGGTGAACTCGCTCCCACTCTCAAAATGGTGGCACAAGTCACTCAAGTCATCATACACCTCCGTGGTCGAAGGGAAAATCCCATGCTCAACCATCTCGTCACCGTCGCCGTGGATGAAGGCCGAAGATGGCACATCATCACTCTCTCCTCCAAATATGGAAGCATCATCCTTGCTCGTCACCATGTCATTCGCCTCCAAAGCTTGGTCCTCGAATGGCTCCGTAGTCGTAGTCGTCGCCGCACCGTCTTCAAAAAGAGTCGAAGTGGACTCGGCATCATCAATGCCACAAAGAGGGATGGCGATGAAGTCGAACTCGGGAACATCGTCTTGGAGCTCGTCGGGCTTGGACATCGTGGTGGTACTAGCCTCATGCTCGCCGTCTTGGAGCTTGGTCTTCGAGAAGTGTGCTTGCGGTGGAGAAGCCTTTGCCTTCATGAGGTCTTGTTCCGCCTTGAGAGCACCAATGTAGTTGTCGTCGAGGGACTTGTAGTTCTCTAGGAAGATAGTCTTGGAGATGTCATTGTTCAATCCCATCATCAAGTGGAACTTCATCAAAATGGGGTCGTCCACGCCGGCTCGTCGCAAGGCCATCTTAATCTCCTTGAAGTACTTGTCAATGGACTTGGATCCTTGTATGGTGTTCTCTAATTGGCGTAGAAGTTGTTCCGTGTAGGTGGGAGGCACAAACTCTCGCCGCAAAGCTCTCTTCGTCTTGGGCCAACTCATGTCATAGTCCTCCGAAGGTGTGTGAAACCACCATGTCGATGTGAAGTCATGAAAGTTTCTTGTGGCGCACTTCACTTGATCTTGGGGAGGAAGTTGAAGTAGCGTGAGGTAGTCGTCCATCAAGCGTTCCCACTCGAGATACTCCTCGGGTTCTTGAGTCCCATAGAAAGGAATCTCGTAGTCATTGTCGAGGTCGTAGTAGCTCGTGGAAGTCATGGACTTGAGCTTGGGGAGCTTCTCTTGAGCATAAGCTTGGGATGCTTGTAGGCGAAGATGCCGTATGTCCAAAGGCGAAGATGCCAAGGTACATGGTGAATTCGTTGAGCGGTTGTTGGTGTTGAGCTCATGACCTTCACGTTCTTGTCGTTGATGGTGTCGATGCCAATGAGATCTTGCCGAAGATGGTAGCTTGGAAGGATGTGCACAAGAGCGTCTTCTCGAAGATGAGGGAGACCTCTTGTGGTTTTTGAGGAGGGCTTTGAGCTCCTTCATTTGAGCATCCATGTTGGCAAACAAGTTGTTCGTCATGGCATCGAACTTGTCGTTGTTGGTGTAGACCGGAGATGAAATGCTTTGCCTATCCATCACAAGACTCGAGCAAAGGTGAGTAGGAAATGAGATAAACAATACCAAGTTACCTTTTCCCAACGTTGAGGATGTAACCCGTTTCACTCAATGTGAAATGAAAGAATAGTGGAATTGGTACCGGACTTGTTCACTCACACCTATCAAGTAAAGCTTTTCGAGTGGCTTGGTTAGGATAAGTGGCACAAAAATTTGATGCAAAATGTTAGCAAGAGTCAATAATGTTGAAAGAGATTCACAAATTCGCAAATGTAACAAGTAGACCAATAGCAATATGTGTGGCACACGGAAACACACACACGGATAGATAGATGGGGTCGTGCAACCAAGGAATGAGCACAAAATATGGAATCCACGGAAAACGCTCGTGTTGCACAACTCAAGAGAGACGCTAGCACGATTGCTCTATAGGCGGATACGACACTTGTGCACAACCTATAAGATGCAAACGTATGTACTTTCTATCCCAAGCATGCTATGTGTATGATGTTCCGGTGCTTTTAGCATAAGATGATCCAAGATGATCAAGTATGATATCATATGATGTGATGCTATGTCTCTTGCTTACAAACTTCTTTGTCTTTCTTTTTTTGCTTAAAAGCTTTATTCTTTTTTTATATGGCCATGATGCACAAACCAAGATAGCAATTGTGTATATGCGGGAACAATTTTGTGACACAAGGGGTGATATGATGATACCAATATGGTATGGTATGTATGCAATGGAAGGCGGATCGATGATCACTAATGTGCACAAGTAACGTTGCCGGCAATACTCAAAGGCTAGTCTCGATAGGCAAGTGACGCAAAATGGGCTAGGGGTTAACAATGCAATTTCAAGGGGAATATACAATGATGTCATCGAGGTTACCGTCTGAGTCGATGATGAGAGGCGGTATTCTTGATGTAGACCCGTTCCTAATTAGCCGAAACACCCTAGGAAATGGAAAAACCACAACTCAAAATCTCAAGGACAAATGTCAAATGGTGGTAGCGGGAATGCCGTGGTGGTTGCGGAAGTGGAAAGATGGGATATAAAAGATGTTGGAGTTGAAGTCATGGTCCCTAAGTAGCCGAAACACCTTAGGAGACACGAGCCACAACTCAAAGAAGCTTAACAAAATTGGGTTAAGTTGGGTTGGCAGAAATGTATAGTGGCAATGGGTATGCGGAAGTGGTGGTGGTGGATGAAGAAGCAATTGTCCCTAAGTAGCCTAAACACCTTAGGAGACTCAAATCACTAATCAAGCAACCACAAATGATACGGTGGACAAAATGGGTTAGGTTGCGGAAAGCTATGGTGGCTATGCGGGTGATATGGTGGAAGGCCTAGGCAAACTTGCCAAATTTGACAAACTTTGATGGAGTCAAAAGATTATGGTAGTATTTTTGTGTTATGGGGGATGTCAATAGCTTCAAAACGAGCTCAAGAACGTTGAAATCGGTGTTCGGATGAATTAGTTATGGACAAAACAAAAATCAGCCGAAAAGGGAATCTACAGGTACCGGATGTCCGGAAAGTGACGGACGACCGATGACCGGACGTCCGATCGGGCTCGGAAATCCGGTATTTTCGTTCTGTAATGGGGTTCCGGTCGTCCGGTGCTTCGTGAGGGTCCGGACTTCCGGTAAAACGCCGGTCGTCCGGTGGGTCGGGGTCAACGCGGGATTTGAGTTCCGGGACGCGATTTTGGGCGGAATTTGATGATTTTGGGGTCAAAATTTGACGAATTTTGTGGAGGAAAGATGGGGAAACTTGGGGAAATGCTAGATCCACTTGAAACCAAGCAAATCCATGGATCAAAATCAACAAAATATCATCAAACCAATAGATCACAAAAAATGTTGGGGCTATTTTTGGTGGGGAATTTTCCAAATTGGGGAAGAACACAACAAAAACAAGCTAGAGAACGGTGGATGGGCTCCAAATTCATGAGAAACCGTGGATCTTGATACCATAATGACGTAGGATGGAACCCTAGATGGCCGATCTTTCACGAAATGGAGAGGATCCCACAAAGAACACGAAGAACGCGAGAGGGGAATCACGAGGGAAAACACTCAAGAACAAGTCCAATCACACATCCACTAGACAATCAAACACACAAGATCACAAGCTACATGAACAACAAAGGGAAAGATACAAGGTAGAGTTCATCTCCAAGAGGAGGTCTTGAATCCGTGAAGGATCTTCCCATTAGGGGTCTTGAATCCAAGGTGGATCTTCTCCGTAGAGGGGCCGCGGTCTCTCTCGTGGAGTAGATCCGTAATGGATGAGCAAAGCTCTATCTCACATATGAGCTAAACTAATGCTAACCCTAAAATGGTGGAGGTGGAGGAGTATATATAGTCTCGGGCCACGAAGGGGTAAGTGGGAGAGGGATACATGGGCCTCTGGCCCGATAACTGTGCGCAGACAGCAAGGGGCCGGACGTCCGCTGGGACACCGGACGTCCGATGGCTCGGGAGGGACCGGACGTCCGGTAGCTCCCGGACTTCCGGTAATTTCCTGGATTTCGGTTCTGTTGCCGATGTCACGGGCGTCCGGTGGCCACCGGTCGTCTGGTCGCGTGGGAGTCGCCGGTCGTCCGGTAGAGGCCGGACGTCCGGAGCCTGTAGCTTTTCCAGCAGCTCCATTTCTTCCGTCTTCTCTTCCACACTTCCCTCGCGGATGGTGTAGGTGATCCTTGGCGCTTGCACTCCTCCTCATCATCCGTGAAGCTCCCACAATACCTATGCATGCACATGAGAGGAGTGTCAAGTAGTATACCATCCTCGAACGGGTCAAGTGGACACGTGTAAAGGAGATGATTCACCTTTTTGTATGAGAAGTAGAGGTCGCACGTGTCACTTGCCAAGCGGACTCTTTGCATGGTGATGTCCATAGGATGCTCCGCATCACCACGCCTCCCTCTTTTTACGGGGAAGGCGCGAGCCGCCTCTTTACTGCGATATGACGCATGCGTGCGGGAACCGCCCCAGGGATGCCACCCACGTCACGCGCACACCTCCACGTCACGCATTCAACGCGGGTCAAGGGAAGCACAACGCGCAAAAAGTTTTACCGCGGTAAAAACCGCCCCGCCTGCCCGCACATCGTTTTGGGCCTGGCCCAACAACGTATCGCGCTCATGTGTGACCCAGGCCCGAGGGCTCCTGTCGATGTACAAAAGAAGGGGCGCATCTTTGTACCCCTTACTTGTGCATAGACAGTCGGAGCAACGCCCACGGCCGCACCAAGCAGAGCAGGAGAAGTGGGCCGAGGTAAAATTGAAGCCCAAGACAATCAAGACAACACTAAGGCCAAGAACACAAAGAGGCAGAGGGACGAGCAGTTTCCCCCGGCAAGACCCTTGCCGGGGGCGGCCTCGGCAGCCCCGGCAGGACCCTTGCCGGGGCAGCATGCCCAAACACCAACAGAGCGGCCACCCTTGAAGCCTCTGGGCTCCAACAATATCAACAACAGTGGAGCCAAGGCGATGCGGAGCATCCCAAGGTTATCCCCATGGACCTACCATAGTCTCACCAAGTGCCGAGTGCACCCATGACACACGCTCGAGCACGAGCTCTCGAGACCGAGGTGACTTCACTCCTCTCTCAACGTCATTTCGATTCACATGAGACACGGCTGCTACCGTCATCAGAAACTCTATGCATACTCAGGCACCTCGAGAGCAACCATGGAGAAACCAAGGAACAAGAGGAATCGAAGAAGGAAGACGGAGGATAAATCTGCTAAGTCTCAGACTGGCCGGATGATACGGGCGAAGACCCGGACGATCCGGACCTACGCCCAGACGATCCGGATAATGCGCACCCCGACAACCGAAGCTACTTCACCGAAGCCGGGTCATCCGGACCCCATCCCGGATCATCCGGCCGCACCAGGACGTCCGGACCGGACCCGGACATCCGGACCTCCTGCTGCAGAGAAGACCCTACGGGATCATCCGGACGCCGCCCCGGATCATTCGGACCCCCAAAGCCCGGATCATCCGGACCAACGTCCGGATCATCCGGACCGTGCCTGCGTGCATGACCTTGGGCCGAGGCCCATGTACCCCTTCGCCCTCCTAGCTTATATATAGCACTCCACCCATACTTTCTAGGGTTAGCTTTGTGATAGCTCATCTAAAACTAGAGCACTGCTCATCCTTAGTGGTTCCTCTCCCTAAGAGACCGCGGCCTCCTCGGAGAAGATCCACACGGATTCAAGACCTCCTTCACGGAGAAGACATCAAGACCTTCCCACGGAGATGATTATCACTACTTGTATCGTCCTTAGTTGATCGTGGATCGTGTATCACTCTTTGTGTTCTCGGATCTAGCATTTGTATGACCTAAACTTGTTGATTTGAGTGTTTTCTTCTTGTCCCTCTTGTGTTTTTCCTCGTGCACCTCGTGTTCATCCTCGGGATCCCTCCTTTTCGTGAAAGATCGGCCACCTAGGGTTCCACCCTACATCATGTATGGTATCAGAGCCAGGTTGATCATGAATTTAGAGCCCCACACCTTGTTTTCTAGCTTGTTTTTGTTGTTTTTCATCCAATTTCGAAAATCCCCACAAAAATAGCCATACAATTTTTTTTTTGTGATTTGTGTGTTTTGATGAGATTTTGTTGATTGTGATCCACGGTTGAGCTGTGTGACAAGTAGATTTCCCTTTTCCCCACCTCCCCCACCCTCAAATCCACCTAAAATCCCAGAAAATTTCATTTTCCACCGAATTTTCACCTCTTCCCCGAGTTCATCCCGAGCAGGTTGACCCACCCGGATCATCCGGCTACCACCCGGATCATCCTGCCAGACATCCGGATCATCCGAACTACCCTGACGAAACTTCATTATGCAGTTTTTGTTAGCCACCGTTTCCGCCACCGCAACAACCCTAGATACCCCTTCCGCTACATCCTCGACTTTTAACCCACCACCACCTCCATTGCTTACCCGTCTTCTATACGATTTCGCCTCATTTTTTCTTGGACACATTTGAGTTGTGGTTTCTCCATTTCCGTGTGTGTTTCGGCTATCTCGGAGTGGAACGACATCGACAAGAACACCTCTCAACCTCGACAAGGACGGTAACATCGACGACACTTTGTATACTACCTTGCAATTGCATTGATAAACCCTCATAGACCATTTTGCGTAGCTTTCCCACCGAGACTAGCTATTTGAGTATTGCCGGGCCACGACACTTGTGCATATTAGTGATAGTCATAGATATTGCATACTACATCATCATATCTCCGTGTGAGACAAGAGTGTTCCGCATACACAATAACTATCTTGATCCAAGAAGCATGCATAAGTGGCCAAAGAAAGAGCTCACAAGCTTTTAAGCACAAGAGCCATCCAAAGCTTATAAGCAAAAGAACAATAGCATGAAACGCCTTGCATCAAAAGAGATCATATGAGATAGCAATACATCATCTTGTGCTCAAGCATCGGCACATCATACACTCATAGCATACTTGTGATAGGAAGTCGTTATGTTGCCTTTTATAGGTCATGCACAAGTGCGTATCCGCCTATTAAGCAATCGGTTAGCGTCTCTCTAGCGTTGTGCAACAAGAGTATTTTCCGTGGATTCCACATTTTCGCTCACTTTTGGTTGCACAACCACATTATCTATCCGTGCGTGTGTTCCGTGTGCTACTTATTGCTTGTGATCTACTTGTTGCATGAGACAATTGTGAATCATTTTCAACATCATTAAATCTTAATTACTTTTTGCATTGAATTTGTGCCACCATCCTAACCAAGCTCCTCTCAAAGCTTTACTTGTGTAGGTGTGAGAATCGACAAGAAGTGGTACCAATAGTGCTATTTCCGGGTTACATTATTGAGTGATCATTGATCCATTTTCAACTTCGGTCAAGGTACATTTTGTATTGTCTTCTCCTTTCTCCCACTCACATACTTGCTTGTGATGATGGATAGGCCAAGTGCATCTACAAACCCGCTCTTCGATGATCCTCAAGAATTGAACAACTACGTCACCAAACTACATCTCTTCGGTGTCCAACGAGCTCTACATCAGGAGAGTGAAGCTATGCGAGAGCACATTGAGCAAGTCGCCGCCGACGCGCGCCAATTCGAAGCACAAACAAGAGAGCAATTCGACATCATCAACACCAACATGTCTACCCAATTCAACGAGCTACGGACTTTGATAGTCAATCAATGCTCCTCATCCACATCTTCTCAAAGACGAAGCCGCTCAAGCCGTCATACCGACTACACATCCGGCTCAAGTACTCCTACATCAAACACTCTTCGTCAAGCCGCACGCCTAGCTCGTCATGACAACCGGAATCCACTTCATGACAAGAGCTCCCAAGAGCTATTTCAAGAGCAAGAAAGTCGACATCGTCAAAACCAAGCTACACTTGAGCAAGCACAAGAATGGCAACGACTATGCCAACAACGACAAGAGCGAGCACGTCAACACCAAGAAGAACAAGATGTTGCGGCTCATCGACAAGGACAACAACGCAGAGAAGCTCAAGCTCTTGAGGCGCAACGAGCACTACGTGATTCACATCGCAATGTGGCAACTCACAATCGACACACTTGTCAAGAAGAGGATTTCCTTCGCGATGAGATGTAAGAGAGGCACCACCAAGCACAGATGCAAGAAGAAGTTCCTCCTCAAGCGTGACAAGAGAAACAACCTCATGAAGAACCACAAGCTCGGCAAGTACACCATGACAATGAACATCTACTCCGCCAAGAGCAAAATGAGATTGGCAATCGTCCAAATCAAGAACGCCTTCACAATAGGCAAGCCAACAATGAAGAGCTTCGCTATGGCAAGCTTAAGTTCACCATACCAAAGTTTTTCGGAAGCATTGATCCTGAAGACTACCTCTCATGGGCATTGAAGGTTGACAAGATCTTTCGCCTACACAACTTTGATGAAGAAAGAAAGATTGCAATGGCGTCCCTTGAGTTCCAAGACTATGTTCTCATTTGGTGGGAGCAAATCATAGAACGAAGAGAAGCAAAAGGAGAACCTCCTATCACTACTTGGGCTCAAATGAAGGAAGTCATGAGAGCATGCTTCGTGCCAACACACTACAATCATGACTTGTTCAAGAAGCTACAACTCCTCAAGAAAGGTACCAAGTCCGTTGAAGTGTACTACAAGGAGATGGAGATTGCCATGATACGAGCAAACATCACGGAAGATGAAGAACAAACGATGGCGAGATTCTTGAATGGACTCAACTATCCTATCAAGAAGATTGCGGACTTCCAACCATACACAAATCTCCTCGAGCTAGTACACCAAGCCACCAAAGCCGAGCGACAAGTTCAAGAGGACTACAAGTACTCCAAGTTCACCTCCAAGAACTTCGGCTCTTCCAACCAAGCTTCAACGACTTCGGCTGCTCCAACCTCTACGAAGACATCTACAAGCTTTGGTGACAAGTCAAGCTACAAGAACGCGACTACATCTAGTCGTCCAACTTCTACGAGCAGCTTCAAGCAAAGAGCGTCATCATCTACAACTCCAACCGAGGACAACTCCAAGACGAGTTCCATCAAGTGTTTCAAATGCCAAGGACGAGGCCACAAGTCATTTGAGTGCAAGACCGTTCGCACAATGATCATCAATGATGACGGATCCTATGACACAATGAGCGACAATGAGATGGAAGCCCTTGAACATGTAGCTATGCATCGACAAGTGAATGAAGATGAAGACCAGCAAGTGTTTTGCGACAATGACTCGAGTCCCAATCTCATTCTCTCCAAGGTCTTGACACTAGAACATCAACAAGATGACGATCAACGATGTCACATTTTCCATACCAAGGCCTGCATCAGTGGACGCTCCATCAAGGTTATCATCGTTGGCGGAAGTTATCATAACTTGGCAAGCGAAGAGCTATGCGACAAGCTACAATTGGTGAAGACGAAGCACCCTCATCCCTACAAGGTCCAATGGCTTAACGACACCGGAACTCTTCGAGTCGAGCACACCATGCAAGTATCCTTCAAGATAGGCGCCTACGAGGACACACTTGAGTGTGATGTGGTCCCTATGTCCGTGTGCCATCTTCTTCTTGCACGACCATGGCAGTACGATCGGGGAGTCACACACAATGGACGAACCAACCATTATAGCTTCAAGATGAAGAGTAAAGAGTTCATGCTTCGCCCAATGTCACCAAGTCAAGTAGCCGCCGACAAACACATACCTACCAACCATCGTGGAGAGAGTGGTGAGAGAGTGAGCCACCAAAAGGAGAGTGAGAGCCACAAGCCAAATATGAGTGACTCCACGATGAGTGACAAGAAGTAACTAGTGCTATTTGCCACCAAAAGTGAGATGAGAGAAGTGTGTGAGAACCCATCGAGTGTCTTTCACCTTGTGCTTTTATGCAAAGGGGAAGGCAAACCTACTAACACTTCACCACCTCTACCTTTAGTGTTGTCTCAATTGTTGCATGAATTCTCGGACGTCTTTCCCGATGAGCTACCACCGAGTCTACCTCCACTTCGCGGAATCGAACATTGCATCGACCTTATACCCGGCCACCACTTCCAAACAAGGCTCCTTACTGCGTCAACCCCGAGGAAACCAAAGAGATACAACGGCAAGTACAACAACTCATCGACAAAGGTCATGTACGTGAAAGCTTGAGCCCTTGTGCCGTTCCGGTTATTCTCGTGCCTAAGAAAGATGGAAGTTTTCGCATGTGCACCGATTGTCGTCCGATAAATGCTATCACCGTTAGATACCGTCACCCTATTCCACGTTTAGACGACATGCTTGACGAATTATGTGGTGCTACCATCTTTTCAAAAAATTGATCTTAAAAGTGGCTACTACCAAATTCGTATTCGAGAGGGTGATGAGTGGAAAATGGCTTTCAAAACCAAGTTTGGGTTATATAAGTGGTTGGTCATGCCGATGGGCTTATCGGAAGCACCCAGCTCATTTATGCGTCTCATGCATTTGATTCTCCGACCCTACATAGGCGTCTTTGTAGTGGTTTATTTTGATGACATCCTTGTTTTTAGCAAGTCGCTTGAGGACCATGTGACACACATCTGTATGGTTTTACAAACCCTTCGGAAAGAGCGCTTATATGCTAACATGGATAAATGCACTTTTGGCGTTGACAAGGTCGTTTTCCTAGGATTTGTCGTTTCTTCCCAAGCTGTTCATGTTGATGAAACTAAATTGAAGCAATTAAAACTTGGCCACAACCAGCGAATCTCCAACAAGTGTGTAGCTTTCTTGGTTTAGCCGGTTTTTATCGACGTTTTGTGAAGGACTTTAGCACAATTTCTATGCCTCTACACGCCTTGAGCAAGAAGAACGCACCCTTTGTTTGGGGGTCCTTCGCAAGGCACCGCGTTCAATGAGCTAAAAGACTTGCTCACCCACGCACCCCTTCTTCCCCTACCAAACTTTGATAAACCTTTTGAGAATCATTGTGACGCTAGCGGTACCGGCATAGGTGGCATGTTAATGCAAGAAAAGCGCCCAATTGCGTACTTTAGCGAGAAGCTATCCGGAGCGCAACTTAACTACCCCATCTATGATAAAGAGCTCAATGCCTTGGTGAGAGTTTTGCGTGTTTGGGAACATTACCTTAGACCCCATGAATTCATTCTTCATACGGACCATGAGACGCTCAAGTATCTCAAGGGTCAAACTAAATTGAACAAGCGTGATGCTAAGTGGAGTGAGTTCATAGAGTCTTTCCCTATGTCATCAAATACATCAAAGGGAAAGAGAATGTTGTGGCGGATGCGCTTTCCCGCAAATGCATGCTTGTCACAAAACTTGAGTTGAATGTTATTGGCTTTGAGCACATAAAAGACTTATATGAGCATGATCCTTTCTTTGCAAATCCTTATACTAAGTGTTTGACTCACACTTCTTGGGAACGTTACTACATCAAGCATGGATATCTTATGAGAGCTAACAAACTTTGCATTCCCGAGTCTTCGCTTCGTTTGCTCCTTTTGTAGGAATCTTATGGAGGAGGACTCATGGGACACTTTGGATGCGACAAGACATTTGCTATGCTCTCCAAGAACTACTTTTGGCCCAAGATGCTCCATGACGTATCATGCCTCACCAACCGATGCTCTACATGTCGCAAAGCTAAGTCAAAAGCTCAATCTCATGGTCTTTACATGCCACTTCCTATTCCATACCATCCATGGGAAGACATAAGCATGGACTTTATACTTGGATTTCCTAGGACTCAAAATGGAAAGGATTCCATGTTTGTTGTCGTGGATAGATTTTCTAAAATGGCTCATTTCATTCCTTGTAACAAGATCGATGATGCTTCACATGTGGCAAATCTCTTTTGTAGGGAAATCATTCGTCTACATGGAGTACCCAAGACTATCATGTCGGATCGGGACGTCAAGTTCTTGAGCTACTTTTTGGAAGACTCTATGCGCCAAACTCGACATCAAGCTCCTTTTCTCTTCGGCATATCATCCTCAAACCGACGACCAAACGGAGGTGACGAACCGCACACTTTCGATGCTTCTTCGCGTGTTGATCAAGAAGAACATCAAGGAATGGGAGCAATGCTTTCCCATCACCGAGTACGCCTACAACCGCGCAAGACATTCAACTACCGGCAAGTCCCCTTTCGAGGTCGTCTACGGCTTCAACCCGTTGTCCCCATTGGACATCCTACCTCTACATCTACAAGAGCGCATCAACTTGGACGCAAGTGCTCGAGTAAGCTACCTCAAGAAGGTGCATGAAGATACAAGGGAAAAGATCGAGCGGCAAGTACATCGCCTAGCCTCCAAGCTCGACTCCAACAAGAAACCAACGGTGTTCCACCCGGGAGATCTCGTATGGCTGCATCTTTGCAAGGACCGTTTCCCCAATGAGCGCAAGTCCAAACTACTACCTCGGGTTGACGGACCCTTCAAGGTGCTAGCACGCTACAACAACAATGCCTACAAGATCGACATTCCACGCGACAAGTACAATGTGAGCGATGCCTTCAACGTCAAGGATATCTCCCCTTTCCATGGTGATGAAGATTTCGATCCAAGGACATATCTTTTCCAAGGGAGGGGAGATGATGCAGAGCATCCCAAGGTCATCTCCATGGACCTACCATCGTCTCACCAAGTGCCGAGTGGACCCATGACACGCGCTTGAGCACGAGATCTCGAGACCGAGGTGACTTCACTCCTCTCTCAACGTCAATTCGATTCACATGAGACATGGCTGCTACCCTCATCAGAAACTCTATGCATACTCAGGCACCTCGAGAGCAACCATGGAGAAACCAAGGAACAAGAAGAATCGAAGAAGGAAGACGGAGGAGAAATTTGCCAAGTCTCAGACTGGCCGGATGATCCGGGCAGAGCCCGAACGATCCGGACCCCCGCCCGGACGAACCGGATAATGCGCACCCCGACACCCGAAGCTACTTCACCGAAGCCGGATCATCCGGACCCCATCCCGGATCATCCGGCCGCACCAGGATGTTCGGACCAGGACCCGGACATCCGGACCTCCCGCTGCAGAGAAGACGCTGCCGGATCATCCGGACGTCGCCCCGGATCATCCGGACCCCCAAAGCCCAGATCATCCGGACCAACGTCCGGATCATCCAAACCGTGCCTGCATGGATGACCTTGGGCCGAGGCCCATGTACCCCTTCGCCCCTCCTAGCTTATATATAGCACTCCACCTATACTTTCTAGGGTTAGCTTTGTGATAGCTCATCTAAAACTAGAGCACTGCTCATCCTTAGAGGTTCCTCTCCCCAAGAGACCGCGGCCTCCTCGAAGAAGATCCACACCGATTCAAGACCTCCTTCACGGAGAAGACATCAAGACCTCCCCACGGAGATGACTACCGCTACTTGTATCATCCTTAGTTGATCATGGATCGTGTATCACTCTTTGTGTTCCCGGATCTAGCATTTGTGTGACCTAAACTTGTTGATTTGAGAGTTTTCTTCTTGTCCCTCTTGTATTTTTCCTCGTGCACCTCGTGTTCATCCTCGGGATCCCTCCTTTCCGTGAAAGATCGGCCACCTAGGGTTCCCCCCTACATCACAAGGCTCGGGAAGCGCCCACGTGACGGCATGCAGATCTTTGTGAAGACAAAGATCTATGACACCCAAGATGAGAACCAGAAGACATGGCAATCACGAGGTTCCTTGCCGAGGACGCCCGCGAGACCCCGGCAAGGCTCCTTGCTGAAGACACCCCGAAGCCCCGACAAGCCTCTTGCCGCAGAGCACTCATGGAGGCCCCGACAAGACCCTTGCCGAGAATAGAAGCAAGCCTGCGGCAAGCTCTTGCCACCCCGTCGCTGCCCCAGCTCGGCGGCCGACCCGCTGACCCAGGCAGACACCCATGTGGCGATACGTGGTTCCTGGGCCAACTAGCCAAGCACCTACATGGTGGCATGCAGATCTTCGTGAAGACCCTACCGCGATGCCACCTCAGCTGACTGCCTCGCTGGCCTGGACGCGTGTCGCGACTAGACAGAGCGGCCACGAACGGGACGGGCTTCTTTCCCGTCCCCAATAAAGTAAATAGACACCTAAGCAGCGCATTGAATGCGCCTTGTCCCGTAATGGCATGGGATAAGCCTATACACTGTACACCTTTCCACCTCCTGTGTGCCACTGTGGCAGCCCCTTTATACTATAAAAGGAGGCCCGCTGCGTACTGGCGGAGGATTCAGATCCTGAAAAGCTGGATAGGCACCGTAGCTAGCTCAAGAACTCAAGAACACTCAAATATACACCAAAGCAGGACTAGGGTATTACGCATCCTCGCGGCCCGAACCTGGGTAAACGATCGCCGTGCTGACTCTTAGACCTGCTCTTTGCCCAACTCCGCGCCCGCCAACCATACAAGGGATTCCAGTGATCCCATAGCTGTCGTTTCCCCCCGACAATGATTATCATCATGATCAGGAATCTTGGGCTTCAATTTTTTGAGCACTTGGACCTCAATATCTTCATCAATCTCAAGCACTGGGGCCTTGTTCTTTTCTGCAGCTGGAATGTTCCTTGTGCTTCTCTTAGGTGTAGACTTGGTGGCTTGAGCATCAGCTTTGGGGGCAGTCTTGGGCTTTGAAGGAGCAACCCCTGACTTAATGGCATCCCCCATCACCTTCTGAGATTTAGGTGTTGTTGTAGCATCCTCCTATTCTTCCTCATCATCATCATCATCATCATCATCATCTCTCATAGATGGCTTGCCAATCACTCTGGCTGTGGTTTTCCTAGCCCTTTTCTTAGTTCTCGATGGCTCATCATCTCTGGTTTCAAGAGTGAACACCATTGTTTCTTGAGTTGATGCTCTGGCCTTTGACATTGGAGCTCTCTTGGCAGGGACCTTCTTGTTCAAACCTGGCTTGACAGCCCTAGTTGATTCTTTCACGGCTTGCTTCTTTGAAGTGGCCTCATCAGCCACAAAATCCTCATCCTCACTGTCAGAAGTTTTCTTCTTCCTTGTCTTGGTAGCAACCTTTGGAAGATTACTTGGAGTGCTCCTTCTACTCTCATAGTAGCTGCTATTTGAGGGACTAGAGCGCTCACTCAACTGTGCTTGCTCCTCTAACATGTTCTGGCTGTCACTTTGATCAGACATTGTTGACACTGCAAACTGAAAGCTGACCCTGTGAATAGATGTAGATGAGATAGAGTGGATGAGCATCAAAAAGTGCAGAGTTTTTTTGCAAAACAGATGACTCAAAAACTTAGTTTTAGTTCTCCATAGAAAGCATTTCAGAGCTATCGATTTGTTAAACTCGGTGATACCGAAGCAGTTTTGGAACCTAAACTAGTGAATTCGGTCAGACCGAGTCACATTTCGGTGGCAACGAGATTGCTAGGGTTTCACAGAGTTGAACTCAGTCACACCAATTTGTAGTTTTCGGTCAGACCGAAAATCGCATGTGCAATGGCCTAAGCCAAATCGGTGAGACCGATTTCTACAACTCGGTCGGTCCGAGATGAGTTTGGCGGAGACCTAACCCTAAATTTCCAGATTAAATCTAATCTAAGGATGTTTTCAGTGGATAGATAGTTTGCATACGTGGTAAAGATCATGAAAAAGTAATGTGCTATGAATCAGAGTTAAAGGAATAGCACATAGAGTCGAACCCATACCCTAGTTCGGCGGGAGTTTGCTACGGCGACAACGGTGGAGCAGATTTCTGTTGACGGCAATGGAAACTAGCAGTGGGAGGTCGCTGACGGCGAGGAGACGATCCGGAGACCCGAGGAGGCAGAACAGGACACATGCGCGGGCTGAGGAGTTTGAAGAAATTTCCAAAATCTCACCTGTGGGTATATATATATCCAGACACTGTCAGTGTGACCGAGTGGAACAACTCGGTGGCACCGAGATGCAGAATCGCAAGCGGTTACTGCAACTCGGTGAGACCGAAAAGTTCAAATCGGTTGCACCGAGATTGAAAACCTAGATCAACTTAGTGAACTCGGTGTGACCGAAGTGGATGACTCAGTCATACCGAAATGCACAAAGAGGTTTTGGAAGTGTAAGTCTATGACGAATCAAGGACTCCGAGTGCTCCTCACACAGAGTGGTTCGAATCTGAGTGGATCAAACTTTGTGATGTAGCATGAATAGAGTTTGAGACAAGAAAAGCATAGATAGCTAGAGGGAGTTCTTAGGCATTCTTGTCCATCCATTTGGCAAAAAAAAAGAGCCAAACAATCAAAGCAACAAATGGATGTCCTCGAATGAGTAACATATGCATCCAACATGCTCACATAATAAGATGGCAAATGAAATATGTGACAATGCATGCACAATCACTCTAGCATTTATCAAGCAATTTGGCGATGACTAGGTCATCTATATATGAGTATATTGACTTAAGAGTCAAATGAGAACATTTGATCATAGCTCATACTCATCGTTTAAGCACAAGTGGAGTTACCACTTTTACATAAAGCATTGTTGTGTTCACATCATTAGAGTTGCTTTAGCTCAATTGATTAGAGTAAAGCTCCCCTGGATGTGATATCCCCCCTAAGAGGGATGAACTAACCTTGGGTTTTGTCGAGATGACTTCATGTAAGTGTTGAAGATGTAGATGCTCAGTGTTGATGTAGATCGTTTGGGGCAATCCATTGGAGTGAGTCGCACTTTCAATACCTACACAGGTTAGTCCCACAAGGAATAAACAAGGATATCCATAGACATAGAGTCATGTTCACATAAGATGATATCCATGAAAGCATTTGGTTACCTTTCCCTTGTCTTACCAACAAGAGGGTTCGTGACTCCTTGAACTAGTGCAAGATATGGAAGTTGTTTGTACTTGTCCTCGCCAAAATTATATGAGCGAAGTATGTTGGCGGATTCCCCTCAAGAACTCTCTAGTTCTTCTTCTTCGGGATCCACACCATCTTCATGGGAATCCTTGGAGTTGTAGATGTACTTGATGAAGTAGAACTAGAAGTAGTCTTGGGAACCCACTTGACCAAGGCCTTGGGATCTTCTTCAAATGCATCAATATCCTCTTGAAGCTTGTCCTTCCCCTTTTGCTTGTGGTCTAGTGGTGGAAGATCATCTTGAGCTTATGTTCCTTGGAAAGAAGTAGGATCATACTTCTCTTATTGAGGAACAAACTTCGTCTTGGGGTATTGATCTTCTTCCCACTCAAATCCATTTTCATTGAACTTTCGTTCAAAACCAACACCTTGATTCTTCCGGTGTCTTCCTTGCTTCCGTACAATATCCTCAAATTGCTTACTTCCGGCAACACTCTTGTAAACACCTTTCTCTATAATTCCCTTCAATAGGATATTTTCTTGCTCAAGTGTAACTTGGCTAAGAGAATCATTAGTGGAATCAAGAGTACTACTAGAAGCAACAACATTTGATTTAGCATGATTATTGTTACTACTAGATGAAGAATCTTTCTTGTTCTTGTTGCTAGATTTAACTCGCGGCATGTAATTAGACAAGAGTAAATGCTTGGCAATGTAAGAAGAACTTTTATTGCGAAGATCATCATTGATTGCTTTTAAGAACTCATGCTCTTGCTCAAGGTTGAGATTTTCAAAGCGTAACTTCTCATGAGTCTTTAAAAGTTCTCGATGATCTTCCAAGGTAGTTTCATGAGCTAACTTAAGAGTGTTTAGTTCTTTAGTTAGACGCTCAATCTTCTTCTTATCAGGCAAAGGTGTCCCGTATTTCGATGAGATGGTGTCTATCGTTTTGGAGGAAGTCGACTTTGACGATCCAACTACGAACGTGCGAGGACGTCGCGCCTTAGCAATCGCTAAACCAACTCCGAGAGGTTATTGACCACACCGGAGCACGATCAACCTGACCACGAAGGTCTGTTTCCTGTAGGCAAACGAAGAACAAGCAAGAAACTAAGATTGCAATCTGGATATTGCGAATATAAGAGGAAAAGCTTTATTGATCAAGGTGGGGATCTATGACGCCTTTGTCTGGTCGTACAAACGAAGTACGCGAAGTTGCAGCTATGACGAACTTTTAATCTAAACAAAACCCAAGTATAAACGACGCCCTAAGGGCTGTATATATGGGGGGAAGAGGGGGGAATTTCGTGGCCCTTGGTGGAGGGGTCCGAAACCAACCCTAACTCTTGTTTCCCCACACATACGGACTCTAAAAACAGCCTATACTCAAGTATTTCGAAATTACATGGGCCTGGCCCAATAATAAGGTGACGCAGCACCTATAATAGCCTCTGGACGAAATTTATGGAGTGGCATCTTGTATATTTCGTCCAAGGCTTCTCGCACTCATTATGGTGGCTTCAAAGTCCTGAAATCATCACTTGTAACTCCATTCTTGTTCCCCTTGCGCGCCATCATCTCCATGCTTGATCTTGCTCCAATGTTAATCCTTCTTGTCCAAGATAGGCCCTTCATTTGTAAGCAAGACAAATGTATCCAATTTAGGCAGCATCATATTCTCATGAACATTAGAATCATTACCAAGAAACGGAAGTACCTGGTAATTTAATTGGCGTGCGCGAGCTCTAGTAGTTGGTCCTGTATATGTGTCAGTTGGAGCTGTGGGTGTAACCTTGTTAGTGATGTCCTCATCATCCTCCCCTTCTTGAATTGAAGTCGTCCTTGACGGAAGCTTATCTTCCTCACCCAAGTAAGGCTTCAAATCTGTAAAGTTAAATGTGGGACTAACCCCAAAATCTGCATGCAGCTCAAGCTTATATGCATTATCATTTATTTTCTCTAACACCTTGAAAGGACCATCAGCACGTGGCATTAGCTTTGACTTGCGCAAATTAGGAAACCTATCCTTACGCAAATGTAACCAAACAAGATCTCCAGGTGCAAAGACAACACGTTTTCTACCCTTATCTCCAACAAGTTTATATTTAGCATTCATGCGCTCAATATTTTCCTTAGTTAACTCATGCATTTTTAAGATCAATTCAGCACGTTGTTTAGCATCAAAATTAACCTTCTCCGAAGATGGAAGAGGGAACAAATCAATAGGTGCACGAGGTAGGAAACCATAGACAATTTCAAAAGGGCACATCTTAGTAGTAGAATGTAACGAACGATTATAAGCAAATTCAATATGAGGCAAGCATTCTTCCCACATTTTCTTATTATTCTTCAAAACAGCCCTAAGCATAGTAGACAAAGTTTTGTTGACTACTTTAGTTTGTCCATCAGTTTGGGGGTGACAAGTAGTACTAAAAAGCAGTTTAGTCCCCAACTTAGCCCATAAACATCTCCAAAAGTGGCTAAGAAATTTAGTATCACGATCTGAAACAATAGTATTTGGCACACCATGCAAGCGAATAATTTCACGAAAGAACAAATCAGCAACATTAGCATCATCATCGCTTTTATGACATGGTATAAAGTGTGCCATCTTCGTGAACCTATCCACGACAACAAATATGCTATCCCTCCCCTTCTTTGTTCGACGTAGACCCATAACAAAGTCCATAGATATATCTTCCCAAGGAACACTAGGGAAAGGCAAAGGAATATATAAACCATGAGGATTGAGTCGTGACTTAGCTTTTTGACATGTAGTGCAGCGACCAACAAAAAGCTCAACATCCCGTCGCATCTTTGGCCAAAAGAAATGTGTAGCAAGTACGCCCTCAATCTACTTCACGCCAAAGTGTCCCATTAATCCTCTCCATGCGCCTCCTGCAACAACAAAAGACGAACAGAGCTAGCTGGAATGCATAGCTTGTTAGCACGAAACACAAATCCATCATTAACGACTAACTTGTTCCATGTTCTCCCTTCTTTACAATTCTGCAATACATCTTTAAATTTAGCATCAAGCACATATTGATCTTTGATGGTCTCCAAACCAAATATTTTAAAGTCAAGTTGTTAAAGCATAGTATAACGACGAGACAAAGCATCAGCAATAACATTTTCTTTTCCCTTCTTGTGTTTAATAACATAAGGGAAAGTCTTTATGAATTCAATCCATTTAGCATGTCTACGGTTCAGCTTTGCTTGACTTTTAATGTGCTTCAAAGATTCATGATCAGAATGTATAAAAAATTCTTTGGGCCATAAATAATGTTGCCATGTTTCCAAAGTCCGAACTAGAGCATATAATTCCTTATCATAAGTAGAATAATTCAGACTAGGCCCACTCAATTTTTTAGAAAAGTATGCAACAGGTTTACCATCTTGTAATAACACACCTCCTAACCCAATTCCACTAGCATCACATTCAAGCTCAAAAGTCTTATTAAAATCAGGAAGTTGGAGTAAAGGAGCATGTGTCAACTTATCTTTCAATACCGTGAATGCTTCTTCCTGTGCAGTACCCCAAACAAAAGGCACATCCTTTTTTGTAAGCTCATTGAGAGGTGCAGCAATGGTGCTGAAATCTCTCACAAAACGCCGATAGAATCCAGCGAGGCCAAGGAAACTCCTCACGTGTGTGACCGTTTTGGGCTGCGGCCAACTCTCAATAGCTTCAATCTTGGCTTTATCAACCTCAATTCCCTGTGGAGTAACAACATAGCCAAGAAAAGAGACTCGGTCGGTGCAAAAGGTGCACTTTCCAAGGTTACCAAACAAACATGCATCATGTAGAGCAATAAAAACAGCACGTAAATGTTCCAAATGTTCCTCCAAAGATCTGCTAAAAATCAATATATCATCAAAGTATACTACCACAAATCATCCAATGAAAGCACGTAAAACTTCATTCATTAATCTCATGAAAGTACTAGGTGCATTAGTTAACCCAAAAGGCATGACTAACCACTCATAAAAATCCAAACTTAGTTTTAAATGTTGTTTTCCATTCATCTCCCAATTTCATACGAATTTGATGGTATCCACTACGCAAATCAACTTTGGAGAATATTGTAGAGCCACTCAATTCATCAAGCATATCATCTAGCCTAGGAATAGGATGATGATAATGAATAGTAATATTATTAATGCCTCTACAATCAACACACATACGCGATGTACCATCCTTTTTCGGCACTAGAATAATAGGAACAACACAAGGACTAAGGGATTAGCATATATAACTTTTGTCGAGTAGCTCTTGTACTTGACGCATAATCTCCTTCGTCTCTTCTGGATTGGTACGGTATGGTGCGCGGTTGGGTAGCGATGCACCGGGAATTAAGTCAATCTGATGCACAATCCCTCGAATAGGTGGTAATCCCGGTAGCATGTGTTGTGGAAAGACGTCGGTGAACTCCTGCAAAATGTTAGTGACAGCAGGAGGCAAAGAGGAAGGCACGTCCTTGAATGAAAATAATGCCTCTTTGCACACAAAAGCATAGCAAACAGATTTGCTAAGATCTAGCTCATCAATATCAGATTCGGTGGCAAGTAAACATGCACTTTTCAATTTAATTTCAGAAGCAACAGTAGATGGTTTATTATTAGGCTTCATTTGGTGCTCAAATTCTTTTGCCACAATCTGATTTTCACTCTTATTTTTCTCCTGTTTTGCTTTATTAGCTCTATTAATATCATCTTACAAAATGGAATCAGGAGTCATAGGAAGCAAAGTAATATTTTTATCCTTATGAACAAGAGTATACTGATTGTTTCTACCATGGTGTACAGATTTTTATCAAATTGCCATGGTCTACCAAGTAATAAGGAACATGCTTGCATAGGTACCACATCACAATCAACATAATCAGCATATGTAGAGATACTAAAATGCACATGAACAGTATGTGTTACCTTTACCTTGCCACTGTTGTTGAACCATTGGATGTAGTAAGGATGTGGATGTGGTCTTGTGGTGAGAGATAGCTTCTCCACCATCTCCATGCTAGCCAAGTTGTTGCAACTCCCTCCATCTATGATCACGCGAACAGAATGTTCCTTCACAACTCCCTTTGTATGGAACAACTTATGCCTCTGATTTTGCTCAGCTTGTGTAACCTGCACACTCAAAACACGTTGAGCAACTAAACATTCATACCTGTCAGCATCTTCAGGAGCCATGTATTGCGTCTCATGATCAGAATCGTCTCCACCGTGTTCTTCATGTGTAATAAGAGCCAAAGTCTCCTGATCATAGTCACTAGCGGACTCATATCCACCATCCCCAGTAGCAATCATCACACGCTGAGATGTGCATTCTCTTGCAAAATGTCCTCTTCCCTTACAACGAGGACAAATAATATCACTAGTGTGCCCTGTTGATGCCATAGAAGAAGAAGAACTCTGTGCAGGCCCAATAGGTGTGCTCTTGGCAGATAATGGTGGTTGTGCCTGCTTCCTTGTATCACGGCCGGAGGTAACAACTGATGGAGGTGTCGGTGCAGTAGAATGTGTGGAAGTAGAGGATGCACGCGGTGTCCATGATGAAGGTCGATCTGCAGAAAAGTTAGTCCGCGCCAATGCCTGTCAATCCTGCACTTCACGTTCAGCTTTACAAGCAAGATGGAATAAACGAGTGATATTATTATAATCCTTATTGATGCGGACATGACTACCTTGGATACGACCAAAAATATTGCATACATGTATATTCGTGAGGTGATTTCTAATGCAAACTATGCAACAATTTATTTATGTTATCCAGGACAAAAATACTTCACAGGCTTTTGTGCCATGTCTAATTCTAGGTGTATGGGACATTTGTACAATCCACATATGAAGATAAGGGAAAAAGAGAAGTTTAGGTGTTGTTCAAAAAGTTCTCTCACGTCACTTTTGGGCCAAGAGAAGATAGAGTCCAAGTCTCTCACGTTCTGCATCCAGATTCGGACTGCACAGACATACCTGACTCAAAACGGCAAGAACTCCTTCATACGGACTCCGAATGGGGTGATTCTTTTTTTGTTGGTAACTAGATTTCGTACACTTTCCAACCCAATTGGATTCACCTTCAAATTCGTCCGGAGCGTTGAGATACTGACGAAACAATCTGACGCTACAGCAGAATCCGAGTCAAACTATAAGTCCAAAGGTGTTACATCACCTCCACTTGGGCCCATGAGCCTTGTACGACCTAGGTTTAGTTTTAGGCTGCCTTGGGACGTCCTTCCACCTCCCTGGCCGCCATCCCTTGCTCCTATATAAGTAGATCCATCTAGTAGCTGTTTCTTTGGGATTTGTTTAGTCAATAGTTAGCCATTGCAACTTCGTTTGTGTCCAACGACCAGACCAAGACCGCTTACGGATCCCCACCTTTATGAATACATCATTTATATTTGCAATATTCAGATTGGTTTATCATATTCTTGCTTGTTCTTCGATTGCATGCAGGAATAGACCTTTGTGGTCAGGCTGATCATGCTTCTGGCATTGTCAGTAACCCCTGGAGATTGGTTTAGCGATTGCTAAGGCGCAACGTTGTGCACGTTTGTAGTCGGATCGTCAAAGTCGTCTCCACCAAATCGATAGGTATCATCTCATCGAAAGATCGAGCCCCTCGCCTCTATCAAGTGGTATAAGTTTTCAGGTTGCTCGGTGAGAATTTCCAGTTATTCCTATATTAGATTTATTTTTTTACCTATTGTCCAAGGGAAAGCCACAAAAAAAAGTTAGATCTATTCATCCTTTGTCCTAGCCAGTCTGAGCCTTTGCAATTTTCTTTTCATTGTTTGCATTATTGAATTATCGGTTACATCGTCCTGTCGAGTTGCTGGTCTTAGTGTCTAGTTCGTTAGAGTTTCGAGTTCTGTTCACATTAGTCACGTTGCCGCTGCATCGTTATCCCTTTCGCTGTCCACCACCTCATCCATTAATTTCCACCTCGTGCTACCCATCGTTCATTGTCACAATCATACTTGAAGTCGTTCGCATTTTTGCTTGATCCAATCTGCATATTATCTAGTTTGTCTTGGAAAGAGGGAGAAAGAAAAAAAAGACAGAGAAAAAAAGTAAAAAAAAGGAGAGAAAGAAAAAGAAAAAAAGTGTGAGAAAAAAGAAAAAGAACAAAAAGAAAGTTGGAGAGAGAGTTGTTGTATATTCTGCTTGGCAGTTGTTTTCATCATTATATTTACCGCCGTTGTGATCTTCACTTATATCTTGTTGTTCAGAGCTACTTCGTATCCTTTATTGATGCTAGTTGTGCTACACCGTGACCTCATTAGTGTTCTAGGCTCGCTTCTCTAGTCCAGTCTAGCCTAGGACCAGCATAGTACCGTCGTTGAGCGTTTATTCAACATTGCATCTCTGAATTGATTATTGCTAATCTTTTGCTACCATATATAGCCAACCCAGCTCCACATATTTCTACACCGTGCATATTTACGTTCACCTGGCAATCGCTTTACTCAATCTTTGGAGTTATTTGACACCGCTGGTTGCCTATCACCACCTGCTGCAGGGTAAGAACTTGTAAGATATTGATATTTGCTTTACTGTGAGCGCTTTACCACCATATCCTAGTAGTTCATAGGAACATTATTCTCGAATTTTGTTTCTTGTTTCTACTAATCATGACAGGTACCGGAGACAGAAGTTCTTGGACGACGGATACATCTTCACCATCACGAGACGTGAGACAACACACACAAGCACATGGTCAGGTTATTTCTTTACCGTCATTTGAGGGTAGATTTAATCCTGCTATTTATCTTGCCTGGGAGTTTGAGGTCGAACTAATTTTTGATAGCCATGATTTTTCTGAACTTGAGAGAGTACGAGCTGTCACTAGAGCATTTACTGGTTTTTCTTCTGTTTGGTGGAGTGTGCATTGTAAGAAAAATATTGATAACCAACCCACAACTTGGAAAGATTTGAAGGTTGTAATGAGAAAAAAAAATTTACTCCTTACTATTGCCGTGAATTGCTTCGTAAATTGGAACAATTAAAACAAGGCAGTAACACTGTTCATGCTTACTACCAAGAGTTCAAATCTTATATGCATCATTGTGACATAGAAGAATCTGAGGATGATAAAATGAATAGATTTTTTGGTGGTTTGAACCATGATATTCGTGCAAGATTTCAGTATATTCCTCGTTGCATTATTGGTATGTATGTTCGTGCTTGTACCTTTGAGAGACAAATACAGGAGGATGCATTGTGTGACTACAACAACTATTATTCCAGTTCATGCTCACCACCACTGGTTGGTTCCTCCGCCATTGCACCTACTAGAGCAGCCACACCTCCAATTGTGAGTGTGACATCATCTAAAGTGTATGGTACATTGTCATCGTCCGTACCTACATCAGCTACGTCTTTGCGACAAGGTAACAGTAAAATCAATGATGATATAACTTCACATGAGGATGATGCATATCTAGTTAACTTGAATACATCATGTATTGAATTACCTGTTGATTTGAGCACGCCACCTAGTTTAGATAATCATGTTACTGTCATGAATGTGTCATGTGATCAAACAACTAAAATACCAACAATTTTGAGTGCACCCATTGAATTAACTGTTGATGCAAAAGAATCATGTGCATTAGAGAATAAATCAGATTTTGATAAAATAAATTTGAAAATAATTGTGCCAATGTTTAATCATTTTGATATGACCTCTAATCTTGGTGACGATTCTATGTCAAATGACTTGTTGCATGTTTGCTTATTTAGGCATGTTGTAGCCTGTGAATTTCATGCAAGTAAGGTTTATTCGGCAATGTTGGGATGGTTTAATGATGAACATTGTCAATCTTTCAATATGAATAAGAGCTTCACTTATTTGTGCAAACTGAGTTGCAATATTTTCATGCCTTCTACTTCTTGTGATAATATTTTGGCTTTATATTTTATGAACTACGAAAGTTACTCATTTATATATGTGTCATATGTGCAAAAATTAAGGGAAGTAAAAATGGATGACATATACATATACAACATATACACCTTGTCTATTTTCTTACCCAAATTTCAGATTAAGCAACGCCGAGGACGGCTTTATTTTCAAGAAAGGGAGGATGATGAGGACATGACTACCTTGGATACGATAAAAAATATTGCATACATGTATATTTGTGAGGTGATTTCTGATGCAAACTATGCAACAATTTATTTATGTCATCCAGGACAAAAATACTTCACAGGCTTTTGTGCCATGTCTAATTCTAGGTGTATGGGACATTTGTACAATCCACATATGAAGATAAGGGAAAAAGAGAAGTTTAGGTGTTGTTCAAAAAGTTCTCTCACGTCACTTTTGGGCCAAGAGAAGATAGAGTCCAAGTCTCTCACGTTCTGCATCCAGATTCGGACTGCACAGACATACCTGACTCAAAACGACAAGAACTCCTTCATACGGACTCCGAATTGGGTGATTCTTTTTTTGTTGAAACTAGATTTTGTAAACTTTCCAACCCAATTGGATTCACCTTCAAATTCGTCCGGAGCGTTGAGATACCGATGAAACAATCTGACGCTGCAGCAGAATCCGAGTCAAACTACAAGTCCAGAGGTGTTACATCACCTCCACTTGGGCCCATGAGCCTTGTACGACCTAGGGTTTGTTTTAGGCTGCCTTGGGACGTCCTTCCACCTCCTTGGCCGCCACCCCTTGCTCCTATATAAGTAGATCCATCTAGTAGCTTTTTCTTTGGGATTTGTTTAGTCAAAAGTTAGCCATTGCAACTTCGTGTACTTTGTTTGTGTCCAACGACCAGACCAAGACCGCTTACGGAGCCTCACCTTTATCAATACATCATTTATATTTGCAATATTCAGATTGCTTTATCATATTCTTGCTTGTTCTTCAATTGCATGCAGGAATAGACCTTCATGGACAGGCTGATCATGCTTCTGGCATTGTCAGTAACCCCTGTAGATTGGTTTAGCGATTGCTAAGGCGCAACATTGTGCATGTTTTTAGTCGGATCGTCAAAGTCGTCTCCACCAAATCGATAGTTATCATCTCATCGAAAGATCGGGCCCCTCGCCTTTATCACTTATACTCTAGAATGGTCTGAATCTCTTTATTTAATCCAACCATAAAACGTGCAAGCATAGCTTCATTCTCCTCAACAATACCAGATCTAATCAAGCCAGTTTGTAATTGCTGATAATATTCTTCTACAGAATTTTGTCCTTGTCTTAAGCGCTGCAATTTTTGAAGTAATTCATGATGATAATATGGTGGAACCCAACGAGTACGCATAGCAGTTTTCAAAGCAGCCCAAGTAGCTGGAATAGGATATAATCTACAATGTTCAGACCACCAAACACATGCAAAACTAGTGAAAGCACAAACAGCAGCATGAATACGTCTCTCCACGGGATATTGTAAACATGTAACACGTTGTTCAGTTTCTAACTCCCAAGTAAGATATATATCAGGAACATATCTACCCTCAAATGGTGGAATATTCAATTTCAGTTTATGAAGATGGTCATGTACCTCAGGTGGTGGTGTGGCCCTACCGTTGCGATGATATGCATGCGGATGACCTGGTGGTGATGGTGCTGGTGGTTGCACGTAGTTCTGATTTTGGTCAACCTCATCCTCGTAATGGTCCTCCACCTCTATAGTAGCAGCAGGAGCCACAGAAACATCAACAGCGGCACCAGAAGTTTGACCAGGCTCAAGGGGAACGCGCTGTGCTCGTCCCACTTGATTTGGAAGGCGATGATGTTGTTGTTGTTGTAGAGGTGCGATAGCTGCAGCGGCCGGTGGTGGTGGAAAACGCGAAAGCAATTCAACAGACTTGTTATCGAGCTTTGTTTCAAACGTCTTCTCCATGCCATCTATCTTCTCCATGGCCTCTTCAAATCTGTTTAGCACATCTTGCACCTGTCCACTCATCATTTGCTGAAACTTATCATGAAGCTCCTTGTTCGTCAAGTTCTCCTAGTCAGTCTCGTCGGCTTGTGATCCTGGCATGGTTAGCAGCAATAGAAACACACAAGAATATGATCCTACAGACTACTAGAAAATGGTGGTGGTCGGGCGTCACAAATCCGTCAAGCAAATCTCAAATTCTTACCAGTTCTTACCCAGCAGCAGGTGGTGATCGGCAACCGTGGTAGTCAAAACTCTCAAAGCTTGGATAAAGCGATTACCAGCGAGAGTCAAACGCACGACGTAGATGTATGTGGAGTTGGTAAGGCTTATAATATGGTAGCAAGAAGGGTCAGCAATAATCAATTCAGAGATGCAAAGTTGAATAAATGCTCAACGACGGTACTGGTCCTAGGCTAGACCGTACTAGAGACGCGAGCCTAGAACACTAACAAAATCACGGCGCTGCACGTAATCAAGGGAAAAGCACACACTGAATTTTTTTCGCCTCTTTTTTTTGCGCTCATGTTTTTTTCTTGTTTTTTTTGCCGAAAATCACATAATGGCGAGTGTCTCAAAACTCTTCCAAAGTCAAACTCAGATGATAGACACGCATTTTTTTGACGATTTTTTTCGGAATCAGGGCAGCGACGATGAAAAAGTGCGGTAAAAAACAGTATGATGGCACGGGTCTCAAAAGACTGAGAAAAGCCTAAAAATAGGATAGGGAAAAATTATTTTCACCTGTCGAAAATTTGGCCTAAAAACTGCTCGGGGGTCTCCGGACTCTTTTTTTTTGCCAGACCTACGCAGTCAAGGAAACACGAATCCAAAACCTAGATGGATCTTGAGAACAAACCTAATATGAAAAGAACTCGGATTGGTGGTGGATATATGGTGGTAGGATATGGCAGCGATTGTAGGATATGGCAGCAGTGGTGGTATGTGGTCGCAGTGGTGGGATATGGCAGCGGCGGTGATATGGCAGCAGCAATGAATATGGTGTGGCGGTGGCGTGACAAACTGTGAATAGAACTCGAAACTCTAAAGTGATGTAGGGTGGAACCCTAATCGGCAGATCTTTCATGAAAGGAGGTTATCCCACGATGAACACAGAGAACACAAGGAAGACACGGAGGAAAACACGGGAGGAAACACTCAAATCAACACAAATACGGTCACACAGGTGCTAGATCCACGATACACATCAAGATACATGATCCATAGTCGACAACGGTGGTACAAAGATAGTCTTCTCCTGGAGGAGGTCTTGAGTTATCCCTTGGGATCTTCTCCACGAAGGAGGTCTTGAATCCGAGGTGGATCTTCTTCGAAGAGGATGCGGTCTCGTAGGAGAGGAACCACTAAGGTCTATGATGAGCTATCCAAAAGCTGCTCGAAAGGATGGAAGTCAACGAGTATATATTACCTGGGATGACGCCGTCGGGTCGGACGTCCGCTGGTCACCAGACGTCCGGTGGTTCGGGAGGGGCCGGACGTCCGGTAATCCTCGGATTTCCGCTATTTATGTTCTATGGTCGATGTCACAGACGTCCGATGGCTTCCGATCGTCCGGTCGCCTGGGAGTCGCCGGTCGTCCGGTCTGCGCCGGTCGTCCGGTGGCTGGGAGTGACCGGTCGTTCGGTGTGGGCCGAACGTCCGGTGCCTGTAGCCTCTTCAGCCGTACTTCGTCTTGTACCAAGCACTTGTCGATCTCGCCGTCTTGTCCGCTGTACAGAGCTGTCTCATGGCCTTCATCCAAGTACCTGAGTATGCATAGAGTTTCTGATGAGGGTAGAAGCCATGTCTCATGTGAATCGGGAGGATGTAGAGGAAGGAGTGAAGTCACCTCGGTCTCGAGAGCTCTAGCACGAGCACGTGTCATGGGTCCTTGAGGCACTTGGTGAGGCAATGGAGGGTCCATGGGGAAGACCTTAGGATGCTCCGCATCATCTCCCCTCCCTTGGGAAAGATCCGACCTCGGATCGAGATCTTCATCACCATGGAAAGGAGATAGATACTTGATGTTGAAAGTATCGCTCACGAAGTACTTGTCGCGTGGGATGTCGATCTTGTAGGTGTTGTTGTTGTAGCACGCTAACACCTTGAAGGGTCCGTCGGCGCGGGGTAGTAGTTTGGACTTGTGCTTGTTTGGGAAACGGTCCTTGCGAAGATGAAGCCAAAGAAGATCTCCCGGTTGGAACACCATGGGTGCCTTGTTGACGTTGAGCTTGGTGGTGAGACGATGGACTTGTCGCTCGATCATTGCCCTTGTGTCGTCATGCACCTTCTTGAGATAGCTCGCTCGTGCACTTGCGTCCATGTTCATGCGCTCTTGTAGAGGTAGAGGTAGGATGTCCAATGGGGACAACGGGTTGAAGCCGTAGACGACCTCAAAAGGGGACTTGCCGGTAGTCGAATGTCTTGCGCGGTTGTAGGCGTACTCGGCGATCGGCAAGCATTGCTCCCATTCCTTGATGTTCTTCTTGATCAACACGCGAAGAAGCGTCGAAAGTGTGCGGTTCGTCACCTCCGTTTGGCCGTCGGTTCGTGGATGATATGCCGAAGAGAAGAGTAGCTTGATTCCTAGCTTGGCGCATAGAGTCTTCCAAAAGTAGCTCAAGATCATGACGTCCCTGTCCGACACGATCGTCTTGGGCACTCCTGATGAGGACAACACTAACAAGGTTACACCCACATCTCCAACTGACACATATACATGACCAATTACTAGAGCTCGCGCACGCCAATAAAATTACCAGGTACTTTCGTTTCTTGGTAATGAATCTAATGTTCATGAGAATATGATGCTGCCTAAATTGGATACATTTGTCTTGCTTACAAATGAAGGGCCTAGCTTGGACAAGAAGGATGAACATTGGAGCAAGATCAAGCATGGAGATGATGGCATGCACAAGGGGAACAAGAATGGAGTTACAAGTGATGATTTCAGGACTTTGAAGCCACCATAATGAGTGCGTGAAGCGTTGGACGAAATATACAAGATGCCACTTCATAAATTTCTTCCAGAGGCTATTATAGGTGCTGCATCACCTTATTATTGGGCCAGGCCCATGTAATTTCGAAATACTTGAGTATAGGCTGTTTTTAGAGTCTGTATGTGTGGGGAAACAAGAGTTAGGGTTGGTTTCGGACCCCTCCACCAAGGGCCACGAAATTCCCCCCTCTTTCCCCCATATATACAGCCCTTAGGGCGTCGTTTAGACTTTGGGTTTTGTTTAGATTAAAGTTCACCATAGCTGCAACTTCGCGTACTTTGTTTGTGTTCAACGACCAGACCAAGACGTCACAGAACCCCACTTGATCAATAAAGCTTTCCTCTTAAATTCGCAATGTCCAGATTGCAATCTCATTTTCTTCCTTGTTCTTCGTTTGCCTGCAGGAAACAGACCTTCGTGGTTAGGTTGATCGTGCTCCGGCATGGTCAATAACCTTTCGGAGTTGGTTTAGCGATTGCTAAGGCGCGACGTCCACGCACGTTCGTAGTCGGATCGTCCAAGTCGACTTCCTCCAAAACGATAGCCACCATCTCATCGAAAGACGGGTCACCTTTGTCTCTATCAAGTGGTATCAGATTTCCAGGTTGCTCGGTGAGATTTTACAGTTTTTCGTAGTTTAGATCAAGTCTGTTCTTCATACCTATAGTCCACGAAAAAGCCAAAAAAAATTAGGGTTAGTTCATCCCATCTGACCAATCTGAGCCTTTGCACAATCTTTTCTGTATTTGCTTTGTTGAATTTGCGGTTGCATCGTCGTGTCAAGTTGCTGGTCTTAGCGTCTAGTCCTTTAGAGTTTCGAGTTCTGTTCACAGGTTGTCACGTCGTCGTTGCCATATATCACCACCGCATCATCATCATCGCTGCTGCCATATACCACCACCGCACCAACTTCATCACCGCTGCCATATACTACCACCACATATTCACCGCCAATCCGACTCCATATAGACCACCACATATCCGCCGCCATCACGCCAATCCGAGTCCACCTGCAACATATATCCGCCACCAGTCCGAGTTCCACCAGATTCATCTCCGCCACCAGTTCTATTCCGAGTCCAGTATTTTGTTACTCTGTTTTGGATTTCCAGATCACGCCATACTTTGAGTCATGACGGAGAAGGACTCCCAAACATCCATGCTACCCGCAGTAGAAAAATAGTCCAAACTCAAAAAAAAAACTAAGTCTGGAAAATTCTGGCTACGCTGTTTTTAGACCATTTGTAGACTTTTTCAAAAAAAAATTGTTGCGGAGCAAAAAAAAAGAGGAAAAAAAGTGCAAAAAAAAAGAGAATTTTTTTTAGAGTGTGCTCCTCCCTTGTTTACGTGCTGCGTCGTGATTTTGTTAGTGTTCTAGGCTCGCGTCTCTAGCACGGTCTAGCCTAGGACCAGCACAGTACCGTCGTTGAGCGTTTATTCAACTTTGCATCTCTAAATTGATTATTGCTGACCTTTTTTCCTACCATCTTATAAGCCTTCCCAGCTCCACATACATCTACGTCGTGCGTTTTGACTCTCCCTGGTAATCGCTTTATCCAACCATTGAGAGTTTTGACAACCACGGTTGCCGATCACCACCTGCTGCTGGGTAAGAACTGGTAAGAATTTGAGATTTGCTTGACGGATTTGTGACGCCCGACCACCACCATTTTCTAGTAGTCTGTAGGATCATATTCTTGTGTGTTTCTATTGCTGCTAACCATGCCAGGATCACAAGCCGACGAGACTGACTAGGAGAACTTGACGAACAAGGAGCTTCATGATAAGTTTCAGCAAATGATGAGTGTACAGGTGCAAGATGTGCTAAACAGATTTGACGAGGCCATGAAGAAGATAGATGGCATGGAGAAGACGTTTGAAACAAAGCTCGATAACAAGTTTGCTGAATTTCTTTCGCGTTTTCCACCACCACCGGCTGCTGCAGCTGTCGCACCTCTATAACAACAACAACAACAACAACAACACCGCCTTCCAAATCAAGTGGGACGAGCACAGCGCGTTCCCCTTGAGCCTGGTCAAACTTCTGGTGCCGCTGTTGATGTTTCTGTAGCTCCTGCTGCTACTGCGGAGGTGGAGGACCATTACGAGGATGAGGTTGACCAAAATCAGAACTACGTGCAACCACCAGCACCACCACCACCAGGTCGTCCTCATGCATATCATCGCAACGGTAGGGCTGCACCACCACCTGAGGTACATGACCATCTTCCTAAACTGAAATTGAATATTCCACCATTTGAGGGTAGATATGTTCCTGATATATATCTTACTTGGGAGTTAGAAACTGAACAACGTTTTACATGTTTACACTATCCCGAGGAGAGACATGTTCCTACTGCTGTTTGTGCTTTCACTAGTTTTGCACGTGTTTGGTGGTCTTAACATTGTAGATTATATCCTATTCCAGCTACTTGGGCTGCTTTGAAAACTGCTATGCGTACTCGTTGGGTTCCACCTTATTATCAACGTGAGTTACTTCAAAAATTGCAGCGATTAAGACAAGGAAAAAATTCTGTAGAAGAATATTATCAGCAATTACAAACTGGCCTGATTAGATGTGGTATTGTTGAGGAGAATGAAGCTATGCTTGCATGTTTTATGGGTGGATTAAATAGAGAGATTCAGACCATTCTAGAGTATAATGATTATAATAATATCACTCGTTTATTCCGTCTTGCTTGTAAAGCTGAACGTGAAGTGCAGGATCGACAAGCATTGGCGCGGACTAACTTTTCTGCAGGTCGACCTTCATCATGGACACCGCGTGCATCCTCTACCTCCACACATTCTACTGCACCGACACCTCCATCAGCTATTACCTCCAGCCGTTATACAAGGAAGCAGGCACAACCACCATTATATGCCAAGAGCACACCTATTGGGCCTTCACAAAGTTCTTCTTCTTCCATGGCATCAACAGGGCACACCAGTGATATTATTTGTCGTCGTTGAAAGGGAAGAGGACATTTTGCGAGAGAATGCAAATCTCAGCGTGTGATGATTGCTACTGAGGATGGTGGATATGAGTCCGCTAGTGACTATGATGAGGAGACTTTGGCTCTTATTACACGTGCAGAACACGGCGGAGACGATTCTGATCATGAGACACAATACATGGCTCCTGAAGATGCTGACAGGTATGAATGTTTAGTTGCTCAATGTGTTTTGAGTGTGCAGGTTACACAAGCTGAGCAAAATCAGAGGCATAATTTGTTCCATACAAAGGGAGTTTTGAAGGAACGTTCTGTTCGCGTGATCATAGATGGAGGGAGTTGCAACAACTTGGCTAGCATGGAGATGGTGGAGAAGCTATCTCTCACCACAAGACCACATCCACATCCTTACTATATCAAATGGTTCAACAACAGTGGTAAGGTTAAGGTAACACGTATTGTTCGTATGCATTTTAGTATCTCTACATATGCTGATTATGTTGATTGTGATGTGGTACCTATGCAAGCATGTTCCTTATTACTTGGTAGACCATGGCAATTTGATAAAAATTCTGTACACGATGGTAGAAACAATCAGTATACTCTTGTTCATAGGGATAAAAATATTACTTTACTTCCTATGACTCCTGATTCCATTTTGAAAGATGATATTAATAGAGCTAATAAAGCAAAATAGGAGAAAAATAAGAGTGAAAATCAGATTGTGGCAAAAGAATTTGAGCAACAAATGAAACCTAATAATAAACCATCTACTGTTACTTCTGAAATTAAATTGAAAAGTGCATGTTTACTTGCCACCAAATCTAATATTGATGAGCTAGATTTTAGCAAATCTGTTTGCTATGCTTTTGTGTGCAAAGAGGCATTATTTTCATTCGAGGACGTGCCTTCCTCTTTGCCTCCTGCTGTCACTAACATTTTGCAGGAGTTTGCCGACGTTTTTCCACAAGACGTGCCATCGGGATTACCACCTATTCAAGGGATTGAGCATCAGATTGACTTAATTCCCGGTGCATCGCTACCCAACCGCGCACCATACTGTACCAATCCAGAAGAGACGAAGGAGATTATGCGTCAAGTACAGGAGCTACTCGACAAAGGTTATATACGCGAATCCCTTAGTCCTTGTGATGTTCCTATTATTCTAGTGCCGAAAATGGATGGTACATCGCGTATGTGTGTTGATTGTAGAAGCATTAATAATATTACTATTCGTTATCGTCATCCTATTCCTAGGCTAGATGATATGCTTGATGAATTGAGTGGCTCTACAATATTCTCCAAAGTTGATTTGTGTAGTGGATACCATCAAATTCGTATGAAATTGGGAGATGAATGGAAAACAACATTTAAAACTAAGTTTGGATTATATGAGTGGTTAGTCATGCCTTTTAGGTTAACTAATGCACCTAGTACTTTCATGAGATTAATGAATGAAGTTTTACGTGCTTTCATTGGACGATTTGTGGTAGTATACTTTGATGATATATTGATTTTTAGCAGATCTTTGGAGGAACATTTGGAACATTTACGTGCTGTTTTTATTGCTCTACGTGATGCACGTTTGTTTGGTAACCTTGGAAAGTGCACCTTTTTCACCGACCGAGTCTCTTTTCTTGGCTATGTTGTTACTCCACACGGAATTGAGGTTGACAAAGCCAAGATTGAAGCTATTGAGAGTTGGCCGCAGCCCAAAATGGTCACACACGTGAGGAGTTTCCTTGGCCTCGCTGGATTCTATCGGCGTTTTGTAAGAGATTTCAGCACCATTGCCGCACCTCTCAATGACCTTACAAAGAAGGATGTGCCCTTTGTTTTGGGTACCGCACAGGAAGAAGCATTCACGGTGTTGAAAGATAAGTTGACACATGCTCCTTTACTCCAACTTCCTGATTTTAATAAGACTTTTGAGCTTGAATGTGATGCTAGTGGAATTGGGTTAGGAGGTGTGTTATTACAAGATGGTAAACCTATTGCATACTTTTCTGAAAAATTGAGTGGGCCTAGTCTGAATTATTCTACTTATGATAAGGAATTATATGCTCTTGTTCGGACTTTGAAACATGGCAACATTATTTATGGCCCAAAGAATTTGTTATACATTCTGATCATGAATCTTTGAAGCACATTAAAAGTCAAGCAAAACTGAACCGTAGACATGCTAAATGGGTTGAATTCATAGAGACTTTCCCTTATGTTATTAAACACAAGAAGGGAAATGAAAATGTTATTGTTGATGCTTTGGCTCGTCGTTATACTATGCTTTCACAACTTGACTTTAAAATATTTGGTTTGGATACCATCAAAGATCAATATGTGCATGATGCTGAATTTAAAGATGTATTGCAGAATTGTAAAGAAGGGAGAACATGGAACAAGTTCATCGTTAATGATGGATTTGTGTTTCGTGCTAACAAGCTATGCATTCCAGCTAGCTCTGTTCGTCTTTTGTTGTTGTAGGAGGCACATGGAGGAGGATTAATGGGACACTTTGGCATGAAGAAGACGGAGGACGTACTTGCTACACATTTCTTTTGGCCAAAGATGCGACGGTATGTTGAGCGTTTTGTTGCTCGCTGCACTACATGTCAAAAAGCTAAGTCACGACTCAATCCTCATGGTTTATATATGCCTTTGCCTGTTCCTAGTGTTCCTTGGGAAGATATATCTATGGACTTGGTTTTGGGTTTACCTCGAACAAAGAAGGGGAGGGATAGCATATTTGTTGTCGTGGATAGGTTCTCGAAGATGGCACACTTTATACCATGTCATAAAAGCGATGATGCTGCTAATGTTCCTGACTTGTTCTTTCGTGAAATTATTCGCTTACATGGTGTGCCAAATACTACTGTTTCAGATCGTGATACTAAATTTCTTAGCCACTTTTGGAGATGTTTATGGGCTAAGTTGGGGACTAAACTGCTTTTTAGTACTACTTGTCACCCCCAAACTGATGGTCAAACTGAAGTAGTCAACAGAACTTTGTCTACTATGCTTAGGGCTGTTTTGAAGAATAATAAGAAAATGTGGGAAGAATGCTTGCCTCATATTAAATTTGCTTATAATCGTTCGTTGCATTCTACTACTAAGATGTGCCCTTTTGAAATTGTCTATGGTTTCCTACCTCGTGCACCTATTGATTTGTTGCCTCTTCCATCTTTGGAAAAGGTTATTTTTGATGCTAAACAACGTGCTGAATTTATCTTAAAAATGCATGAGTTAACTAAGGAAAATATTGAGCGCATGAATGCTAAATATAAACTTGTTGGAGATAAGGGTAGAAAACGTGTTGTCTTTGCACCTGGAGATCTTGTTTTGTTACATTTGCGTAAGGATAGATTTCCTAATCTGCACAAGTCAAAGCTAATGCCATGTGCTGATGGTCCTTTCAAGGTGTTAGAGAAAATAAATGATAATGCATATAAACTTGAGTTGCCTGCAGATTTTGGGGTTAGTCCCACATTTAACATTGCATATTTGAAGCCTTACTTGGGTGAGGAAGATGAGCTTCCGTCGAGGACGACTTCAATTCAAGAAGGGGAGGATGATGAGGACATCACTAACAAGGTTACACCCACAGCTCCAACTGACACATATACAGGACCAATTACTAGAGCTTGTGCACACCAATTAAATTACCAGGTACTTTCGTTTCTTTGTAATGAATCTAATGTTCATGAGAATATGATGCTGCCTAAATTGGATACATTTGTCTTGCTTACAAATGAAGGGTCTAGCTTGGACAAGAAGGATGAACATTGGAGCAAGATCAAGCATGGAGATGATGGCATGCGCAAGGGGAACAAGAATGGAGTTACAAGTGATGATTTCAGGACTTTGAAGCCACCATAATGAGTGCGTGAAGCCTTGGACGAAATATACAAGATGCCACTTCATAAATTTCGTCCAGAGGCTATTATAGGTGCTCCGTCACCTTATTATTGGGCCAGGCCCATGTAATTTCGAAATACTTGAGTATAGGCTGTTTTTAGAGTCCGTATGTGTGGGGAAACAAGAGTTAGGGTTGGTTTCGGACCCCTCCACCAAGGGCCACGAAATTCCCCCCTCTTTCCCCCATATATACAGCCCTTAGGGAGTCGTTTAGACTTTGGGTTTTGTTTAGATTAAAGTTCACCATAGCTACAACTTCGCGTACTTCATTTATGTTCAACGACCAGACCAAGACATCACAGAACCCCACTTGATCAATAAATCTTTCCTCTTGAATTCGCAATATCCAGATTGCAATCTCAGTTTCTTGCTTGTTCTTCGTTTGCCTGCAAGTAACAGACCTTCGTGGTCAGGTTGATCGTGCTCCGGCGTGGTCAATAACCTCTCGGAGTTGGTTTAGTGATTGCTAAGGCGCGACGTCCTCGCACGTTCGTAGTCGGATCGTCAAAGTCGACTTCCTCCAAAACGATAGCCACCATCTCATCGAAAGACGGGACACCTTTGCCTCTATCAACTCCATGTAGACGAATGATCTCCCTACAAAAGAGATTTGCAACATGTGAAGCATCGTCGATCTTGTTACAAGGAATGAAATGAGCCATTTTAGAGAATCTATCCACGATAACAAACACGGAATCTTTGCAATTTTGATTCTTAGGCAATCCAAGTACAAAGTCCATTCTTATGTCTTCCCATGGATGGTATGGAATAGGAAGCGGCATGTAAAGACCATGAGATTGAGCTTTTGACTTAGCTTTGCGGCATGTAGAACATCGGTTGGTGAGGCGTGAGACGTCACGTAGCATCTTGGGCCAAAAGTAGCTCTTTGAGAGCATAGCAAATGTCTTGTCGCGTCCAAAGTGTCCCATGAGTCCTCCTCCATGAGATCCTGCAAAAGGAGCAAACGAAGCGAAGACTCGGGAATGCAAAGTTTATTAGCTCTCATAAGATATCCATCCTTTATGTAGTAGCGTTCCCAAGAAGTGTGAGTCAAACACTTAGCATAAGGAGTTGCAAAGAAAGGATCATGCTCATATAAATCTTTTATGTGCTCAAAGCCAATAACATTCAACTCAAGGTGTGTAACAAGCATGCATTTGCGGGAAAGCGCATCCGCCACAACATTCTCTTTGCCTTTGATGTATTTGATGACATAGGGAAAAGATTCAATGAACTCACTCCATTTAGCATGACGCTTGTGTGACGTCCCAAGACCGACGCTCCAGAAGATTCCAGATGTTCTGGGTTTTCACCGTGTGTTTCAGTTGTGCTTGCTCTATTTATTTTTGCATTGCATCATATCATCATGCCATCATGTCATAATTCTTATGCTTTTCAACTAAATAATTTGTGTGGATCTTCGATCCATCTAAATCGAGGGAAGTGTGATTTCTCTTTAAAACATATCCTCCCAATATTTATGGAGCTATATTAAATTATTCCAATTGTTTGGAATTCACCAAAACACACTTGCAATTATTCTCCAGGCCTCTTTTGCTTCAGGTTTCACCGTCAAAACCTTCTCTATATTTATTTTCCCGTTTATCGAGGTTCCTCCAATAACCTCAACATTTTTGGACACTTCAAAAATCAAGTCTTAGTTCAAACCCATTTGAAGTAAATTCAAATAAGTTTGGGTTATATCTCGATCATGCCACTTCTATTTTTCTCGGACCGTGCTCATTTTTGCGAGCCCGAGAAAAATAACCTCATGCCCTAATTCTTCCCCTAACCTCCCCTTCTTTTCTTTCTCTTCTTTGTTTTTTTTTGTTTTTTTAATATCGTTAGAGAGAGAGTAGAGCCCTCTTATCTGAAGGAGGCCCTTTTGCCTCGTGGCCCGACCGCAGTGGGCAGCCCAGCTAGGCCCAGCCGCTCCTCCAGCTGCTAGGCATAGCCGCGCCCCCTTCTAACCCTAGCTCCAGGAGCCCGTTTCCCCTCGTCCTCCCACGCAGCCGCCGCACCCTCGTCCCTTCTCCTCTGGCCCGACCGCTTTCTTCTCCTTCCTTCGATCTCCCTCTCGA
>LR738714.1:294617477-294702179 GCA_902687465.1 Secale cereale
GTCCTCCTCCCGCTTCGCCATGAGGTAGCTCACCTAGCGCTCTTCTTCTCCTCCCTCGACCGCGCCTCCCCCTGCTCGACCCTACCTCCTTGTCTTATCCTCCAGCACCACCAGAGAGGGCGAGATCCCTGCCCATCTCCCTCGCTCGCGCTGCCACTGCCATGGACGACCACGCCGCCCCATCCAAATATCCTGCTCCGCCGCCCCATGTCGCAGTCTCCTCCTCGTCGTCCCGTGCCTCCACGAGCGCTCACCACCGAGCCACCCGCTCCACCTCACCTCCTCCGCGCCCCCCCTCTCCTCCCTGACCTCCTTCATGGCACCGCCAGGGCGAAGCTCCGCGGCGGCCACCGGAGCTGCTGCCGACGCGCCGTCTCCGCGACCTCCGCCACCTCGACCTCGCCCTCCGCTGGTCGTTTTCGCCGCCGCTGCAAGGTTTCGTCTCCGCGCCTCTGACCGTACGCCCACGCTCGCGATCTGCCGCCGTCGGACACCATTGGCAGACCGGCCGCTCCTCTGCTCCCATCGCCGGCCCTTTTCCGTGTGGCGCCAGTTCTAGGCGCTATCGTTGCTGCCTCCGAGTCCCTCGTGAGCCTTGCTCCAACAGAGACCTCTGCTTGCTGTTACCGTTGACATCCAGTCAGACACTACCGAACAAGGAGTAGCGCCAATGTTCCATCGGTGAATGGTTTCGCCAAGTGCCTCTTCCGGTGTGATCAAGATCGCAAGTACCACTACGACGCGACAAGTACCTCGATGCTCGACGCCGAACGACTACCTTCGGTGAAGAAACATGTACGACTACCCTCGAAGACCCGTGGATGCGCCAAGTACCCCTTCGGACCGAGACGCCAAGTACCACTACGAGCATGTACCAGTACCGTCGCCCCGAAGACGTTCGATTCACCAAGTACCTCTACCGTCTACCCCGAACGTCTTCGGAAACGTGAACGACTATGAAATGTGTACCACGACCCGCGAGTACCACTACTTCCTCTACGACCTCGAACCGCCCCGAAACGAATGCTTCGAAGGTATACTCCGAGTCGAATGCCGATGTGGTGAACGAATGCTTGTTGTGTTGTATGAGATGTTTCGAATGTTTGCATCGTGTCCGTTGTGACCCTCGTTGCCCTGTCGTCGTCACGTGGGAACCCGGAAGCCGGGATCACCCCATCATCTTGCTTGACACGCTCACGCCACCTTTCTTTTGCACCGGTCTCTCCACGAGTTACCGGTACTGATATGTTGCGTGGCATCATTTTCGGATTCGTCGCCGTGGCCCCTTTCGTTCCACCACGGTGACAAATACTTCATATCTATTCATGTTCACTTTTACTAAAAATTGCATAAAACTTGATCATGTCATCTGCATCATGTTAACAACATTAAAATGTGTGAATTGTTGTTTGATTAAAATTGCTAAACATGCATATGGGGATATTCCGGAATTGTTGTTGTAGTTTCCGGCCTCATTTAAACTTGTAGACTTGTGATGTTCTTGTGTGCTTCCTACATTGCCATGTATTGCATCATATATAGACTTGTTGTGCATCATATGTAGACTTGTCTTGCATCCTACTTGGTTGAGCATATTGTCATGTTGCTTGTGTTGTTTTTCTGTGCTTCCTACCTTGCCATGTATTGCTTCCTGTATAGACTTGTCTTGCATCATACCTTGCCATGTATTGCATCATGTATATACTTGTGTTGTTTTTCTGTGCTTTCTACCTTGCCATGTTTTGCTTCCTGTATAGACTTGTGGTGCATCCTATATAGAAATGTCTTGCATCATACTTGGTTGAGCATATTGTCGTGTCTCATGTTGTGTGTTTACCGTATTGCTTGCTTCTTCTCGTTAGTGCTTGTTCTGTTGCTATCGTGAGGATTCGTTCGACTTATCGTGGTTCTTCTTCAAGGCTTCTTCTTCGTCTTCTTCACGGATCCGTTCTTCTTCCGTGCGGGATCTCAGGCAAGATGACCATACCCTTGGATACCTTTACTATCATTGCCATGCTTAGTTGTCTCGATGCTATCGTTATATGTCGCGCTACCCATCATTTATTGTCAGCCCCTCTCCTTCTTGCCATGAAACCTCTAACCTTTTGACACCTTCCCAGCAAACCGTTGTTTGGCTATGTCACCCGCTTGCTCAGCCACTCTTATAGCGTTGCTAGTTGTAGGTTAAGATGAAGATTGTTCCATGTTGGAACTTGATGCTTTGGGAATATCACAATATCTATTATTATTATTAACACACCTATATACTGGGCATGGGTGGAAGGCTTGGCCTTTTTCTCGGTGTTTTGTTCCACTCATGCCACCTTAGGCGCCGATAAACCGGCATTATGTTCCCTGATTTTGCGTTCCTTACACGGTTGGGTATATGGGGACCCCTTGACAGTTCGTCTTTGAATAAAACTCCTCCAGCAAGGCCCAACATTGGTTTTAATTTGCCTCATAATAACAACTTAATTAATTAATTAAATTTGCATAGGGGGTCGCGTCCCCGAGTATTCTTTCTACATAGTAGGGGGGCCAGTGCTGATGGTGTTGGTCCCAAACGGGCGGACTGCGGGGCCCCCACGGGGAAACTCGAGGATTGGCTCCCGTAGGATGTCCCATCCGGTCGTGGCCTGAGACGAGATACGCACGGCTACTATCAGGGTGTCGGCACGCCGGGAGGTCTTGCTAGACTTGTTTTACCATTGTCGAAATGTCTTGTGCACCGGGATGCCGAGCATGATCCGATTTCCCTAAGATAAGGATTGATAATATTATATTTAACACTTCAGCTGATCGCGAGAGCCTGTGATGGGCTAAGTTGGGACACCCCTGCAGGGTTATGATCTTTTGAAAGCCGTGCCCGCTGTTATGTGGCAGATTGGAATTTGTTAATGTCTAGTTGTAGAAAACTTGACAGAGGATCCGAAGTAAAACACACCACCGCGAGAGTAACCGTGACTGTCTCTTTTCACTTTGAGAAGAGAACACGGTGGGGTTATGTTTGACTCATAGGTAGTTCAGGATCTTTAGCGATCACTACTAGTTTGCAACCATTTGCGTAGATGCTCATCTTATTCTTGTACTCGTAAGCTAGCCACCATATTATGCTTAGCCGCTGCTGCAACCTCACCACTACCCTCTTCCATACCCATAAAGCTTTGCTAGTCTTGATACCCATGGTTATGGGATTGCTGAGTCCTCATGGCTCATAGATACTACAACACCAGATGCAGGTACCGCTGAGAACAGCGCAGGAGTTGGTCCAAGAACTTAAATGGGAGCTCGATGAAGAGAGTGGTCGTATGTCTGTGACGTTGTTCGACGATCAGTAGTGGTTTCTACTAGGGGCGATTCGGACCTGTGGCTTTATGTATTTGGTATCTTTCATTTGGATCTTCACCCGTAGTCGGGTTGTGATGTTATTTGGATGATGAATTGCTTATGTAATGTATTGTGTGAAGTGGCGAGTGTGAGCCAACTATCTCTTTTTCAATTTCATCCCTATTCTACATGAGAGGTGCAAAGATACCAAACTTGAGATCATTCTAGAATGGGTTTATACCTTTAAGTCGTGCCTCGACATGTAGGAGGTATAGTCCCATCCTGGGCATTACAAGTTGGTATCAGAGCCTTCTCCGGCCTAGGAGCCCCCACTGATTGATCGAATCGTTGACGGTTGAGTCTAGGCACACACTTAAAATGTTTTGAGTCCTATATATATATCGGAGAGTAGGATTTCTTTTGCTCCTCGTCTCTTTTCACTCTGGTGAGGACTCCTGACGATTACTCTTGTCTCTTCTACTCTCAAAATTTCACCAAATTTTTATTTAGGATCACGCGAGTATTGTTTGGATTGTTCCGATGTCTTTGTGACGAGAACATTGTTCTCAATGCCTCCTATCATTTAGGGGTTGTGGCAGTGTCCCGAGGAGTTGAGCTCCGAGGTGTTTTCGTCACAAATATATCGCAGCAGTTCTGGAATACTTCAGACGGCAGACATCGAAAACTCTCCTATGCGGTTAGTGGTAAGATAACCCCGACATCACCCAGTACAGGGGAGGTAGTTCGAGAGTATTGCCATAGTGTGTATAGCAGATGCGTTTCGAAGGTCCGAGGTAAACAGTTTCCGGAAATAACTGGTTATGTGTTGAAGGATGGATACAGCTGGATGTAGGATTAGAGTTGAGTGTGCGATGCTTCCCCTGTATCCCCAACACCTGATTGCATAACTAGACACTTTCGGAAATTAATAGGTGGGTTCATCTAGTAGCACGTAGGCATTCTTCCAACGAGTGCACGATATGGAGTTCGGGGTTCAACATTGAGTGAAGAAGTTTTATCGGCGTTTGTTCCAATCGGGAGTTGCATCTTAAAGGGTCCTTGGCTATGCTGATCCGGGGATTGCAAAACCCTTTTGTAACACGTTCCATAATCTTTCAGCACGAATATGTGGAACGAAACTTCTATCTTATATTTGTTCTATCTGCTCCTTGTTGCTTTTATTTAACTTTTCTTCTCCCAAGTGACTTCTCAACAAGTTGATGTACCTACGGAACTCATTCGTTCAATTCTCCGTTCGAACGATATTGTGAAGATTATGTTACAACATATCGATCCTTTGTTCTTGTTTTGATTCTGGTATTCGAGTTGCTTCGATGTCAAGTGTTGATTCCATACCTTCCTAATCGGTGTTCTCATATTTCTATGGGAGTGCTAATTCTTCTTGACCATCGAGATTTTCATGTTAATCCTTTTCAACCGGTGTGCCTTCTCTTCAAGTTATTCCATACGGACATCGTTGAGAAATCTGACGATTTGTCTATTTCATTCATCCCAAGTTGTCTTTGTTTTTCCCCACCCTCCGACCCTTCTTCTTCTTGGAGCCAGAAATTCTAAAATGAAGTATCCATTTTATTCATGTGATGTTTCTTCATTCGTTTCTTTCAATTTCATTATCCGGTGATTTCTCAGGATGATGCTCCGGAGCTTCAAGTTTTTCATTCTTTGTTCTCGTTTCTTCTCCGATGGTATAAATTCAAGCTTCGGTCATGATCATATCTCTTCCTTTTTGTTTAACATGTTTTCCCATGTTGTAATTTCTTATCCGAAGTCTCTCTTGCTTATTGAACTCTCTCTAATTCTTATCCGGGGTGTACAAGAGATCTCAGAGGACTCGTCTTTCCATTTTCAACCTGTTCTTTATATTTTGAGATTGTTATCTCATCCAAGCCATTTAATTCAACCGGTGCAATATCTCTTAAGCAATCTTTTTCAACGGTGATTTCTTTAGTGGGCCCTAACCCACAGGTCTTTTCCAGGATCTTACCTGACTCTTCTTTTTCTGGAGAATTCTTTTCAAAGTGTGACGTAAGAATGATTTCCACCAGTCACACGCCTTCTCCAAGCTTGTTTCCAATTACTTCCATCTTTAGCTCCACCTTCATCTTGTCATTCGTCCGGAGTATCTTGAAATTCTTCATGGCATTTCTCGTCTTCAGTCTCAACATTTGAAGACCGGAGAAGTGTTTCTCTTAAATCTTGGCCGTTCTCTTGAAGATTCGTGGTTCTAGCTTCATGCCATCCTCATTATTGTTTCGATCATGAGGAATCTTTTATACCATTCGAAGCATTTTCATGAATTCTTTCCATTGTGATCCTCCGAAGGCCATCATTTCACAATATTTCTTCGTTCTCAGTTTTCAACTTCGTCCTCCAACTATTCTTCATTGATGCCTCTTCGTTCGTCTCCATATTCTTATGGTGGTTCTTTCAAGTTTACTCTTCCGTTGTTATCGTATTAATTCATTTGTTCTTTTCATAATCCTACCGGTGAGTCGTTCAAGATTATTCTCAAGTTTGGCTATATTTCCCTCCAATCCTTTTCAAGAAGAATAAGTAGTAGGCCAAATCCGTTGCTTGTCATCAATTTAATTTGATGAAGGATAAGCATACAGAAAATATTATTCTTATTTCCTCAAAGTGATTAATCCCTTTTTCCGGAGCTTGTTCATCATATCATATTCTCGGTTCTAAATTCTTCATCTTGTTTTTCCGGAGTTCCAAGTTATTTAATTATATCATTTCAAAGCTCCATCTAATTCATCGCAGGCCTTGAATCTTATTATTTTCATCTTTCACTTCTCATGATTTCATTACCGGAGTTCTCATGGTGGTTCATCATGTTTTAATTCATCCTCAAAGTTTTCATCAAGATTCTTGTTGGAGCTCAAGCATTCTTCATCATGCATTCCAATTGCAATCCTTTCTACCTTATCTTATCAGATGATGTTATGTCATTCTTGACAATTCCTTCATGAATTATGATTCACGAGTTATCAAGAATGAGATATTTAAAACCATTATTTTCCTTGTTCGGGAGATCTTTTCAACCCTTCAATTATTCGTTGGAGTTATCTTGGGTTATAATTCACCTAAAATCTTTCCATGAGAATTGTTGCTATTATGGTGCTTATAAATGACCCAAGTTCTTCATTTATCATTCCGGTGAAATAAGTTTATCGTCTCCTTGTTGATCTCAATCCAATCAATCGTTTCCGTTAGTGGCCGGTTGTCACCTCATAATTTTGAGATGTTTTCCATAAGGCCACAACAAGCTTATTCTTTTCTTGTGGATTATTTTCAACAACTCCGTTCAACTCTTCTTCGTAAGGATGTTTTTTCATATTCATTTGTCGGAGAAGTTGTCTTTTTCTTCTCCGTTCTTTTCTTTCCAACGATCTAGCATATATTCTTTCATTTCGGAGGCATTGTGATATTGCCCTCTTTGTACCATAATCTCGTTTTGTCAAGATCATGTTCTTTTCCTTATTTATCTATTTAACTGGAGTGTTGTGTCCTCCATTCAAGTTCTCTCATCTGATCAAGTTTTGCCTCTCTTTTAACCAGTGTGTTGTCTGAAATCTTTCTTACCCCTGTGACATTCTTTCATTTGTTCCGGAGGCAGTGTATTGTTGATTTCATCAAAGATCATCCAATCTTCTCAAGCTCATGTTAATTCCTTCCATTTTCAGTCGGAGTGCTGTCCAAATTCTGTCATTCTTTTTCCTTGGCTATACCATTGCAGTTTCATATTCTTTTGGTTCGTAAGCTCTTGTTTCATGTCTTTCAACCTACAAGGTTCTCATAATGTTCCTTGTTCCTCCTTTTACCGGAGTGCTCTTAACTTCGTTCATCTCCGTTGTATTCCTTCCTTCAAGATTGTTCAACCTCTCATGGTTCATTGGTTTCACTCGTTTGTCGAAGAAGCAACTTTGTTTTACCTCTTCCTCTTCCGTTTTTACCCGGTGCTATCTCTAGGATCTCGGGTCGAGATCCTCTGTTAGTGTGAAAGAGTTGTGACGCCCCAAGACCGACGCTCCAGAAGATTCCAGATGTTCTGGGTTTTCACCGTGTGTTTCAGTTGTGCTTGCTCTATTTATTTTTGCATTGCATCATATCATCATGCCATCATGTCATAATTCTTTTGCTTTTCAACTAAATAATTTGCGTGGATCTTCGATCCATTTAAATCGAGGGAAGTGTGATTTCTCTTTAAAACATATCCTCCCAATATTTAGGGAGCTATATTAAATTATTCCAATTGTTTGGAATTCACCAAAACACACTTGCAATTATTCTCTAGGCCTCTTTTGCTTCAAGTTTCACCGTCAAACCCTTTTCTATAATTCTTTTCCCGTTTATCGAGGTTCCTCCAATAACCTCAACATTTTTGGACACTTCAAAAATCAAGTCTTAGTTCAAACCCATTTGAAGTAAATTCAAATAAGTTTGAATTATATCTTGATCATGCCACTTCTATTTTTCTCGGACCATGCTCATTTTTGCGAGCCCGAGAAAAATAACCTCATGCCCTAATTCTTCCCCTAACCTCCCCTTCTTTTCTTTCTCTTCTTTGTTTTTTTGTTTTTTAATATAGTTAGAGAGAGAGTAGAGCCCTCTTATCTGCAGGAGGCCCTTTTGCCTCGTGGCCCGACCGCAGTGGGCAGCCCAGCTAGGCCCAGCCACTCCTCCAGCTGCTAGGCCCAGCCGCGCCCCCTTCTAACCCTAGCGCCAGGAGCCCGTTTCCCCTCGTCCTCCCACGCAGCCACCGCACCCTCGTCCCTTCTCCTCTGGCCCGACCGCTTTCTTCTCCTTCCTTCGATCTCCCTCTCGACCCACCCCCCTTCGTCCTCCTCCCGCATCGCCATGAGGTAGCTCACCCAGCGCTCTTCTTCTCCTCCCTCGACCGCGCCTCCCCCCTGCTCGACCCCACCTCCTTGTCTTATCCTCCAGCACCGCCAGAGAGGGCGAGATCCCTGCCCATCTCCCTCGCTCGCGCTGCCACTGCCATGGACGACCACGCCGCCCCATCCAAATATCCTGCTCCGCCGCCCCATGTCGCAGTCTCCTCCTCGTCGTCCCGTGCCTCCACGAGCGCTCACCACCAAGCCACCCGCTCCACCTCACCTCCTCCGCGGCCCCCCTCTCCTTCCTGACCTCCTTCATGGCACCGCCAGGGCGAAGCTCCGCGGCGGCCACCGGAGCTGCTGCCCGCGCGCCGTCTCCGCGACCTCCGCCACCTAGACCTCGCCCTTCGCTGGTCGTTTTCGCCGCCGCTGCAAGGTTTCGTCTCCGCGCCTCTGACCATGCGCCCACGCTGGCGATATGCCGCCGTCGGACGCCACTGCCAGACCGGCCGCTCCTCTGCTCCCGTCGCCGGCCCTTTTCCGTGTGGCGCTAGTTCTAGGCGCTATCGTTGCTGCCTCCGAGTCCCTCGTGAGCCTTGCTGCAATAGAGACCTCTGCTTGCTATTGCCGTTGACATCCAGTCAGACACTACCGAACAAGGAGAAGCGCCAATGTTCCATCGGTGAATGGTTTCGCCAAGTGCCTCTTCCGGTGTGATCAAGATCGCAAGTACCACTACGACGCGACAATTACCTCGACGCTCGACGCCGAACGACTACCTTCGGTGAAGAAACGTGTACGACTACCCTCGAAGACCCGTGGATGCGCCAAGTACCCCTTCGGACCAAGACGCCAAGTACCACTACGAGCATGTACCACTACCGTCGCCCCGAAGACGTTCGATTAGCCAAGTACCTCTACCGTCGACCCCGAACATCTTCGGAAACGTGAACGACTACGAAACGTGTACCACGACCCGCGAGTACCACTACTTCCTCTACGACCTCGAACCGCCCCGAAACGAACGCTTCGAAGGTATACCCTGAGTCGAATGCCAATGTGGTGAACGAATGCTTGTTGTGTTGTATGAGATGTTTCGAATGTTTGCATCGTGTCCGTTGTGACCCTCGTTGCCCTGTCGTCGTCACGTGGGAACCCGGAAGCCAGGATCACCCCATCATCTTGCTTGACACGCTCACGCCACCTTTCTTTTGCACCGGTCTCTCCACGAGTTACCGGTACTGATATGTTGCGTGGCATCATTTTCGGATTCGTCGCCGTGGCCCCTTTCGTTCCACCACGGTGACAAATACTTCATATCTATTCATGTTCACTTTTACTAAAAATTGCATAAAACTTGATCATGTCATCTGCATCATGTTAACAACATTAAAATGTGTGAATTGTTGTTTGCTTAAAATTACTAAACATGCATATGGGGATTTTCCGGAATTGTTGATGTAGTTTCCGGCCTCATTTAAACTTGTAGACTTGTGCTGTTCTTGTGTGCTTCCTACCTTGCCATGTATTGCATCATATATAGACTTGTTGTGCATCATATGTAGACTTGTCTTGCATCCTACTTGGTTGAGCATATTGTCATGTTGCTTGTGTTGTTTTTCTGTGCTTCCTACATTGCCATGTATTGCTTCCTGTATAGACTTGTCTTGCATCATACCTTGCCATGTATTGCATCATGTATAGACTTGTGTTATTTTTCTGTGCTTCCTACCTTGCCATGTTTTGCTTCCTGAATAGACTTGTGGTGCATCCTATATAGAACTGTCTTGCATCTTACTTGGTTGAGCATATTATCGTGTCTCGTGTTGTGTGTTTACCGTATTGCTTGCTTCTTCTCGTTAGTCCTTGTTCTGTTGCGATCGTGAGGATTCGTTCGACTTCTCGTGGTTCTTCTTCAAGGCTTCTTCTTCGTTTCCTTCACGGATCCGTTCTTCTTCCTTGCGGGATCTTAGGCAAGATGACCATACCCTTGGATACCTTTACTATCATTGCCATGCTTAGTTGTCTCGATGCTATCGTTATATGTCGCGCTACCCATCATTTATTGTCAGCCCCTCTCCTTGTTGCCATGAAACCTCTAACCATTTGACACCTTCCCTGCAAACCGTTGTTTGGCTATGTCACCCGCTTGATCAGCCCCTCTTATAGCGTTGCTAGTTGCAGGTGAAGATGAAGATTGTTCCATGTTGGAACTTGATGCTTTGGGAATATCACAATATCTATTATTGTTATTAACACACCTAAATACTGGGCATGGGTGGAAGGCTTGGCCTTTTGCTCGGTGTTTTGTTCCACTCATGCCACCTTAGGCGCCGATAAACCGGCATTATGTTCCTTGATTTTGCGTTCCTTACATGGTTGGGTATATGGGGACCCCTTGATAGTTCGTCTTTGAATAAAACTTCTCCAGCAAGGCCCAACATTGGTTTTAATTTGCCTCATAATAACAACTTAATTAATTAATTAAATTTGCATAGGGGGTCGCGTCCCCGAGTATTCTTTCAACATAGCAGGGGGGCCAGTGATGATGGTGTTGGTCCCAAACGGGCGAACTGTAGGGCCACCACGGGGAAACTCGAGGATTGGCTCCCGTAGGATGTCCCATCCGGTCGTGGCCTGAGACGAGATACGCGCGGCTACTATCAGGGTGTCGACACGCCGGGAGGTCTTGCTGGACTTGTTTTACCATTGTCGAAATGTCTTGTGCACCAGGATGCCGAGCCTGATCGGACTTCCCTAAGATAAGGGGTGATAATATTATATTTATCACTTCAGCTAATCGTGAGAGCTTGTGATGGGCTAAGTTGGGACACCCCTGCAGGTTATGATCTTTCGAAAGCCGTGCCCGCGGTTATGTGGCAGATTGGAATTTTTAATGTCTGGTTGTAGAAAACTTGACAGAGGATCCGAAGTAAAACACACCACCGCGTGAGTAACCGTGACTGTCTCTTTTCACTTTGAGAAGAGAACACGGTGGGGTTATGTTTGACTCGTAGGTAGTTCAGGATCTTTAGGGATCACTACTAGTTTGCGATCGTGTGCATAGATGCTCATCTTATTCTTGTACTCGTAAGCTAGCCACCATATTATGCTTAGCCACTGCTGCAACCTCACCACTACCCTCTTCCATACCCATAAAGCTTTGCTAGTCTTGATACCCATGGTTATGGGATTGCTGAGTCCTCGTGGCTCACAGATACTACAACACCAGATGCAGGTACCGCTGAGAACATCGCAGGAGTTGGTCCAAGAACTTCACTGGGAGCTCGATGAAGAGAGTGGTCGTATGTCTATGACGTTGTTCGACGATCAGTAGTGGTTTCTACTATGGGCGATTCGGACCTGTGGCTTTATGTATTTGGTATCTTTCATTTGGATCTTCACCCGTAGTCGGGTTGTGATGTTATTTGGATGATGAATTGCTTATGTAATGTATTGTGTGAAGTGGCGAGTGTAAGCCAACTATCTCTTTTTCAATTTCATCCCTATTTTAAATGAGAGGTGCAAAGATACCAAACTTGAGATCATTCTAGAATGGGCTTATACCTTTAAGTCGTGCCTCGACACGTAGGAGGTATAGTCCCATCCTGGGCATTACAGCTTGTTCAACTTAGTTTGACCCTTGAGATACTTGAGAGTCTCATGGTCCGTATGAAGAATGAATTCATTAGGTCTAAGGTAATGTTCCCAAACACGTAAAACTATCACCAAGGCATAGAGCTCTTTATCATAGATGGGGTAGTTAACTTGCGCTCTGGATAGCATCTCGCTAAAGTACGCAATTGGGCGCTTTTCTTGCATGAGCACGCCACCTATGCCGGTACCACTAGCATCACAATGGATCTCAAACGGTTTATCAAAGTTTGGTAGGGCTAGAAGTGGTGCGTGGGTAAGCAAGCTTTTTAGCTCATTGAACATAGTGTCTTGCGAAGGACCCCAAATGAAGGGTGCGTTCTTCTTGCTCAAGGCGTGTAGAGGCATAGCAATAGTGCTGAAGTCCTTCACAAAACGTCGGTAGAAACCGGCTAGACCAAGGAAACTACGCACTTGCATGAGATTCGTTGGTTGAGGCCAAGTTTAAATTGCTTCAATTATAGTTTCATCAACGTGAACACCTTGTGAAGAAACGACAAATCCTAGGAAGACGACCTTGTCAACGCCAAAAGTGCATTTCTCCATATTAGCATATAAGCGTTCTTTCCAAAGGGTTTGTAAAACCATACGGATGTGTCTCACATGGTCCTCTAGTGACCTGCTAAAAACGAGGATGTCATCAAAGTAGACCACTACAAAGACGCCTATGTAGGGTCGTAGACAAAAATGCATAAGACGCATAAAAGAACCGGGTGCTTCCGATAAACTCATTGGCATAGCAAGCCACTCATATAACTCATATTTGGTTTTGAAAGCCGTTTTCCACTCATCACCCTCTGGAATGCGCATTTGGTAGAAACCACTTTTAAGATCAATTTTCGAAAAGATGGTGGCACCACATAATTCATCAAGCATGTCGTCTAAGCGTGGGATAGGATAACAGTATCTAACGGTGATAGCATTTATAGATTGACAATCGGAGCACATGCGAAAACTTCCATCTTTCTTAGGCACGAGAATAACCGGAATGGCACAAGGGCTTAAGCTTTCACGTACATGACCTTTGTTGATGAGTTGTTGCACTTGCCGTTGTATCTCCTTGGTTTCCTCGGGGTTGACACGGTAAGGTGTCTTGTTTGGAAGTGGTGCGCCGGGTATGAAGTCGATGCGGTGTTCGATTCCGTGAAGTGGAGGTAGACCCGGAGGTAGCTCATCGAGAAAGACGTCCGAGAATTCCTGCAACAATTGAGACAACACTAAAGGTAGAGGTGGTGAAGTGTTAGTAGGTTTGGCTTCCCCTTTGCATAAAAGCACAAGGTGAAAGACACTCGATGGGTTCTCACACACTTCTCTCATCTCACTTTTGGTGGCAAATAGCACTAGTTGCTTCTTTTCCCTCATCGTGGAGTCGCTCATAATTGGCTTGTGGCTCTCACTCTCCTTTTGGTGGCTCACTCTCTCACCATTCTCTCCATGATGGTTTCTAGGTTTTTCGGCGGCTACTTGACTTGTAGACATTGGTCGTAGCACGAATTCCTTGCCCTTCATCTTGAAGCTATAGTGATTGGTCCGTCCATTGTGTGTGACTCCACGATCATATTGCCATGGTCGTCCAAGAATAAGGTGTCACACGGAGATGGGGATCACATCACATTCAAGAGTGTCCTCGTAGGCGCCTATCTTGAAAGAGACTTGCACGGTGTGCTCGACTCGAAGAATTCCAGCGTCATTAAGCCATTGGACCTTGTAGGGGTGAGGATGCTTCATCTTGACCAATTGAAGCTTGTCGCATAGCTCTTCGCTTGTCAAGTTGTGACAACTTCCACCATCGATGATGACCTTCACGGAGCGTCCATTGATGTCGGCCTTGGTATGGAAGATATGACATCGTTGGTCGTCATCTTTTTGGTGTTGGAGTGTCAAGACCTTGGAGACAACAAGATTGGGACTTGAGTCATTGTCGCAAAACACTTGATGGTCTTCATCTTCATTCACTTGGTGATGCATAGCTACATGCTCAAGGGCTTCCATCTCATCGTCGCTCATTGAGTCATAAGATCTATCGTCATTGATGATCATGGTACGAACGGTCTTGCACTCAAATGACTTGTGGCCTCGCCCTTGGCACTTGAAACATTTGATGGAACTCATCTTGGAGTTTTCCTCGGTTGGAGTTGTAGATGATGAAGCTCTTGGCTTGAAGTTGTTGGTAGAAGGGGGCCGACTTGATGTAGTCGCATTCTTGTAGCTTGAATTGTTGCCGAAGTTTGTAGATGGCTTGGTAGAGGTAGGAGGAGTAGCCGAAGTCGTTGAAGCTTGGTTGTAGGAGCCGAAGTTCTTGGAGGTGAACTTGGAGTACTTGTAATCATCTTGAACTTTTCGCTCCGCTTTAGTTGCTTGATGTACTAGTTCTCGGAGATTGGTGTATGGTTGAAAGTCCGCAATCTTCTTGATAGGATAGTTGAGTCCATTCAAGAGTCTTGCCATTGTTTGCTCTTCATCTTTCGTGATGTTTGCTCTTATCATGGCAATCTCCATCTCCTTGTAGTACTCTCAACGGTTTGGTACCTTGCTTGAGGAGTTGTAGCTTCTTGAACAAGTCACGGTTGTAGTGTGTTGGCACAAAGCGTGCTCTCATGACTTCCTTCATTTGAGCCCAAGTGGTGATAGGAGGTTCGCCTTTTGCTTCTCTTCTCTCTATGATTTGCTCCCACCATATGATAACATAGTCTTGGAACTCAAGGGAGGCCATTACAATCTTCTTCTCTTCATCGAAGTTGTGAAGGCGAAAGATCTTGTCAACCTTCAATGCCCATGAGAGGTAGTCTTCGGGATCAATGCTTCCGGAGAACTTTGGCATGGTGAACTTAAGCTTGCCATAGCGATGCTCTTCATTGTTTCCTTGCCTATTGGGAGGGCATTCTTGATTTTGGTGGTTGTGAACCTCATGTTGCTCTTGGCGTAGTAGATGTTCATTGTCATGGTGTACTTGCCGAGCTTGTGGTTCTTGTTGGGCTTGTTGCTCTTGTCGTGCTTGAGGAGGAACTTCGTCTTGTATTCTTGCTTGGTGGCGCCTTTCTTGCATCTCATCTCGAAGGAAATCCTCTTCTTGACGAGTGTGTCGAGTGCGAGCTACCACATTGCAATGTGCATCACGTAATGCTCGTTGCGCCTCAAGAGCTTGAGCTTCTCGACGTTGTTGTGCTTGACGATTAGCCTCGGCATCTTGTTCTTCTTGGTGTTGACGCGCTCGTTCTTGTTGTTGTTGGCGTAGTCGTTGCCGTTCTTGTGCTTGCTCAAGTGTGGCTTGGTTCTGGCGATATCGACTTTCTTGCTCTTCAAATAGTTCTTGTGAACTCTTGTCATGAAGTGGATTCCGGTTTTCGTGTCGAGCTTGATGTGCGGCTTGACGAAGAGTGTTTGATGTAGGGGTACTTGAGCCTTCCATGGACTCGGTATGTCGACTTGAGCGGCTTCTTCTTTGAGAGGATGTGGAAGAAGAATGTCGATTGACTATCAAAGTCCGTAGCTCGTCAAATTGGGTAGACATGTTGGTGTTGATGATGTCGAATTGCTCTCTTGTTCTTGCTTCAAATTGGCGCGCGTCCTCGGCGACTTGACCAATGTACTCGCGCATAGCTTCACTTTCTTGATGGAGAGCTCGCTGGACACCAAAGAGATGTAGTTTGGTGACGTAGTTGTTCGCTTCTTGAGGATCATCGAAGATTGGGTTGGAAGATGTACTTGGCCTATCCATTATCACAAGCAAGTATGTGAGTGGGAGAAAGGAGAAGACAATACCAAATGTACCTTAACCGAAGTTGAAAATGGATCAATGATCACTCAATTATGTAACCCAGAAATAGCACTATTGGTACCACATCGTGTCGATTCTCACACCTACACAAGTAAAGCTTTGAGAGGAGCTTGGTTAGGATGTGGCACAAATTCAATGCAATCGTCAAAGTGACTCAATGATGTTGAAAATGGTTCACTATTTGCTCATGCAACTAGTAGATCACTAGCAAAGTAGCACACGGAACACACGCACGGATAGATAAATGTGGTTGTGCAACCAAAGGTGAGCGAAAATGTGGAATCCACGGAAAATGCTCGTGTTGCACAACACTAGAGAGACGCTAACCGATTGCTTAATAGGCGGATACACACTTGTGCACGACCTATAAGAGGCAAAACGTAACGACTATCTATCACATGTATGCTATGAGTGTATGATGTGCCGATGCTTGAGCACAAGATGGTATATTGCTATCTCAGATGATCTCTTTTGATGCAAGGCGTATGGTGTTATTTTCCTTTCGCTTATAAGCTTTGGTTGGCTCTTTTGCTTAAAAGCTTGTGAGCTATTTCTTTGGGTACTTATGCATGCTTCTCTGATCAAGGTAGCTATTGTGTATGCGGATCACTCTTGTGGCACACGGAGATATGATGATATGGTATGCAATATCTATAGCTATCACTAGTGTGCACAAGTGTCGTGGCCCGGCAATACTCAAATGGCTAGTCTCAATGGGAAAGCTACGCAAAGATGATCCATAGGGTGACAATGCAATTGCAAGGTAGAATGAACAAAGTGCCGTCGATGTTACCGTCCTTGCCGAAGTTGAGCGGTGGTGTTGTCGAAGTCTTGCCGTTCCAAGGTAGCCTAAACATCAAAGAAACGGTGAAACGACAACTCAAGTATCCGAGGCAAAGGGTAAGAAAAATTTCACAAACGTAGCGGTCAAACGATGGTGGTTGCGGAAGTGGTGGTGGAATGAAAGGGTAGGTGGTAGATGGTAGTGGAAGGTGGAACAAAACTGAAGAAATTCAGTGTTGTCAGGGTTCGTCGGACGTTCGGTAGGTTGCCGGTCGTCCTGTCGCTCGGGAAGGGCCGGACGTCCGGTAAGTTCCGGAAATCCGGTAAAATCTTCTGTAGATGAGGTGCCGGTCGTCCGGTGTTTAACGGACGTCTGGTGCTTCGCAGGGTGCCGGACGTCCGGTAAAACGTCGGTCGTCCGGTAGGTCTAGGCTAGGGCTCGCGGATCCATGGACAAATTGGTCAAACTTGCCCAAATTTGCGGAGGAAAATCGGTGAAAAGATGGGGAAAAGCTATATCCACTCGTGGCACAACAAATCCATGGAACAAAGTCAACAAAATCTTGCCAAATCAACAGATCACAAAAAACAATTGGGGCTATTTTTGTGGGGAATTTTTGAAATTGGGAAGAACACAACAAAAACTAGCTAGAAAACAGGGTGTGGGGCTCCAAATTCGTGATCAACCTATGCTCATGATACCATAATATGATGTAGGGTGGAACCCTAATCAGCAGATCTTTCATGAAAGGAGGTTATCCCACGATGAACACAGAGAACACAAGGAAGACACCGAGGAAAACATGGGAGGAAACACTCAAATCAACACAAATACGGTCACACAGGTGCTAGATCCACGATACACATCAAGATACACGATCCATAGTCAAAAACGGTGGTACAAAGATAGTCTTCTCCCGGAGGAGGTCTTGAGTTATCCCTTGGGATCTTCTCCACGAATGAGGTCTTGAATCCGAGGTGGATCTTCTCCGAAGAGGTCGCGGTCTCGTAGGAGAGGAACCACTAAGGTCTATGATGAGCTATCCAAAAGCTGCTCGAAAGGATGGAAGTCAACGAGTACTTATTACATGGGATGACGTCGTCGGGTCGGACGTCCGCTGGTCACCGGACGTCCAGTGGTTCGGGAGGGGCCGGACATCCGGTAATCCTCGGATTTCCGCTATTTATGTTATGTGGTCAATGTCACGGACGTCCGGTGGCTTCCGGTCGTCCGGTCGTCTGGGAGTCGCCGATCGTCCGGTGAGCGCCGGTCCTCCGGTGCCTGGGAGTGACCGGTCGTCCGGTGTGGGCCGGACGTTCGGTGCGTGTAGCCTCTTCAGTCGTACTTCGTCTTATACCAAGCACTTGTCGATCTCGCCATCTTGTCCGCTGTACAGAGCTGTCCCGTGGCCTTCATCCAAGTACCTGAGTATGCATAGAGTTTCTGATGAGGGTAGAAGCCATGTCTCATGTGAATCGGGAGGATGTAGAGCAAGGAGTGAAGTCACCTCGGTGATGTAGGATGGAACCCTAGTTGGCCGATCTTTCACGAAATGGAGGGAATCCCCAACAATAAGAGGAGCACAATGGGGAGAACACAAGAGAAACACTCAAGAACAAGTCCAATCACACATCCACTAGACAATCTAACACACGAGATCACAAGGTACATGAACAACAAAGGGAAAGATACAAGGTAGAGTTCATCTCCAAGAGGAGGTCTTGAATCCGTGAAGGATCTTCCCGTTTAGGGGTCTTGAATCCTAGGTGGATCTTCTCCGTAGAGGGGCCGCGGTCTCTCTCGTGGAGTAGATCTGGGATGGATGAGCAAAGCTCTATCTCTCATATGAGCTAAATCAATGCTCCCTAAAAGATGGAAGGGAAGGAGTACTTATAGTCTAGGGGTAAGTTGGGGGGATACATGGGGTGAAAACCCTTCAACTACGCGCAGGCAGGGCGGTAGTACCGGTTTTTGCAGTTTAGCGAAAGTTCCGGCCTTGCACCGGTCGATCACAGAAGGTAGACTGGTAGTTGACCGGTAGTTGGACCAGTAGTACCGGCAGACCGGTAGTTGGACCGGTAGTTGGGCCGGTAGTACCTCTTTCTCTGCGATGGGAAGATTCCTCTTCTTCCTTCTCTTCCATGCTTCTCTCGCGGATGGTGTAGTTGTACACTTGCGCTCGCACTCCTCCTCCTCGTCCCTGGTGTTTCGACAATACCTATTTATGCACACGAGTGGAGTGTCAAGTAGTATACCATCCTCGAAGGGGTTAAGTGAACACGTGTAAAGGAGATGATTCACCTTTATGTATAAGAAGTAGAGGTCGCATGTGTCACTTGACAAACGGACTCTTGACATGGTGATGTCCTTAGGATGTTCCGCATCATCCCCTCCCCCTTGGAAAAGATCCGACCTCGGATCGAAAGCCAAATCACCATGGGAAAGAGGTAGCGTCGCCATGTCGAAGCGGTTGATCACCAAGCACTCATCATCTTGAAGCTCGAAATGGGCACTCTCCAATGTCGCACCATCTAGTGATTCCTGCAAAAGGAGCAAGGACAACAAACACATGGAAAAACAAATGTGGTTAGCGTTAGTGCAAAACCAAGCATTCAAGAGGTGATTCACCCAACAAGTGTGGTCATCAAGCATAGCATGTGGTGTGACAAAGGATTGTGACATGGCATGTGAGCATATGAGTTGAGCACAATCAAGGTCATCATAGAAACAAGCATGTAAATGTGAGGTAGAGATGCACATATGTTTGGCAATAGAATAAGCATCTACCTCAAAGTCATAGCATGCATGCATAAAGCACTCAATGAAAGGTCTATGGTATGTGTACGAATCATTCACAACACCAAGTAAAATGAAGTGTCTAAACACATGAGCAAGTGCAAGACAATCCAAGCATAACGTGCATAGGGTGTAGTGAAAGTCATGTGGCACTCAACACAATAGAAAGAGAAATTGTTCGACATGTGTGAGGCAAATAAGTCAAGCATGTGACAAGTAAAGGGACATGGCATATGTGAAGGGATGACATTGGTGCAACCAAACATGTGATATGAGCAAGTAGAAAACAAGTTGGATGCAACACACAAGGCATATATATCATGAAGCATGGCAATGTGACAATGACAAGTTGAAGCGAGAACTCTAATATGTGTGCAATCAAGGGGTCCAAGATGACAAATAAGTCTCATGGTGCAAGCAACACATGTAGTGTGATCCACAATATCCATGCTCATGGTTTTGGGTGTCTCGAAAGAGAAGGATATCACCTTGAAAGCATGTCCTTGTGCGTCCTTCATAATGCCGAAGCACAAGCAAGTGCGATGTAGAATCGTCGGGAACGAAGGTGGTTCGCTCTCAAGAGCTCGAATGGTCAACTCACGTGATGTGGAAGTCGACACGATGTCCAAGTATCCTACACATGCACACAACAAAACAAAGAATGTATGCGCATGGTAGATAAACACATCATCCATCATGATGGTTCTCTTCTCTTGCACATAACCATTAGGAGAAAAGGTGCATGAATAATATGGTGCAACAATGGCTATATTCATGTCACTAGGCATATGGTGCAAAGAGGGAAGACAAGAATGCTTCGCAAGAAATATGTCAAAATCTCCAAATAAATGCGAGAATGCTATGGGGGCAATCTCATTGGCAAGACTAAAATCATGGTTGCGCTCAATGCATGGACAATCATATAGCATGGGAGAGGCAACATGTGGAGACATATGACAACAAGCAATATCAATCATGTCGTGCAAACTAGTGGAGCGAAGATGCAACACACTAGATGAGTTCATAGTAATCATGTCATGTGAGCAAATAGTAGGTATAAGCAATGCACACGACATATCACAAGCACGAGCACATAGCATGAACAAGGTATCATCATAGGCATTTGGCACAAAGAAAACATGGCAATAACAAGCAATATCTCCACCAAGCTTGCAAATACACATACAAGTATGAGAATCAATCATCATGTGTAATGCAAAGCATGGGTCACAAATGCATGGCAAAGGCATATAAATGAGCATATCATGCAAAGTGAACATGGCAAGAGGGGCATAAGAGATATAATGGACAATAACCCATAACCATGTGAGGGAAATGTAGAAGAGATGCGTGAAGTCTTTGCGCGAAGGGAGCAATTGGAAGGATAATCCACGGAATTCCAAGTCGTCGTTGCTCTCTAGAGCTTGTTTCGTCAACTCGTGCTCTTGCGAGGTTGACGAGTAAGTATGGGTACCTACACAAAAGACACACAAACCAAAGAAATTGTGCGCATGGTAAATGTACACATCATCCATCATGATGTGTATGTGCATGTGTGAGTTAGCACAAGATAAGCATCGCTCAAAGAAATTTGATGCATGGTATAAGAACATGTCATCCATCATGAAAGAATAGTTATTGTGTATGACACGACGATGACACAAATTAGAGCAAGTATGTGGCACAACAATAGCATTTGCATTCATGGGAGGCATATTGTGCACACAAGTATGGGGATCATGAAATGGATGGGATGGATCAAAATCTCCTAAAATGTATGAGGAAACTATGGGGGTCTCCTCATGGGAAATATCGGGAACATAATGTGGAGAAGTGGAACAACATCCAAAACAATGCATGTCCGAAGCGAGGTAATCATGGCATGGCATATGATGGATATGGTGCAAAGGAAGCATATCAATATCATCACAAGAAAAACAAATGCCAATAACCATGGGCTTGTCATCTATGCCATAGGTGCAAATTGGGTTTATCTTAATGGCATGTGAATCGTTACTACGATGAGATTGCAAATATGACATATGATTGATCTCATGCATAGCATATGGCAAGTCAAGCAGATTGTCAAACATGATGTGACCGAGAGAATTATCACATGAAATCCTATGCAACATGGCATCACAACTAATAGACTCCACATGGCAATCATCATACATATCATAAATGGGTAATGCATCCCATGAGGTAGTCGAGCTAGCATGAAGCATGGCAATAGGTGGATCAACATCATGCAAGCAATCAATGTTACAAATGTCCACTAGTGGGACTAGAGCATCACCTTCACCTTTGTTACATTTCTCATTCCACTCATGTGGTGCAGGTGAGGTGGGAAAGACCAAATGGTGGTCATCATCTTCATCTTGATGGAACCATGTGGGGGGTGCATCATATTCCACCATGGCCATCGTCTTGTCCAATGGTAGGACGAAGTCGTCGAGGATCGACGCGTCATCAAATGTGGGACCTAGCACCAAATGAGAAGACACAATAGAGGTAGAGGTCAATTCGTTAGTGTTTAAAGTGGCCTCACATGCCGTATCAATCATCTCACTCTCTCTATGTGGTGGCTCACTCACTCCCTCAAGGTAGGTGCACTCAAACTCACATATGGTGGAGTCACTCATCTCACTCAAGTGGTGGGGGTTGTGGCTCTCCTCACATGGAAATTGGGGCAACTCGTCATATATGGGGCTAGTGGTGAACTCGCTCTCACTCTCAATATGGTGGCACAAGTCACTCAAGTCATCATACGCCGCCGTGGTCGAAGGGAAAATCCCATGCTCAACCATCTCGTCACCTTCGTCGTGGATGAAGGCCGAAGATGGCACATCATCACTCTCGCCTCCAAAGGAGGAAGCATAATCCTTGCTCATCACCATGTCGTTCGCCTCCAAAGCTTGGTCCTCGAATGGCTCCGTGGTCGTAGTCGGCGCCGCACCATCTTGAAAAATAGTCGAAGTAGACTCGACATCATCAATGCCACAAAGAGGGATGGCGGTGGAGTCGAACTTAGGAGCGTCATCTTGGAGCTCGTTGGGCTTGGACATCATGGTGGTACTATCTTCATGCTCGCCGTCTTGGAGCTTGGTCTTCGAGAAGTGTGCTTGCGGTGGAGAAGCCTTGGCCTTCATGAGTTCTTGTTCCGCCTTGAGAGCACCAATGTAGTTGTCGTCAAGGGACTTGTAGTTCTCGAGGAAGATAGTCTTGTAGATGTTGTTGTGCAATCCCATCATGAAGTGGAGCTTCATCGAAATGGGGTCGTCCACGCCGGCTCGTCGCAAGGCAATCTTCATGTCCTTGAAGTACTCGTCGATGGACTTGGATCCTTGGATGGTGTTCTCTAATTGGCGTAGAAGTTGTTCCATCTAGGTGTGAGGCACGAACTCTCGTCGCATAGCTTTCTTTGTCTTGGGCCAATTCACGTTGAAGCTCGTCGAAGGTGTGTGAAGCCACCATGTTGACGCGTTGTCGTGGAGGTGTCTTGTGGCGCACTTCACTTGATCTTCGTAGGGAACTTGATGTAGCTTGAGGTAGTCGTCCATCTTGCGCTCCCACTCAAGACACTCCTCCGGGTCTTGAGTCCCATAGAAAGGAATCTCGTGGTCGTTGATGAGGTCGTAGTAGCTCGTGGAAGTCGCGGACTTGAGCTTGGGGAGCTTCTCTTGATCATAAGCTTGAGGTGCTTGTGGGCGAAGATGCCGCATATCCAAAGGCGAAGATGCCTTGAAGTCGCTTGGCGAAGATGCCAAGGTGTACGGTGAAGTCGTTGAGTGGTTGTTGGTGTTGAGCTCTTGACCTTCACGTTCTTGTCGTTGATGGTGTCGATGCCGATGATATGTTGCCGGAGATGGTAGCTCGGAAGGATGTGCACTTGAGCGTCTTCTCGAAGATGAGGGAGACCTCTTGCGGTTGTTGATGAGGGCTTTGAGCTCCTCCATTTGAGCATTCATGTTGGCGCACAAGTTGTTCGTCATGGCATCGAACTCGTCGTTGTTGTTGTAGACCGAAGATGAAATGCTTTGCCTATCCATCACAAGACTCGAACAAAGGTGAGTAGGAGATGAGATAAACAATACCAAGTTACCTTTTCCGAATGTTGAGGATGTATCCCGTTTCACTCAATGTGAAATGAAAGAATAGTGGAATTGGTACCAGACTTGTTCACTCACACCTATCAAGTAAAGATTTTCGAGTGGCTCGGTGATGATAGTGGCACAAAAATTTGATGCAAAATGTTAGAAAGAGTCAATAAAGTTGAAAGAGATTCACAAATTCGCAAGTGAAACAAGTAGACCAATAGCAATATGTGGCACACGGAAACACACACACGGATGGATAGATGGGGTCGTGCAACCAAGGAATGAGCACAAAATGTGGAGTCCACGGAAAACGCTCGTGTTGCACAACTCTAGAGAGACGCTAGCACGATTGCTCTATCGGCGGATACGACACTTGTGCACAACCTATAAGATGCAAAATGTATGAACTTTCTCTCCCAAGTATGCTATGTGTATGATGTTCCGGTGCTTTGAGCACAAGATGATCCAAGATGATCAAGTATGATATGATATTTTGTGATGCTATGGCTCTTGCTTACAAGCTTCTTTGTCTTTCTCTTTTTGCTTAAAAGCTTCTTTGTCTTTCTCTTTTTGCTTAAAAGCTTATTCTATCTCTTTTTTTTGTATGGCCACGATGCACAAACCAAGATAGCAATTATGTATATGCGGGAACAATCTTGTGACACAAGAGATGATATGATGATACCAAGATGATATGGTATGTATACAATGGAATGGCGGATCGATGATCACTAATGTGCACAAGTAACGTTGCCGGCAATACTCAAAGGCTAGTCTCGATGGGTAAGTGACGCAAAATGGGCTAGGGGTTAACAATGCAATTGCAAGGGGAATATACAATGATGTCATCGAAGTTACCGTCCGTGTCGATGGTGAGAGGTGGTGCTCTAGATGTAGACCCGTTCCTAATTAGCCGAAACACCTTCGGAAACCGAAAAAACACAACTCAAAAATCTCAAAGACAAATGTCAAATGGTGGTAGCGGACGAGAGGTGGTGGTTGCGGAATTGTTGGTGGAAACCCGGTCAAAATGGATTATGATGGTGGAAGTGTATGACGAGTTGAAGTCACGGTCCCTAAGTAGCCGAAACACCTTAGGAGACACAAGCCACAACTCAAGCAAGATAGAACAAAATTTGGTTAAGTAGGGTTGGCTATGTATAGTGGGCTAGGCTATGCGGAAGTGGTGGTGGTGGTTGATGAAGAAGCAATTGTCCCTAAGTAGCCTAAACACCTTAGAAGACTCAAATCACTACTCAAACAACCACATATGCTATGGTGGACAAAATTGGTTAGGTTGCGGAAGTCGGTGGTGGTTATGCGGATGATGTGGTGAAAGCCCTAGGCAAATATGTCAAAATTCACAAAATATTATGGAGTCAAATGCTGATGGTAGTATTTTTGTGTTATGGGGTATGTCAAGAGCTTCAAAACGAGCTCAAGAACGTCAAAATCGGAGTTCGGATGAATTAGTTATGGACAAAACGGTCAATCAGTCGAGGCTGAAACTAGGAGGTGCGGTAGTACCGCTTGGGAGGCCGGTAGTACCGCTTGTAGTTCTCAGCGGAAGTACCGCTTGGGATGCCGGTAGTACCGCTGGTGTCGGGAAAATTCGCAGATCTGGATCGGGTTGGGTTTTGGAGCGGAAATGGATGATTTCGGGGGCAAAATTTGACGGATTTCGTGGATGGAAGGTGGGGAAACTTGTCGGGAAGCTAGATCCACTCGAAACACAACGAATCCATCGATCAAAATCAACAAAATCTCTTCAAACCAACAGATCATAAAAAAAATTGGGGCTATTTTTTGTGGAGAATTTTCGAATTTGAGGAAGAACACAACAAAACAAGGCTAGAAAACGGTGGGGGAGCTCCAAATTCGTGAGAAACCGTGGCTCATGATACCATAATGATGTAGGGTGGAATCCTAGTTGGCTGATCTTTCATGAAATAGAGAGAATCCCCAAGAATAAGAGGAGCACAAAGGGGAGAACACAAGAGAAACACTCAAGAACAAGTCCAATCACACATCCACTAGACAATCTAACACACAAGATCACAAGGTACATGAACAACAAAGGGAAAGATACAAGGTAGAGTTCATCTCGAAGAGGAGGTCTTGAATCCGTGAAGGATCTTCCTATTTAGGGGTCTTGAATCCAAGGTGGATCTTCTCCGTAGAGGGGCCGCGGTCTCTCTCGTGGAGTAGATCCGGGATGGATGAGCATAGCTCTATCTCTCATATGAGCTAAATCAATGCTCCTTTAAAGATGGAAGGGAAGGAGTACTTATAGTCTAGGGGTCAGTTGGGGGGATACATGGGGTGAAAACCCTTCAACTGCGCGCAGGCAGGGCGGTAGTACCGGTCCTGGGACCGGTAGTACCGGTTTTTGCGGTTTAGCGGAAGTTCCGGCCTTGCACCGGCCTTGCACCGGTCGATCACAGAAGGTAGACCGGTAGTTGACCGGTAGTTGGACCGGTAGTACCGGCAGACCGGTAGTTGGACCGGTAGTTGGGCCGGTTGTACCTCTTTCTCTGCGCTGGGAAGATTCCTCTTCTTCCTTCTCTTCCATGCTTCTCTCGCGGATGGTGTAGTTGTACACTTGCGCTCGGACTCCTCCTCCTCGTCCATGGTGTTCTGACAATACCTATGTATGCACACGAGTGGAGTGTCAAGTAGTATACCATCCTCGAAGGGGTTAAGTGAACACGTGTAAAGGAGATGATTCACCTTTATGTATGAGAAGTAGAGGTCGCACGTGTTACTTGCCAAACGGACTCTTGACATGGTGATGTCCTTAGGATGCTCCGCATCACTCGGTCTCAAGAGCTGATAGAGGCCAAGGTGTCCCGTCTTTCGATGAGATGGTGGCTATCGTTTTGGAGGAAGTCGACCTTGACGGTCGGACTACGAACGTGCGAGGATGTCGCGCCTTAGCAATCGCTAAACCAACTCCGAGAGGTTATTGACCACGCCGGAGCATGATCAACCTAATCACGAAAGTCTGTTTCCTGCAGGCAAACGAAGAACAAGCAAGAAACTGAGATTGCAATCTGGATATTGTGAATTTAAGAGGAAAGCTTTATCGATCAAGTGGGGTTCTGTGACGTGTTTGTCTGGTCGTTGAACACAAACGAAGTACGCGAAGTTGAAGCTATGGCGAACTTTAATCTAAAAAAAATCCAAAGTCTAAATGACGCCTTAAGGGCTGTATATATGGGGGAAAGAGGGGGCAATTTCGTGGCCCTTGGTGGAGGGGTCCGAAACCAACCCTAACTCATGTTTCCCCACACATACGGACTCTAAAAACAGCCTATACTCAAGTATTTGGAAATTACATGGGCCTGGCCCAATAATAAGGTGACGCAGCACCTATAATAGCCTCTGGACGAAATTTATGAAGTGGCATCTTGTATATTCGTCGAAGGCTTCTCGCACTTATTATGGTGGCTTCAAAGTCCTGAAATCATCACTTGTAACTCCATTCTTGTTCCCCTTGCGCATGCCATCATCTCCATGCTTGATCTTGCTCCAATGTTCATCCTTCTTGTCCAAGCTAGGCCCTTCATTTGTAAGCAAGACAAATGTATCCAATTTAGGCAGCATCATATTCTCATGAACATTAGAATCATTACCAAGAAACGGAAGTACCTGGTAATTTAATTGGCACGCGCGAGCTCTAGTAATTGGTCCTGTATATGTGTCAGTTGGAGCTGTGGGTGTAACCTTGTTAGTGATGTCCTCATCATCCTCCCCTTCTTGAATTGAAGTCGTCCTCGACGGAAGCTCATCTTCCTCACCCAAGTAAGGCTTCAAATCTGCAATGTTAAATGTGGGACTAACCCCAAAATCTGCAGGCAGCTCAAGCTTATATGCATTATCATTTATTTTCTCTAACACCTTGAAAGGACCATCAGCACGTGGCATTAGCTTTGACTTGCGCAGATAAGGAAACCTATCCTTACGCAAATGTAACCAAACAAGATCTCCAGGTGCAAAGACAACGTTTTCTACCCTTATCTCCAACAAGTTTATATTTAGCATTCATGCACTCAATATTTTCCTTAGTTAACTCATGCATTTTTAAGATCAATTCAGCACGTTGTTTAGCATCAAAATTAACCTTCTCCGAAGATGGAAGAGGCAACAAATCAATAGGTGCACGAGGTAGGAAACCATAGACAATTTCAAAAGGGCACATCTTAGTAGTAGAATGCAACGAACGATTATAAGCAAATTCAATATGAGGCAAGCATTCTTCCCACATTTTCTTATTATTCTTCAAAACAGCCCTAAGCATAGTAGACAAAGTTCTGTTGACTACTTCAGTTTGACATCAGTTTGGGGGTGACAAGTAGTACTAAAAAGCAGTTTAGTCCCCAACTTAGCCCATAAACATCTCCAAAAGTGGCTAAGAAATTTAGTATCATGATCTGAAACAATAGTATTTGGCACACCATGCAAGCGAATAATTTCACAAAAGAACAAGTCAGCAACATTAGCAGCATCATCGCTTTTATGACATGGTATAAAGTGTGCCATCTTCGAGAACCTATCCACGACAACAAATATGCTATCCCTCCCCTTCTTTGTTCGAGGTAAACCCAAAACAAAGTCCATAGATATATCTTCCCAAGGAACACTAGGAACAGGCAAAGGCATACATAAACCATGAGGATTGAGTCGTGACTTAGGTTTTTGACATGTAGTGCCGCGAGCAAAAAAATGCTCAACATCCCGTCGCATATTTGGCCAAAAGAAATGTGTAGCAAGTACGTCCTCCGTCTTCTTCATGCCAAAGTGTCCCATTAATCCTCCTCCATGCGCCTCCTGCAACAACAAAAGACGAACCGAGCTAGCTGGAATGCATAGCTTGTTAGCACGAAACACAAATCCATCATTAACGACGAACTTGTTCCATGTTCTCCCTTCTTTACAATTCTGCAATACATCTTTAAATTCAACATCATGCACATATTGATCTTTGATGGTCTCCAAACCAAATATTTTAAAGTCAAGTTGTGAAAGCATAGTATAATGACGAGACAATGCATCAGCAATAACATTTTCTTTTCCCTTCTTGTGTTTAATAACATAAGGGAAAGTCTCTATGAATTCAACCAATTTAGCATGTCTACGGTTCAGTTTTGCTTGACTTTTAGTGTGCTTCAAAGATTCATGATCAGAATGTATAACAAATTCTTTGGGCCATAAATAATGTTGCCATCTTTCCAAACTCTGAACAAGAGCATATAATTCCTTATCATAAGTAGAATAATTCAGACTAGGCCCACTCATTTTTTCAGAAAAGTTTGCAACAGGTTTACCATCTTGTAATAACACACCTCCTAACCCAATTCCACTAGCATCACATTCAAGCTCAAAAGTCTTATTAAAATCAGGAAGTTGGAGTAAAGGAGCATGTGTCAACTTATCTTTCAATACCGTGAATGCTTCTTCATGTGCGGTACCCCAAACAAAAGGCACATCCTTCTTTGTAAGTTCATTGAGAGGTGCAGCAATGGTGCTGAAATCTCTCACAAAACGCCGATAGAATCCAGCGAGGCCAAGGAAACTCCTCACGTGTGTGACCGTTTTGGGCCGCGGCCAACTCTCAATAGCTTCAATCTTGGCTTTATCAACCTCAATTCCCTGTGGAGTAACAACATAGCCAAGAAAAGAGACTCGGTCGGTGCAAAAGGTGCACTTTCCAAGGTTACCAAACAAACGTGCATCACGTAGAGCAATAAAAACAGCACGTAAATGTTCCAAATGTTCCTCCAAAGATCTGCTAAAAATCAATATATCATCAAAGTATACTACCACAAATCATCCAATGAAAGCACGTAAAACTTCATTCATTAATCTCATGAAAGTACTAGGTGCATTAGTTAACCCAAAAGGCATGACTAACCACTCATATAATCCAAACTTAGTTTTAAATATTGTTTTCCATTCATCTCCCAATTTGATACGAATTTGATGGTATCCACTACGCAAATCAACTTTGGAGAATATTGTAGAGCCACTGAATTCATCAAGCATATCATCTAGCCTAGGAATAGGATGACGATAACGAATAGTAATATTAGTAATGCCTCTACAAGCAACACACATACGTGATGTACCATCCTTTTTCGGGACTAGAATAATAGGAACAGCACAAGGACTAAGGGATTCACATATATAACCTTTGTCGAGTAGCTCTTGTACTTGACGCATAATCTCCTTCGTCTCTTCTGGATTGGTACGGTATGGTGCACGGTTGGGTAGCGATGCATCGGGAATTAAGTCAATCTGATGCTCAATCCCTCGAATAGGTGGTAATCCCGGTGGCACATCTTGTGGAAAAACATGGGCGAATTCCTGCAAAATGTTAGTGATGGCAGGAGGCAAAGAGGAAGGTACGTCCTCGAATGAAAATAATGCCTCTTTGCACACAAAAGCATAGCAAACAGATTTGCTAAAATCTAGCTCATCAATATCAGATTTGGTGGCAAATAAACATGCACTTTTCAATTTAATTTCAGAAGCAACAGTAGATGGCTTATTATTAGGCTACATTTGTTGCTCAAGTTCTTTTGCCACAATCTGATTTTCACTCTTATTTTTCTCCAGTTTTGCTTTATTAGCTCTATTAATATCATCTTTCAAAATGGAATCAGGAGTCATAGGAAGCAAAGTAATATTTTTATCCTTATGAACAAGAGTATACTGATTGTTTCTACCATGGTGTACAGAATTTTTATCAAATTGCCATGGTCTACCAAGTAATAAGGAACATGCTTGCATAGGTACCACATCACAATCAACATAATCAACATATGTAGAGATACTAAAATGCACACGAACAGTACGTGTTACCTTAACCTTGCCACTGTTGTTGAACCATTGGATGTAGTAAGGATGTGGATGTGGTCTTGTGGTGAGAGATAGCTTCTCCACCATCTCCATGCTAGCCAAGTTGTTGCAACTCCCTCCATCTATGATCACGCGAACAGAACGTTCCTTCACGACTCCCTTTGTATGGAACAAATTATGCCTCTGATTTTCCTCAGTTGTGTAACCTGTACACTCAAAACACGTTGAGCAACTAAACATTCATTCCTGTTAGCATCTTCAGGAGCCATGTATTGCGTCTCATGATCAGAATCGTCTCCACCGTGTTCTTCACGTGTAATAAGAGCCAAAGTCTCCTCATCATAATCACTAGCGGACTCATATCCACCATCCTCAGTAGCAATCATCACACGCTGAGATTTGCATTCTCTCGCAAAATGTCCTCTTCCCTTACAACGACGACAAATAATATCACTGGTGTGCCCTGTTGATGCCATGGAAGAAGAAGAACTCTGTGCAGGCCCAATAGGTGTGCTCTTGGCAGATAATGGTGGTTGTGCCTGCTTCCTTGTATCATGGTTGGAGATAACAGCTGATGGAGGTGTCGGTGCAGTAGAATGTGTGAAATTAGAGGATGCACGTGGTGTCCATGATGAAGGTCGACCTGCAGAACAGTTAGTCCGCACCAATGCATGTCGATCCTGCACTTCACTTTCAGCTTTACAAGCAAGATGGAATAAACGAGTGATATTATTAGAATCCTTATACTCTAGAATGGTCTGAATCTCTCTATTTAATCCACCCATAAAACGTGCAAGCATAGCTTCATTCTCCTCAACAACACCACATCTAATCAGGCCAGTTTGTAATTGTTGATAATATTCTTCTACAGAATTTTTTCCTTGTCTTAAGCACTGCAATTTTTGAAGTAATTCACGTTGATAATATGGTGGAACCCAACGAGTACGCATAGCAGTTTTCAAAGCAGCCCAAGTAGCTGGAATAGGATATAATCTACAATGTTTAGACCACCAAACACATGCAAAACTAGTGAAAGCACAAACAGCAGCAGGAACCCGTCTCTCCTCGGGATAGTGTAAACATGTAAAACGTTGTTCAGTTTCTAACTCCCAAGTAAGATATATATCAGGAACATATCTACCCTCAAATGGTAGAATATTCAATTTCAGTTTAGGAAGATGGTCATGTACCTCAGGTGGTTGTGCAGCCCTACCGTTGCGATGATAAGCATGAGGACGACCTGGTGGTGGTGGTGCTGGTTGTTGCACGTAGTTCTGATTTTGGTCAATCTCATCCTCGTAATTGTCCTCCACCTCTGCAGTAGCAGCAAGAGCTACAGAAACATCAACAGCAGCACCAGAAGCTTGACCAGGCTCAAGGGGAACGCGCTGTGCTCGTCCCACTTGATTTGGAAGGCGATGTTGTTGTTGTTGTTGTTGTTGTTGTTGTTGTTGTCGTAGAGGTGGGACAGCTGCAGCAGCCGGTGGTGGTGGAAAACGCGAAAGCAATTCAGCAAACTTGTTATCGAGCTTTGTTTCAAACGTCTTCTCCATGCCATCTATCTTCTCCATGGCCTCGTCAAATCTGTTTAGCACATCTTGCACCTGTACACTCATCATTTGCTGAAACTTATCATGAAGCTCCTTGTTCGTCAAGTTCTCCCAGTCAGTCTCGTCGACTTGTGATCCTGGCATGGTTAGCAGCAATAGAAACACACAAGAATATGATCCTACAGACTACTAATAAGTGGTGGTGGTGGCGGGTGTCACAAATCCGACAAGCAAATCTCAAATTCTTACTAGTTCTTACCCAGCAGCAGGTGGTGATCGGCAACCGTGGTAGTCAAAACTCTCAAAGCTTGGATAAAGCGATTACCAGGGAGAGTCAAACGCACGACGTAGATGTATGTGGAGCTGGGAAGGCTTATAAGATGGTAGCAAAAGGGGTCAGCAATAATCAATTCAGAGATGCAAAGTTGAATAAACGCTCAATGACGGTACTGTGCTGGTCCTAGGCTAGACCGTACTAGAGACGCGAGCCTAGAACAATAACAAAATCACGGCGCTGCACGTAATAAAGGGGAAAGCACACTTTGATTTTTTTTCGCCTCTTTTTTTTGCGTTTTTTTGCGCTGCTTTTTTTTGCCGAAAATCACTATAATGGCGAGTGTCTCAAAACACTTCCCAAGTCAAACTAAGATGATAGGCACGAAATTTTTTTGACGAATTTTTTTTTCGGAATCAGGGCAGCGACGACGACAAAGTGCGGTAAAAAAACAGTATGGTGGCACGTGTCTCAAAAGACTCAAAAAAGCCCAAAAATAGGATAGGGAAAAATATTTTCACCTGTCGAAATTTTGGCCTAAAAACTGCCCGGGGGTCTCCAGACTTTTTTTTCGAGACCTACTCAGGCAAGGAAACACGAAACCGAAACTAGATGGATCTCCAAAGTCAATCTAGAACGAAAAGAACTCGGATTGGTTGTGGATATGTGGTGGTAGAATATGGCAGCGGTGGTGGTATTTGGCAGCGGTGGTGGTATATGGATACAGATTGGTGGTGGTATATGGATACAGATCGGTGGTGGTATGTGGCAGTAGCGATGAAGATGTTGCGGCGGCGGCGTGACAACTTATGACCAGAACTCGAAACTCTAAAAGACTAGACGCTAAGACCAGCAACTTGACACGACGATGCAACTGCAAATTCAACTAAGCAAACACGGAAAAGATTATGCAATGGCTCACACTGGTTCGGATATGATGAGCTAACCCTAATTTATTTTGGCTTTTTCGTGGACTGTAGGTATGAAGAACAGACTCGATCTAATCTACGAAAAACTGTAAAATCTCACCGAGCAACCTGGAAATCTGATACCACTTGATAGAGGCAAAGGTGTCCCGTCTTTCGATGAGATGGTGGCTATCGTTTTGGAGGAAGTCGACTTTGATGATCCTACTACGAACGTGCGAGGACGTCGTACCTTAGCAATCGCTAAACCAACTCCGAGAGGTTATTGACCATACCGGAGCACGATCAACCTGACCACGAAGGTCTGTTTCCTGCAGGCAAACGAAGAACAAGCAAGAAACTAAGATTGCAATCTGGATATTGCGAATATAAGAGGAAAGCTTTATTGATCAAGGTGGGGTTATGTAACGCCTTTGTCTGGTCGTTGAACACAAACGAAGTATGCGAAGTTGCAGCTATGGCGAACTTTTAATCTAAACAAACCCAAAGTGTAAACGACGCCCTAAGGGCTGTATATATGGGGGGAAGAGGGGGGAATTTTGTGGCCCTTGGTGGAGGGGTCCGAAACCAACCCTAACTCTTGTTTCCCCACACATACGGACTCTAAAAACATCCTATACTCAAGTATTTCGAAATTACATGGGCCTGGCCCAATAATAAGGTGACGCAGCACCTCTAATAGCCTCTGGACGAAATTTATGAAGTGGCATCTTGTATATTTCGTCCAAGGTTTCTCGCACTCATTATGGTGGCTTCAAAATCCTGAAATCATCACTTCTAACTCCATTCTTGTTCCCCTTGCGCATGCCATCATCTCCATGCTTGATCTTGCTCCAATGTTCATCCTTCTTGTCCAAGCTAGGCCCTTCATTTGTAAGCAAGACAAATGTATCCAATTTAGGCAGCATCATATACTCATGAACATTAGAATCATTACCAAGAAACAAAAGTATCTCGTAATTTAATTGGCGTGCGTGAGCTCTAGTAATTGGTCCTGTATATGTGTCAGTTGGAGCTATGGTTGTAACCTTGTTAGTGATGTCCTCATCGGTGTCTCCCTTTTTTTAAGGGATTCTTATCAACCCGGACGTGGGTAACCCAACCGTCACTTGGGTACAACTCCTTGGGAACAAGCAAGTTTCGAAGCCCAGGAGGAGACGCTCGATATTCGCGGCCTTTATATAGGGGTACAAACCCGTCTTTTTTTTCTGCTTGGTTCTTTCTCAACCCCTGCTACCCCGAGTTTCAACACCCAGGCTTCAATCGCCACAAGCTCCAATCATGTCCGGCTCCAGCCGTCAAGGCCGGTGGGTGGCTTCTTCTGTTACGGAGGGAGATATCGCAATGCTTCGGGCGTCGAGGTATGTGAACGCAGAAATCCTTCATCGGCTTCCGGCCGAGGGGCATGTTACTCCCACCCCCAGATCCGGCGAGAGGGTCGTGTTCGTGTCCCACTTCCTCTCTAGGTTAGGGTTTGCACTCAATCGCTTCGTCCGAGGGCTCATGTTCTAATATGGGCTAGATTTTCACGATCTGGTCCCGAACTCTATTCTTCTTATCTCGACGTTTATCGTCACGTGCGAAGCCTTCCTCCGAACTCCTCCGCACTTCGGCTTGTGGCTCAAGACCTTTGGTGTGAAGCCACAAGTGATAAAGGAGGAGCAGGCAGAGTGCAGTGGTGCCAAAGTGAGCAAGCTCGCCAGCGCTGTCTGGCTGAAAGGATCCTTTGCCAAGTCTTCCAATTTATGGCAGCAGGGGTGGTTCTACATCACCGAGCCCCGTGGCTCCAAGTGGGCGGCTGCGCCCGTATTTCGATCCAGCCCCCCAATTCAGCTTACATCGTGGGTTAATAAGGAGTTGGACTGGGGATCAACGGACGAGGTGCGAGTTTTGCAAAGCCGCATCCGAAACCTCATTGAGAGGGACATCAACATCGTCAACGTTGTTCAAGTAATGCTAGTACACCAGGTCCTGCCGTGCTAGCCACGACCTCTCCGCATGTGGGAGTTCAATCCAGAAGGGCAGCGGACTATTCAGCACTTCTTCGGCACTACGCACGAAGGAATGTGGGGGTTATTCTTCGGGAAACGAAAGCAATGGACGGACACCACCGAAGATCTCGGCCTAGATTGTAACCATCCGGACACCCCGGTAAGTTCCCGCTCGCCGAACTCCTCATAATCAGACACCCAGTGATAAGATACTGACCGAATCATCCTTTTTCAGGGCTGGATCAAGAAAGTGGAACGGATTAGGTGTCTGGCTCCCCTTCCCGAAGACTCAGCTAGCCCCATGTTGACAAGGATGCTGGCCTCGGCACCATACCAGGCGCCGACAGGGGAGAGTAAAGAGTAGAGTGAGAGAACCCAAGACGAACCTAGAGTCGGAGTTAGGAAAATCTTTTAACCCGAATAGAAGAGAGATCAGAGGCCCCGAGCATAGAAAAGGAATAAAAGATCCTAACACCATCCATTGGTGATGTGATGCGAAGCATCCCAAGGTCATCCCCATGGACCTACCGCTGACTCGCCAAGTGCCCAAATGACCAATGACACGAGCCCGTGCAAGAGCCCTCGAGACCGAGGTGACTTCACTCCTTTATCTAGATCCTCCCGATTCACATGAGACATGGCTTCTACCCTCATCGGAAACTCTATGCATACTCATGTACTTGGATGAAGGCCACGGGACAGCTCTGCACAGCGGACAAGACATCGGGATCGACAAGTGCTTGGAACAAGAAGAAGTACGGCTGAAGACGCTACAGGCACCGAACGTCCGGCCCACACCGGACGACCGGTCACTCCCAGGCACCGGACGTGCGACGTTCACCGGACGACCGGCGACTCCCAGACGACCGGACGACCGAAAGCCACCGGACGTCCGTGACACCCTTCACAGAACCGAAATCACGGAAAATACCGGAAATCCGAGAGCTACCGGACATCCGGCCTTTCCCGAGCGACCGGACGTCTGGTAACCCTCGGACGTCCGACCCAACGGCGTCATCCCTTGTAATATATACTCGTTGACTTCCTTCGTCCTAGGTAGCTTTTGGATAGCTCATTTGAGACCTTATTGTGGTTCATCTCCTAGAGAGTGACTGCGGCCCCTCTTCGGAGAAGATCCACACGGATTCAAGACCTCCTTCGTGGAGAAGATCCCAAGGGATACCCCCAAGACCTCCCCCGGGAGAAGACTATCTTTGTATCGCTTTTGTTGACTATGGATCGTGTGTCTTGATATGTATCATGGATCCACTTGTGTGACCGTATTTGTGTTGATTTGAGCGTTTCCTCTAGTGTATCCCTCCGTGTTTTTCTTGTGTTCTCTGTGTTCAACGTGGGATCCCCTCCATTTCGTGAAAGATCGGCCATCTAGGGTTCCTGATGAGGACATGACTACCTTGGATACGACCAAAAATATTGCATACATGTATATTTGTAAGGTGATTTCTAATGCAAACTATGCAACAATTTATTTACGTCATCCAGGACAAAAATACTTCACAGACTTTTGTGCCATGTCTAATTCCAGGTGTATGGGACATTTGTACAATCCACATATGAAGATAAGGGAAAAAGAGAAGTTTAGGAGCTGTTCAAAAAGTTCTCTCACGTCACTTTTGGGCCAACAGAAGATAGAGTCCAAGTCTCTCACGTTCTGCATCCAGATTCGGACTACACAGACATACATGACTCAAAACGGTAAGAACTCCTTCATATGACTCCAAATTGGGTGATTCTTTTTTTGTTGGAAACTAGATTTCGTACTCTTTCCAACCCAATTGGATTCACATTCAAATTTGTCCGGAGCGTTGAGACATCGACGAAACAATCTAACGCTGCAGAAGAATCTGAGTCAAACTACAAGTAAAAAGGTGTTGCATCACCTCCACTTGGGGCCATGAGCCTTGTACGACCTAGGGTTAGTTTTAGGCTGCCTTGGGACATCCTTCCACCTCCTTGGCCTCCACCCCTTGCTCCTATATAAGTAGATCCATCTAGTAGCTTTTTCTTAGGGATTTGTTTAGTCAAAAGTTAGCCATTGGAACTTCGTCTACTTCGTTTGGATGACATAAATAAATTGTTGCATAGTTTGCATTAGAAATCACCTCACAAACATACATGTATGCAATATTTTTGGTCATATCCAAGGTAGTCATGTCCTCATCAGTTCCACCCTACATCATTATGGTATCAAGAGCATAGGTTGGTTACGAATTTGGAGCCCCACACCTTGTTTTCTAGCTTGTTTTTGTTGTGTTCTTCCCAATTTCAAAAATTCCCCACCAAAAATAGCCCCAAATATTTTTGTGATCTGTTGATTTGACGAGATTTTGTTGACTTTGTTCCATGGATTTGTTGTGACATGAGTGGATCTAGCTTTTCCCCACCTTTTCACCATTTTTCTTCCGCAAATTCGGCCAAGTTTGACCAATTTGTCCACGGACCCTCGAACCCTAGCCCAGCCTGATGTAGGGCGGAACCCTAATCGGTTGATCTTTCACAAAGGAGGTTATCCCACGATGAACACGGAGAACACAAGGAAGATACGGAGGAAAATACGAGGGGAAACACTCAAATCAACACAAATACGGTCACACAGGTGCTAGATCCACGATACACATCAAGATACACGATCCATAGTCAACAACGGTGGTACAAAGATAGTCTTCTCCCGGAGGAGGTCTTGGGGTATCCCTTGGGATCTTCTCTGGTGTGGAGGTCTTGAATCCGAGGTGGATCTTCTCCGAAGAGGCCGCGGTCTCATAGGAGAGGAACCACAAAGGTCTATGATGGGCTATCCCAAAGCTAACCTAAAAGATGGAAGGGATGGAGAACTTATAGTCTAGGGGTAAGTTGGGGGGATACATTTGGTGAAACCCCTTCATCTGCGCGCAGGCAGGGCGGTAGTACCGGTTTTTGCGGTTTTACCGGAAGTTCCGGCCTTGCAACGACCTTGCACCGATCGATCACAAAAGGTAGACCGGTAGTTGACCGGTAGTTGAACCGGTAGTACCGGCAGACCGGTAGTTGGACCGGTAGTTGGATCGGTAGTACCTCTTTCTCTGCGCTGGGAGAATCCTGGTTCATGCTCTTGGCATCCGTCTTGCACCGTAACTTCTCCTTGGCACCTAAGCATACAAAGTGTCTCCGTTTGAGGTAGTAGCCATGTCTCAAGGTGGTCAAATGACAATTCAACAAGGAGAGAGTTAACCTCGGATTCAAGTGCTCTAGCACGAGCACGTGTCATTGGTCCTTGGAGCACTTGGTGAGGCGATGGAGTGTCCATGGGGATGACCTTTGGATGCTCCGCATCGTCTCCCCTCCCTTGGGAAAGATCCAACCTCGGATCGAAATCTTCATCATCATGGAAAGGAGATAGGTCCTTGATGTTGAAAGTATCGCTCACGGAGTACTTGTCTCGTGGGATGTCGATCTTGTAGGCGTTGTTGTTGTATCATGCTAGCACCTTGAAGGGTCCGTCAGCGCGAGGTAGTAGTTTGGACTTGCGCTCGTGTGGGAAACGGTCCTTGCGAAGATGAAGCCATACGAGATCTCCCGGTTGGAACACCATTGGTGCCTTGCTGACGTTGATCTTGGTGGTGAGGCGATGGACTTGTCGCTCGATCATTGCCCTTGTATCTTCGTGCACCTTCTTGAGATAGCTCGCTCCTGCACTTGCGTCCATGTTTGTGCGCTCTTGTAGAGGTAGAGGTAGGATGTCCAATGGGGACAACGGGTTGAAGCCGTAGACGACCTCAAAGGGGGGCTTGCCGGTAGTCGAATGTCTTGCGCGGTTGTAGGCGTACTCGGCGATGGGCAAGCATTGCTCCCATTCCTTGATGTTCTTCTTGATCAACACGCAAAGAAGCGTCGAAAGCATGCGGTTCGTCACCTCCGTTTGGCCGTCGGTTTGTGGATGGTATGCCGAAGAGAAGAGTAGCTTGATTCCGAGTTTGGCGCATAGAGTCTTCCAAAAGTAGATCAAGAACTTGACGTCCTAGTCCGACACGATTGTCTTTGGCACTCCATGTAGACGAATGATCTCCCTAGAAAAGAGATTTGCAACATGTGAAGCATCGTCGATCTTGTTACAAGGAATGAAATGAGCCATTTTAGAGAATCTATCCACGACAACAAACACAGAATCTTTGCCATTTTGAGTCCTAGGCAATCCAAGTACAAAGTCCATGCTTATGTCTTCCCATGGATGGTATGGAATAGGAAGTGGCATGTAAAGACCATGAGATTGAGCTTTGGACTTAGCTTTGCCGCATGTAGAACATCGGTTGGTGAGGCGTGAGACGTCACGGATCATCTTGGGCCAAAACTAGTTCTTGGAGAGCGTAGCAAATGTCTTGTCACGTCCAAAGTGTCCCATGAGTCCTCCTCCATGCGATTCCTGCAAAAGGAGCAAACGAAGCGAAGACTCGAGAATGCAAATTTTGTTAGCTCTCATAAGATATCCATCCTTTATGTAGTAATGTTCCCAAGAAGTGTGAGTCAAACACTTAGCATAAGGAGTTGCAAAGAAAGGATCATGCTGATATACATCTTTTATGTGCTCAAAGCCAATAACATTCAACTCAAGTTGTGTAACCAGCATGCATTTCCGGGAAAGCGCATCCGCCACAACATTCTCTTTGCCTTTGATGTATTTGATGACATAGGGAAAAGACTCAATGAACTCACTCCATTTAGCATGACGCTTGTTCAACTTAGTTTGACCCTTGAGATACTTGCGAGTCTCATGGTCCGTATGAAGAATGAATTCATGAGGTCTAAGATAATGTTCCCAAACACGTAAAACTCTCACCAAGGCATATAGCTCTTTATCATAGATGGGGTAGTTAAGTTGCGCTCTGGATAGCTTCTTGCTAAAGTACGCAATTGGGCACTTTTCTTGCATGAGCACGCCACCTATGCCGGTACCACTAGCATCACAATGAATCTCAAACGGTTTATCAAAGTTTGGTAGGGCTTGGAGTGGTGCGTGTGTAAGCAAGCTTTTTAGCTCATTGAACGCGGTGTCTTGCGAAGGACCCCAAATGAAGGGTGCGTTCTTCTTGCTCAAAGCGTGTAGAGGCATAGCAATAGTGCTAAAGTCCTACACAAAACATCGGTAGAAACCGGCTAGACCAAGGAAACTATGCACTTGCAAGAGATTCGTTGGTTGAGGCCAAGTTTTAATTGCTTCAATTTTAGTTTATCAACGTGAACACCTTGTGAAGAAACGACAAATCCTAGGAAGACGACCTTGTCAACGCCAAAAGTGCATTTCTCCATATTAGCATATAAGCGCTGTTTCCGAAGGGTTTGTAAAACCATTCGGATGTGTGTCACATGGTCCTCAAGCGACTTGCTAAAAACGAGGATGTCATCAAAGTAAACCACTACAAAGACGCCTATGTAGGGTCGTAGACAAAAATGTATAAGACGCATAAATGAACCGGGTGCTTCCGATAAACCCATTGGCATAACAGGCCACTCATATAACCCAAACATGGTTTTGAAAGCCGTTTTCCACTCATCACCCTCTTGAATGCGAATTTGGTAGTAACCACTTTTAAGATCAATTTTTGAAAAGATGGTGGCACCACATAATTCATCAAGCATGTCGTCTAAGCATGGAATAGGATAACGGTATCTAATGGTGATAGCATTTATAGGACGGCAATCGGAGCACATGCAAAAACTTCCATCTTTCTTAGGCACGAGAATAACCGGAACGGCACAAGGGATTAGCTTTCACGTACATGACCTTTGGCGATGAGTTGTTGTACTTGCCGTTGTATCTCCTTGGTTTCCTCGGAATTGACGTGGTAAGGAGCCTTGTTTGGAAGTGGTGCGCCGGGTATGAGGTCGATGCGGTGTTCGATTCCGCGACGTGGAGGTAGACCCGGAGGTAGCTCATTGGGAAAGACGTCCGAGAATTCCTACAACAATTGAAACAACACTAAAGGTGGAGGTGGTGAAGTGTTAGTAGGTTTGGCTTCCCCTTTGCATAAAAGCACAAGGTGAAAGATACTCGATGGGTTCTCACACACTTCTCTCATCTCACTTTTGGTGGCAAATAGCAGTAGTTGCTTCTTGTCGCTCATCGTGGAGTCCCTCATATTTGGCTTGTGGCTCTGACTCTCCTTTTGGTGGCTCACTCTCTCACCAATCTCTCCACGATGGTTGGTAGGTAAGTGTTTGTCGGCGGCTACTTGACTTGGAGACATTGGTCGTAGCACGAATTCCTTGCCCTTCATATTGAAGCTATAGTGATTGGTCCGTCCATTGTGTGTGACTCCACGATCATATTGCTATGGTCGTCCAAGAATAAGGTGGCACACGGACATGGGGATCACATCACACTCAACTGTGTCCTCATAGGCGCCTATCTTGAAGGAGACTTGCACGGTGTGCTCGACTCGAAGAATTCCAGCTTCATTAAGCCATTGGACCTTGTAGGGATGAGGGTGCTTCGTCTTGACCAAATGTAGCTTGTCGCATAGCTCTTCGCTTGCCAAGTTATGACAACTTCCTCCATCGATGATAACCTTGACGGGGAGTCCATTGATGCCGGCCTTGGTTTGGAAGATATGACATCGTTAGTCGTCATCTTGTTGGTGTTGGAGTGTCAAGACCTTGGAGACAACAAGATTGGGACTTGAGTCATTGTCGCAAAACACTTTATGGTCTTCTTCTTCGTTCACTTGGCGATGCATAGCTACATGCTCAAGGGCTTCCATCTCATCGTCGCTCATTGAGTCATAAGATCCTTCATCATTGATGATCATGGTACGAACGGTCTTGCACTCAAATGACTTGTGGCCTCGCCCTTGGTACTTGACACATTTGATGGAACTCGTCTTGGAGTTGTCCTCGGTTGGACTTGTAGATGATGAAGCTCTTGGCTTGAAGTTGTTGGTAGAAGGGGCCCGACTTGATGTAGCCGCATTCTTGTAGCTTGACTTGTCGCCAAAGTTTGTAGATGGCTTGGTAGAGGTAGGAGTAGCCGAAGTCGTTGAAGCTTGGTTGTAGGAGCCGAAGTTCTTGGATGTGAACTTGGAGTACTTGTAGTTCTCTTGAACTTGTCGCTCCGCTTTGGTTGCTTGATGTACTAGCTTGAGGAGATTGGTGTATGGTTGAAAGTCCGCAATCTTCTTGATAGGATAGTTGAGTCCATTCAAGAATCTCGCCATTGTTTGCTCTTCATCTTCCGTGATGTTTGCTCGTATCATGGCAATCTTCATCTCCTTGTAGTACTCTTCAACCGACTTGGTACCTTGCTTGAGGAGTTGTAGCTTCTTGAACAAGTCACGGTTGTAGTGTGTTGGCGCAAAGCGTGCTCGGATGACTTCCTTCATTTGAGCCCAAGTGGTATTAGGAGGTTCGCCTTTTGCTTCTCTTCTCTCTATGATTTGCCCCTACCAAATGAGAACATAGTCTTGGAACTCAAGGGAGGCCATTGCAATCTTCTTCTCTTCATCGAAGTTGTGAAGGCGAAAGATCTTGTCAACCTTCAATGCCCATGAGAGGTAGTCTTCGGGATCAATGCTTTCGGAGAACTTTGGCATGGTGAACTTGAGCTTGCCATAGCGATGCTCTTCATTGTTTCCTTGCCTATTGGGAGGGCGTTCTTGATTTTGGTGGTTGTTAACCTCATGTTGCTCTTGGCGTAGTAGATGTCCATTGTCATGGTGTACTTGCCGAGCTTGTGGTTCTTGTTGGGCTTGTTGCTCTTGTCGCGCTTGAGAAGGAACTTCGTCTTGCATTCTTGGTTGGTGGCGCCTCTCTTGCATCTCATCGCGAAGGAAATCCTCTTCTTGACGAGTGTGTTGAGTGCGAGTTGCCACATTGCGATGTGAATCACGTAATGCTCGGCATCTTGTTCTTCTTGGTATTGACGTGCTCGCTCTTGTTGTTGTTGGTGTAGTCATTGCCGTTCTTGCTCTTGGTCAAGTGTAGCTTGGTTTTGACGATGGCGACTCTCTTGCTCTTCGAATAGCTCTTGTGAACTCTTGTCATGAAGTGGATTCCGGTTGTGATGTCGAGCTTGACGTGCGGCTTGACAAACAGTGTTTGATGTAGGGGTACTTGAGCCATCCATGGAGTCGGTATGTCGACTTGAGCGGCTTCGTCTTTGAGAAGATGTGGAAGAAGAACGTCGGTTGACTATCAAAGTCCGTAGCTCGTCGAATTGGGTAGACATGTTGGTGTTGATGATGTAGAATTGCTCTCGCGTTCGTGCTTCAAATTGGCGCGCGTCGGCGGCGACTTGCCCAATGTACTCGCGCATAGCTTCACTTTCTTGATGGAGAGCTCGTTGGACACCGAAAAGATGTAGTTTGGTGACGTAGTTGTTCGCTTCTTGAGGATCGTCGAAGATCGGGTTCGAAGATGAACTTGGCCTATCCATCATCACAAGCAAGTATGTGAGTGGGAGAAAGGAGAAGACAATACCAAATGTACCTTAACCGAAGTTGAAAATGGATCAATGATCACTCAATAATGTAACCCGGAAATAGCACTATTGGTACCACTTCGTGTCGATTCTCACACCTACACAAGTAAAGCTTTGAGAGTAGCTTGGTTAGGATGGTGGCACAAATTCAATTCAATTGTCAAAGTGACTCAATGATGTTGAAAATGGTTCACAATTTGCTCATGCAACAAGTATATCACAAGCAAGAAGTAGCACACGGAACACATGCACAGATAGATAAATGTGGTTGTGCAACCAAGGGTGAGAAAATGTGGAAACCACAGAAAATGCTCGTGTTGTACAACACTAGAGAGACGCTAACCGATTGCTTAATAGGCGGATACGCACTTGTGCACGACCTATAACAGGCAAAACGTAACGACTATCTATCACAAGTATGCTATGAGTGTATGATGTGCCGATGCTTGAGCACAAGATGATGTATTGCTATGTCGTATGATCTCTTTTGATGCAAGGCGTATGATGCTATTTTCCTTTTGCTTATAAGCTTTGGTTGTGTCTTTTTCTTAAAAGCTTGTGAGCTCTTTCTTTGGGCACTTATGCATGCTTCTCGGATCAAGGTAGCTATTGTGTATGCGGGACACTCTTTTGTCACACGGAGATATGATGATGTAGTATGCAATATCTATGACTAACACTAAGGTGGACAAGTGTCGTGGCCCGGCAATACTCAAATGGCTAGTCTACATGGGAAAGCTACGCAAAGATGGTCCATAGGGTGACAATGCAATTGCAAGGTAGAATGAAGAAGGTGTCGTCGATGTTACCGTCCTTGCCGAGGGTGAGCGGTGGTGTTGTCGAGAGCGTTCCGTTCCAAGGTAGCCGAAACATCCAAGGAAACGATGAAACCACAACTCAAGTATCCAAGGCAAAGTGAGACAAAATTGTCAAAATTGAAACGGTGAAACGATGATGGTTGCGGAAGTGGTGGTGGTATGCAGAAGGTGTATATGGTGGAGGGCCTAACCAAACTTGTCAAATTTGACAAAATTTGATGGAGTCTAATGGTGGTAAAACCAAGATGAGCAGCTCGGGCACGTCGCTAGCTTTTCAACGAGCCAAAGAACACTCAAATCGGAGTTCGGGAGTGAAAGTTATGGTCAAAACGGTGAAACTCGGAAGGCTGAAACTGGGTGGGGCGGAAGTACCGCTTGGTAGACCGGTAGTACCACTTGAGGTGCTCAGCGGAAGTACCGCTAGTGAGGCCGGTAGTACCGCTGGTGTCGGGAAAATTCTCAGAACTGGATCGGGGCGGAATATGGGCGGAAAATGATGATTTCGGGGTCGAAATTGGGTGGATTTCGTGGATGGAAAGTTGGGAAACTGGGGGGAATGCTAGATCCACTCGTGGCAGAGCAAATCCATGGAACAAATTCAACAAAATCTCGCCAAATCAACAGATCATAAAAAATGGGGCTATTTTTGTGGGCAATTTTCGAAATTTGGAAGGACACAACAAAAACAAGCTAGAAAACAAGGTGTGGGGCTCCAAATTCGTGATCAACCTATGCTCATGATACCATAATGATGTAGGGTGGAACCCTAATCGGTAGATCTTTCACGAAAGGAGGTTATCCCACGATGAACACGGAGAACACAAGGAAGATACGGAGGAAAACATGAGGGGAAACACTCAAATCAACACAAATACGGTCACACATGTGCTAGATCCACGATACACATCAAGATACACGATCCATAGTCAACAACGATGGTACAAAGATAGTCTTCTCCCGGAGGAGGTCTTGGGGTATCCCTTGGGATCTTCTCCGGTGTGGAGGTTTTGAATCCGAGGTGGATCTTCTCCGAAGAGGCCGCGGTCTCGTAGGAGAGGAACCACAAAGGTCTATGATGAGCTATCCCAAAGCTAACCTAAAAGATGTAAGGGACGGAGTACTTATAGTCTAGGGGTAAGTTGGGGGGATACATGGGGTGAAACCCCTTCATCCGCGCGCAGGCAGGGCGGTAATACCGGTCCTGGGACCGGTAGTACCGGTTTTTGCGGTTTTACCGGAAGTTCCGGCCTTGCACCGGCCTTGCACCGGTCGATCACACAAGGTAGACCGGTAGTTGATCGGTAGTTGGACCGGTAGTACCGGCAGACCGGTAGTTGGACCGGTAGTTGGACCAGTAGTACCTCTTTCTCTGCGCTGGGAGAATCCTGGTTCATGCTCTTGGCATCCGTCTTGCACCGTAACTTCTCCTTGGCACCTAAGCATACAAAGTGTCTCCGTTTGAGGTAGTAGCCTTGTCTCAAGGTGGTCAAATGGGAATTCAACAAGGAGAGAGTTAACCTCGGATTCAAGTGCTCTAGCACGAGCACGTGTCATTGGTCCTTGGAGCACTTGGTGAGGCGATGGAGTGTCCATGGGGATGACCTTTGGATGCTCCGCGTCACAGCCTCACCGGACGACCGACGATTTACTAGACGTCCGGAACCCCGCGAAGCACCGGACGTCCGGAACCCACCGGACGACCGGCACATCCATTACAGAAACTATTACCGGATTTCCAAGACTTACCGGACGTCGGCGACCGGACGACCGGCATCCGACCGGACGTCCGACGAAACCTGACGAAACTGAACTTCCTGAGTTTTGTTCCACCTTCCGCAACCACTTAACCTTTCATCCACCCACATATACCATACCACCATCACCATTTTCTAAACCAAATCAATACGGTCTTACCTCTTGTGTCTTGGATCATTTGAGTTGTGGTTTTCCCGTTTCCATGTGTGTTTCGGCTATCTTGGAACAGAGCGACATCGACGAGACCACCTCTCAACCTCGACAAGGATGGTAACATCGACGACGCTTTGTCATTCTACCTTGCACTTGCATTGTCACCCTATGGACCATTTTGCGTACCTTTCCCATCGAGACTAGCCATTTGAGTACTGCCGGGCCACGACACTTGTGCATATTAGTGATATTCATAGATATTGCATACCACATCATCATATCTCTGTGTGACACAAGAGTGATCCGCATACACAATAGCTACCTTGATCCGAGAAGCATGCATAAGTATCCAAAGAAAGAGCTCACAAGCTTTTAAGAAAAAGAGCCACCCAAAGCTTATAAGCAAAAGGAACATAGCATCATAAGCCTTACACTCATATCATACTTGTGATAGGAAGTCGTTACATTTTGCCTCTTATAGGTCGTGCACAAGTGCATATCCGCCTATTAAGCGATCTGTTAGCGTCTCTCTAGTGTTGTGCAACACAAGCATTTTCCGTGGATTCCACATTTTTGCTCACCCTTGGTTGCACAACCACATTTATCTATCCGTGCGTGTCTTCCATGTGCTACTTTGCTAGTGATCTACTTGTTGCATGAGCAAATTGTGAATCATTTTCAACATCATTAAGTCACTTTGACAATTGCATTGAATTTGTGCCACCATCCTAACCAAGCGCCTCTCCAAGCTTTACTTGTGTAGGTGTGAGAATCGGCACGAAGTGGTACCAATAGTGCTATTTCCGGGTTACATTATTGAGTGATCATTCATCCATTTTCAACTTTGGTTAAGGTACATTTGGTATTGTCTTCTCCTTTCTCCCACTCACATACTTGCTTGTGATGATGGATATGCCAAGTACATCTTCGAACCCGCTCTTCGATGATCCTCAAGAATCGAACAACTACGTCACCAAACTACATCTCTTCGGCGTCCAACGAGCTGACCAAGAAAGTGAAGCTATGCGCGAGCACATTGAGCAAGTCGCCGCCGACGCACGACAATTTGAAGTAAGAACAAGAGAGAAATTCGACATCATCAACACCAACATGTCTACTCAATGCAACGAGCTACGGACTTTGATAGTCAACCGACGTTCTTCTTCCACATCTTCTCAAAGACGAAACCGCTCAAGTCGACATACCACCTCCACAGAAGGATCAAGTACACCTACATCAAACACTCTTCATCAAGCCCCACGTCAAGCTCGACATGACAACCGGAATCCACTTCATGACAAGAGTTCACAAGAGATATTTGAAGAGCAAGAGAGTCGACATCGTCAAAACCAAGCTACACTTGACCAAGCGCAAGAACGACAACGACTACGCCAAAAACAACAAGAGCGAGCACGTCAACACCAAGAAGAAAAAGATGCCGAGGCTAATCGTCCAGCACAACAACGTCGAGAAGCTCAAGCTCTTGAGGCGCAACGAGCATTACGTGATTCACATCACAATGTGGCAACTCGAAATCGACAAACTCGTCAAAAAGAGGAGTTCCTTCAAGATGAGATACAAGAGAGGCGCCACCAAGCATGAATGCAAGAAGAAGTTCCTCCTCAAGCGCGACAAGAGCAACAAGCTCAATGAGAACCACAAGCTCGGCAAGTACACCATGACAATGGACATCTACTCCGCCAAGAGCAACATGAGGTTGACAACCGTCAAAATCAATAACGCCCTCCCAATAGGCAAGCAAACAATGAAGAGAATCGCTATGGCAAGCTTAAGTTCACCATGCCAAAGTTTTCCGGAAGCATTGATCCTGAAGACTACCTTGCATGGGCATTGAAGGTTGACAAGATCTTTTGCCTTCACAACTTCAATGAAGAGAAGAAGATTGCAATGGCCTCCCTTGAGTTCCAAGACTATGTTCTCATTTCGTGGGAGAAAATCATAGAGAGAAGAGAAGCAAAAGGAGAACCTCCTATCACCACTTGGGCTCAAATGAAGGAAGTCATGAGAGCACGCTTTGTGCCAACACACTACAACCGTGACTTGTTCAAGAAGCTACAACTCCTCAAGCAAGGTACCAAGTCCGTTGTAGAGTACTACAAGGAAATGGAGATTGCTATGATAAGAGCCAACATCACGAAAGATGAAGAGCAAATAATGGCGATATTCTTGAATGGACTCAACTATCCTATCAAGAAGATTGCGAACTTTCAACCATACACGAATCTCCTCGAGCTAGTACACCAAGCAACCAAAGCGGAGCGACAAGTTCAAGAGGACTACATGTACTCCAAGTTCACCTCCAAGAACTTCGGCTCCTACAACCAAGCTTCAACGACTTCGGCTCCTCCTACCTCTACCAAGCCATCTACAAATTTCGGTGACAAGTCAAGCTACAAGAACACGAGTACATCGAGTCGTCCACCTTCTCCGAACAACTTCAAGCCAAGAACTTCATCATCTACAACTCCAACCGAGGACAACTCCAAGACGAGTTCCATCAAATGTTTCAAGTGCCAAGGGCGAGGCCACAAGTCATTTGAGTGCAAGACCGTTCGTACCATGATCATCAGTGATGACGGATCTTATGACTCAATGAGCGACGATGCGATGGAAGCCCTTGAGCATGTAGCTATGCATCGCCAAGTGAACGAAGAAGAAGACCATCAAGTGTTTTGCAACAATGACTCAAGTCCCAATCTTGTTGTCTCCAAGGTCTTGACACTCCAACACCAACAAGATGACGATCAACGATGTCATATCTTCCATGCCAAGGCCGGCATCAATGGATGCTCCGTTAAGGTTATAATCTATGGAGGAAGTTGTCATAACTTGGAAAGCGAAAAGCTATGCGACAAGCTACATTTGGTCAAGACGAAGCACCCTCATCCCTACAAGGTCCAATGGCTTAATGACGCCCGAATTCTTCGAGTCGAGCACACCGTGCAAGTCTCCCTCAAGATAGGCGCCTACGAGGACACACTTGAGTGTGATGTGGTCCCTATGTCCGTGTGCCACCTTCTACTTGGTCGACCATGTTAATATGATCGCGGAGTCACACACAATGGACGGACCAACTACTATAGCTTCAAGATGAAGGGCAAGGAATTCGTGCTACGTCCAATGTCTCCAAGTCAAGTAGCCACCGACAAACACTTCCCTACCAACCATCGTGGAGAGAATGGTGAGAGAGTGAGCCACCAAAAGGAGAGTGAGAGCCACAAGCCAAATATGAGCGACTCCACGATGAGTGACAAGAAACAACTAGTGCTATTTGCCACCAAAAGTGAGATGAGAGAAGTGTGTGAGAACCCATCGAGTGTCTTTCACCTTGTGCTTTTATGCAAAGGGGAAGCCAAACCTACTAACACTTCACCACCTCCACCTTTAGTGTTGTCTCAATTGTTGCAGGAATTCTCGGACATTTTTCCCGATGAGCTACCTCCGGGTCTACCTTCACTTCGCGGAATCAAACACCACATCGACCTCATACCCGGCGCACCACTTCCAAACAAGGCTCCTTACCGCGTCAATCCCGAGGAAACCAAGGAGATACAACGGCAATCACAACAACTCATCGACAAAGGTCATGTACGTGAAATCTTAAGTCCTTGTGCCGTTCCAGTTATTCTCGTGCCTAAGAAAGATGGAAGTTATCGCATGTGCTCCAATTGTCGACTCATAAATGCTATCACCGTTAGATACCGTTATCCTATCCCACGCTTAGACGACATGCTTGATGAATTGTGTGGTTCCACCATCTTTTCGAAAATCGACCTTAAAAATGGCTACTACCAAATTTGCATTCAAGAGGGTGATGAGTGGAAAACTGCTTTCAAAACCAGTTTGGGTTGTATGAGTGGCTTGTTATGCCAATGGGTTTATCGGAAGCACCCAGATCATTTATGCGTCTTATGCATTTCGTTCTCCGATCCTACATAGGCGTCTTGGTCGTGGTTTACTTTGATGACATCCTCGTTTTTAGCAAGTCCCTTCAGGACCATGTGACACACATCCGTATGGTTTTACAAACCCTTCGGAGAGAGTGCTTATATGCTAACATGGATAAATGCACTTCATTGACAAGGTCATTTTCTTAGGATTCGTCGTTTCTTCCCAAGGTGTTCACGTTGATGAAACTAAAATTGAAGCAATTAAAACTTGGCCACAACCAACGAATCTCCTACAAGTGCGTAGTTTCCTTGGTTTAGCCGGTTTCTATCGACGTTTTGTGAAGGACTTTAGCACTATTGCTATGCCTCTACACGCCTTGAGCAAGAACAACGCACCCTTCATTTGGGGTCCTTCGCAAGACACCGCGTTCAATGAGCTAAAAAGCTTGCTTACACACGCACCATTTCTTGCCCTACCGAACTTTCACAAACCATTTGTGATCCATTATGGCGCTAGCGGTACCGGCATAGGTGGCGTACTCATGCAAGAAAAGCGCCCAATTGCGTACTTTAGCGAGAAGCTATCCGGAGCACAACTAAACTACCCCATCTATGATAAAGAGCTTTATGCCTTGGTGAGGGTTTTACATGTTTGGGAACATTATCTTAGACCTCATGAATTCATTCTTCATACGGACCATGAGACTCTCAAGTATCTTAAGGGTCAAACTAAGTTGAACAAGTGTCATGCCAAGTGGAGTGAGTTCATTGAGTCTTTTCCCTATGTCATCAAGTACATCAAAGGCAAAGAAAATGTTGTGGCGGATGTGGTTTCCCGCAAATGCATGCTTGTTACACAACTTGAGTTGAATGTTATTGGCTTTGAGCACATCAAAGATTTATATGAGCATGATCCTTTCTTTGCACATCTGTATGCTAAGTGTTTGACTCACACTTCTTGGGAACATTATTACATAAAGGACGAATATCTTATGAGAGCTAACAAACTTTGCATTCCCGAGTCTTCGCTTAGTTTGCTCCTTTTGCAGGAATAGCATGGAGGAGGACTCATGGGACACTTTGGACGTGACAAGACATTTTCTATGCTCTCAAAGAACTACTTTTGGCCCAAGATGCTCCGTGACATCTCACGCCTCACCAATGGATGATCTACATGCCGCAAAGCTAAGTCAAAAGCTCAATCTCATGGTCTTTATATGCCACTTCCTATTACATACCATCCATGGGAAGACATAAGCATGGACTTTATACTTGGATTGCCTAGGAATCAAAAATGGCAAAGATTCCGTGTTTGTTGTCGTGGATAGATTCTCTAAAATGGCTCATTTCATTCCTTGTAAAAAGATCGACGATGCTTCACATGTTGCAAATCTCTTTTGTAGGGAAATCATTCTTCTACGTGGAGTACCCAAGACGATCGTGTCGGATCGGGACGTCAAGTTCTTGAGCTACTTTTGGAAGACTCTATGCGCCAAACTCGGCATCAAGCTCCTCTTCTCTTCGGCATATCATCCACAAACCGACGGCCAAACGGAGGTGACAAACCGCACGCTTTCGACGCATCTTCGCGTGTTGATCGAGAAGAACATCAAGGAATGGGAGCAATGCTTGCCCATCGCCGAGTACGCCTTCAACCGCGCAAGAAATTGGACTACCGGCAAGTCCCCCTTCGAGGTCGTCTACGGCTTCAACCTGTTGTCCCAATTGGACATCCTACCTCTACCTCTACAAGAGCGCACAAACATGGACGCAAGTCCATGAGCAAGCTATGATGAGGACATGACTACCTTGGATACGACCAAAAATATAGCATACATGTATATTTGTGAGGTGATTTCTAATGCAAACTATGCAACACTTTATTTATGTCATCCAGGGCAAAAATACTTCACAGACTTTTTTGCCATGTCTAATTCCAGGTGTATGGGACATTTGTACAATCCACATATGAAGATAAGGGAAAAAAGAGAAGTTTAGGTGCTGTTCAAAAAGTTCTCTCACGTCATTTTTGGGCCAAGCGAAGATAGAGTCCATGTCTCTCACGTTCTGCAACCAGATTCGGACTGCACAGACATGCCTGACTCAAACGGCAAGAAATCCTTTGTACGGACACCGAATTGGGTGATTCTTTTTTTTGGTTGGAAACTAGATTTCGTACACTTTCCAACCCAATTGGATTCACCTTCAAATACGGCCGGAGCGTTGAGATATCGACGAAACAATCTGACGCTGCAGCAGAATCCGAGTCAAACTACAAGTCCAAAGGTGTTGCATCACCTCTACTTGGGCCCATGAGCCTTGTACGACCTAGGGTTAGTTTTAGGCTGCCTTGGGACGCCCTTCCACCTCCTTGGCCACCACCCCTTGCTCCTATATAAGTAGATCCATCTAGTAGCTTTTTCTTTGGGATTTGTTTAGTCAAAAGTTAGCCATTGCAACTTCGTGTACTTCATTTGTGTCCAACGACCAGACCAAGACCGTTTACGGATCCCCACCTTTATCAATACTTCATCTATATTTGCAATATTCAGATTGCTTTATCATATTCTTGCTTGTTCTTCGATTGCATGCAGGAATAGACCTTCGTGGTTAGGCTGATCGTGCTTCTGGCATTGTCAGTAACCCCTGGAGATTGGTTTAGCGATTGCTAAGGCGCAACGTCGTGCACATTTGTAGTCGTATCGTCAAAGTCGTCTCCACCAAATCGATAGTTATCATCTCATCGAAAGATCGGACCCCTCATCTCTATCAAGTGGTATCGGTTTTCAGGTTGCTCGGTGAGAATTTCCAGTTATTCCTAGATTAGATTTTTTTCTTACCTATTGTCCAAGGAAAAGCCACAAAAAAAGTTAGATCTATTCATCCTTTGTCCTAGCCAGTCTGAGCCTTTTCAATTTTCTTTTCATTGTTTGCATTATTGAATTATCGGTTGCATCGTCGTGTCGAGTTGCTGGTCTTAGTGTCTATTTCGTTAGAGTTTCGAGTTTTGTTCACATTAGTCACGTCGCCGCTACATCGTTATCCCTTCCATTGTCCACCACCTCATCCATCAATTTCCACCTCGTGCTACCCATCGTTCATTGTCACAATCATAGTTGAAGTCGTTCGCATCTTTGCTTGATCCAATCTGCATCTTATCTAGTTTGTCTTGGAAAGAGGGAGAAAGAAAAAAAAAGTAAAAAAAAGAGGAGAGAAAGAAAAAGAAAAAAAGTGTGAGAAAAAAGAAAAAAAAAAGAAGGAAAAGAAAGTTGGAAAGAGTGTTGTTGTATATTCTGCTTGGCAGTTGTTTGCATCATTATTTTTACTGCCGTTGTGATCTTCACTTATACCTTGCTGTCCAGAGCTACTTCGTAAACTTTATTGATGCTAGTTGCGCTACACCGTGACCTCATTAGTGTTCTAGGCTCGCGTCTCTAGTCCGCTCTAGCATAGGACCAGCACAGTACTGTCGTTGAGCGTTTATTCAACATTGCATCTCTGAATTGATTATTGCTAATCTTTTGCTACCATATATAAAGCCAACCCAGCTCCACATATTTCTACACCGTGTTTATGTACGTTCACCTGACAATCGCTTTACTCAATCTTTGGAGTTATTTGACACCGCTGGTTGCATATCACCACCTGCTGCATGGTAAGAACTTGTAAGATATTGATCTTTACTTTACTGTGAGCATTTTACCACCACATCCTAGTAGTTCATATTAACATTATTCTTTAATTTTGTTTCTTGTTTCTACTAATCATGACAGGTACGAGAGACAGAAGTTCTTGGATGATGGATACATCTTCACCATCACGAGACGTGGGGCAACACACACAGGCACATGGTCAGGTTATTTCTTTACCGTCATTTGAGGGTAGATTTAAACCTGTTATTTATATAGCTTGGGAGCTTGAAGTAGAAAAAGTTTTTAGTCACCATCATTTTTTTGAACTTGAGGGAGTACGAGCTGCCACTAGAGTATTTACCGATTTTGCTTCTGTTTGGTGGAGTGTGCATTGTAAGAAAAATATCGATAACCAACCCACAACTTGGAAAGATTTGAAGGTTGTAATGAGAAAACATTTTTTTCCTCCTTACTATCGCCGTGAATTGCTTCGCAAATTGGAACATTTAAAACAAGGCAGTAACGCTGTTCATGCTTACTACCAAGTGTTCAAATCATATATGCATCATTGTGACATAGAAGAATATAAGGATGATACAATGAATATTTTTTTGGTGGTTTCAACCATGATATTCGCGCAAGATTTTAGTATATTCCTCGTTGTATTACTGGTATGTATGTTCGTGCTTGTACCTTTGAGAGACAAATACAGGAGGATGCAATGTGTGACTACAACAACTACTATTCCAGTTCATGCTCACCACCACTGGTTGGTTCCTCCACCATTGCACCTACTAGAGCAGCCACACCTTTGATTGTGAGCGTGACATCATCTAAAGTATATGGTACATTGTCATCGTCCGTACCTACATCAGCTACGTCTCTGCGACAAGGTAACATTAAAATCAATGATGATATAACTTCACATGAGGATGATGCATATCTAGTTAACTTGAATACATCATGTGTTGAATTACCTGTTGATTTGAGAACACCACCTAGTTTAGATAATCATGTTACTGTCATGAATTCGTCATGTGATCAAACAACTAAAATACCAACAATTTTGAGTGCACCTATTGAATTAACTGTTGATGCAAAAGAATCATGTGAATCGGAGAATAAATCAGATTTGGATAAAATACATTTGAAAATAATTGTTCCAATGTTTAATTATTTTGATATGACCTCTAATCTTGGTGACAATTCTATGTCAAATGACTTATTGCATGTTTGCTTATTTAAGCATTTTGTAGCCTATGAATTTCATGCAAGTAAGGTTTATTCATCAATGTTGGGATGGTTTAATGATGAATATTGTCAATCTTTTGATATGAATAAGAGCTTCACTTATTTGTGCAAACTGAGTTGCAATATTTTCATGTCTTCTACTTTTTGTGATAATATTTTGGCTTTATATTTTATGAACTACGAAAGTTACTCATCTAGACATGCGTCATATGTGCGAAAATTAAGGGAATTAAAAATGGATGACACATACATATACAACATGTACACCTTGTCTATTTTCTTACCCAAATTTCATATTAAGCAACGCCGAGAACGGCTTTATTTTCAAGAAAGGGAGGATGATGAGGACATGAATACCTTGGATACGACCAAAAATATAGCATACATGTATATTTGTGAGGTGATTTCTAATGCAAACTATGCAACACTTTATTTATGTCTTCCAGGACAAAAATACTTCACAGACTTTTGTGCCATGTCTAATTCCAGGTGTATGGAATATTTGTACAATCCACATATGAAGATAAGGGAAAAAGAGAAGTTTAGGTGCTGTTCAAAAAGTTCTCTCACATCACTTTTGGGACAAGAGAAGATAGAGTACAAGTCTCTCATGTTCTGCAACCAGATTCGGACTGCACAAACATACCTGACTCAAAACGGCAAGAACTCCTTCATACGGACTCCGAATTGGGTGATTCTTTTTTTTGTTGGAAGCTAGATTTCGTACACTTTCCAACCCAATTGGATTCACCTTCAAATACGTCCGGAGCGTTGAGATATCGACGAAACAATCTGACGCTCCAGCAGAATCCGAGTCAAACTACAAGTCCAAAGGTGTTGCATAACCTCCACTTGGGCCCATGAGCCTTGTACGACCTAGGGTTAGTTTTAGTCTGCCTTGGGACGTCCTTCCACCTCCTTGGCCGCCACCCCTTGCTCCTATATGATGCGGAGCATCCAAAGGTCATCCCCATGTACACTCCATCGCCTCACCAAGTGCTCCAAGGACCAATGACACGTGCTCGTGCTAGAGCACTTGAATCCGAGGTTAACTCTCTCCTTGTTGAATTCCCATTTGACCACCTTGAGACATGGCTACTATCTCAAACGGAGACACTTTGTATGCTTAGGTACCAAGGAGAAGTTACGGTGCAAGACGGATGCCAAGAGCATGAACCAGGATTTTCCCAGCGCAGAGAAAGAGGTACTACCGGTCCAACTACCGGTCTGCCGGTACTACCGGTCCAACTACCGGTCAACTACCGGTCTACCTTCTGTGATCGACCAGTGCAAGGCCAGAACTTCCGGTAAAACCGCAAAAACCGGTACTACCGGTCCCAGGACCGGTACTACCGCCCTGCCTGCGCGCAGATGAAGTGGTTTCACCCCATGTATCCCCCCAACTTACCCCTAGACTATAAGTACTCCGTCCCTTCCATCTTTTAGGTTAGCTTTGGGATAGCTCATCATAGACCTTTGTGGTTCCTCTTCTACGAGACCGCGGCCTCTTTGGAGAAGATCCACCTCGGATTCAAGACCTCCACACCGGAGAAGATCCCAAGGGATACCCCAAGACCTCCTCCGGGAGAAGACTATCTTTGTAACATCGTTCTTGACTATGGATCGTGTATCTTGATGTGTATCGTCGATCTAGCACCTGTGTGATTGTATTTGTGTTGATTTGAGTGTTTCCCCTCGTGTTTTCCTCCGTATCTTCCTTGTGTTCTCCGTGTTCATCATGGGATAACCTCCTTTCGTGAAAGATCTGCCGATTAGGGTTCCACCCTACATCATTATGGTATCATGAGCATAGGTTGATCACGAATTTGGAGCCCCACACCTTGTTTTCTAGTTTGTTTTTGTTGTGTTCTTGCCCAATTTCGAAATTCCCCACAAAAATAGCCCCATTTTTTTTTGTGATCTGTTGATTTGGCGAGATTTTGTTGAATTTGTTCCATGGATTTGCTGTGCCACGAGTGGATCTAGCATTTCCCCAAGTTTCACCACTTTCCATCCCCGAAATCCATCCAATTTCGACCCCGAAATCATCCATTTCCCCCCATATTTCGCCCGGATCCAGTTCTGTGAATTTTCCCGGCACCAGCGGTACTACCTGTGGCACTAGCGGTACTTCTGCTGAGCACCACAAGCGGTACTACCAGTCTACCAAGCGTTACTTCCGCCCCACCCAGTTTCAGCCTTCCGAGTTTCACTGTTTTGACAGTAACTTTCACTCCCGAACTCCGATTTGAGTGTTCTTTGGCTCGTTGAAAAGCTAGCGACGTGCCCGAGCTGCTCATCTTGGTTTTACCACCATTTGAATCCATCAAATTTTGTCAAATTTGGCAAGTTTTCTTAAGCTCTCCACCATATAAACCTTCCGCATACCACCACCACTTCCGCAACCACCATCGTTTCACCGCTTCGATTTTGACAATTTTGTCTCACTTTGCCTTGGATACTTGAGTTGTGGTTTCACCGTTTCCTTGGATGTTTCGGCTACCTTGGAACGGAACGACATCAACAACACCACCGCTCACCCTCGGCAAGGACGGTAACATCGACGACACCTTGTTCATCCTACCTTGCAATTGCATTGTCGCCCTATGGACCATCTTTGTGTAGCTTTCCCATTGAGACTAGCCATTTGATTATTGTCGGGCCACGACACTTGTGCACATTAGTGATAGTTATAGATATTGCATACTACATCATCATATCTCCGTGTGACACAAGAGTGATCCGCATACACAATAGCTATCTTGATCCGAGAAACATGCATAAGTGCCCAAAGAAAGAGCTCAGAAGCTTTTAAGCAAAAGAGCCAACCAAAGCTTAAAAGCAAAAGGAAAATAGCATCATACGCCTTGCATCAAAAGAGATCATATGACATAGCAATACATCATTTTGTGCTCAAGCATCGGCACATCATACACTCATAGCATACTTGTGATAGATAGTCGTTATGTTTTGCCTCTTATAGGTCGTGCACAAGTGCGTATCCGCCTATTAAGCAATCGGTTAGCGTCTCTCTAGTGTTGTGCAACACGAGCATTTTCCGTGGTTTCCACATTTTCGCTCACCCTTGGTTGCACAACCACATTTATCTATCCGTGCGCGTTTTCCGTGTGCTACTTTTCTTGCTTGTGATCTACTTGTTGCATGAGCAAATTGTGAACCATTTTCAACATCACTGAGTCACTTTGACAATTGCATTGAATTTGTGCCACCATCCTAACCAAGCTCCTCCCAAAGCTTTACTTGTGTAGGTGTGAGAATCGACACGAAGTGGTACCAATAGTGCTATTTCCGGGTTACATTATTGAGTGATCATTGATCCATTTTCAACTTCGGTTAAGGTACATTTGGTATTGTCTTCTCCCTTCTCCCACTCACATACTTGCTTGTGATGATGGATAGGCGAAGTACATCTTCGAACCCGATCTTCGACGATCCTCAAGAAGCGAACAACTATGTCACCAAACTACATCTCTTCGGTGTTCAACGAGCTATCCATCAAGAAAGTGAAGCTATGCGTGAGTACATTGGACAAGTCGCTGCCGACGCGCGCCAATTTGAAGCACGAACGCGAGAGCAATTCGACATCATCAACACCAACATGTCTACCCAATTCGACGAGCTACGGACATTGATAGTGAACCGAAGTTCTTCTTCCACATCTTCTCAAAGACGAAGCAGCTCAAGTCGACATACCGACTCCATGGATGGCTCAAGTACCCCTACATCAAACGCTGTTCGTCAAGCCGCACGTCAAGCTCGACATGACAACCGGAATGCACTTGATGACAAGAGTTCACAAGAGCTATTCGAAGAGCAAGAGAGTCGACATCATCAAAACCAAGCTACACTTGACCAAGCGCAAGAACGACAACGACTACGCCAACAAAAACAAGAGCGAGCACGTCAATACCAAGAAGAACAAGATGCCGAAGCTCATCGTCAAGCACAACAACGTCGTGAAGCTTAAGGTCTTGAGGCGCAATGAGCATTACGTGATTCACATCGCAATGTGGCAACTCGCACTCGCTCATCAAGAAGAGGATTTCCTTCGCGATGAGATGCAAGAGAGGCGCCACCAAGCAAGAATGCAAGAAGAAGTTCCTTCTCAAGCGCGACAAGAGCAACAAGCCCAACAAGAACCACAAGCTCGGCAAGTACACCATGAAAATGGACATCTATTACGCCAAGAGCAACATGAGGTTAACAACTGCCAAAATCAAGAACGCCCTCCCAATAGGCAAGGAAACAATGAAGAGTATCACTATGGCAAGCTCAATTTCACCATGCCAAAATTCTCCGGAAGCATTGATCCCGAAGACTACCTCTCATGGGCATTGAAGGTTGACAAGATCTTTCGCCTTCACAACTTCGATGAAGAGAAGAAGATTGCAATGGCCTCCCTTGAGTTCCAAGACTATGTTCTCATTTGGTGGGAGCAAATCATAGAGAGAAGAGAAGCAAAAGGCGAACCTCCTATCACCACTTGGGCTCAAATGAAGGAAGTCATGAGAGCACGCTTTGTGCCAACACACTACAACCGTGACTTGTTCAAGAAGCTACAACTCCTCAAGCAAGGTACCAAGTCGGTTGAAGAGTACTACAAGGAGATGAAGATTGCCATGATATGAGCAAACATAACGGAAGATGAAGAGCAAACAATGGCGAGATTCTTGAATGGACTCAACTATCCTATCAATAAGATTGCAGACTTTCAACCATACACCAACCTGCTCGAGCTAGTACATCAAGCAACCAAAGTGGAGCGACAAGTTCAAGAGGACTACAAGTACTCCAAGTTCACATCCAAGAACTTCGGCTCCTACAACCAAGCTTCAACGACTTCGGCTACTCCTACCTCTACCAAGCCATCTACAAACTTCGGTGACAAGTCAAGCTACAAGAATGCGACTACATCAAGTCGGCCCCCTTCTACCAACAACTTCAAGCCAAGAGCTTCATCATCTACAAGTCCAACCGAGGACACCTCCAAGACGAGTTCCATCAAATGTTTCAAGTGCCAAGGGCAAGGCCACAAGTCATTTGAGTACAAGACAGTTCGTACCATGATCATCAATGATGACGGATCTTATGACTCAATGAGCGACAATGAGATGGAAGCCCTTGAGCATGTAGCTATGCATCGCCAAGTGATGAAGAAGAAGACCATAAAGTGTTTTGCGACAATGACTCAAGTCCCAATCTTGTTGTCTCCAAGGTCTTGACACTCCAACACCAACAAGACGACGACCAACGATGTCATATCTTCCATACCAAGGCCGGCATCAATGGATGCTCCGTCAAGGTTATCATCGATGGAGGAAGTTGTCATAACTTGGCAAGAGAAGAGCTATGCGACAAGCTACATTAGGTCAAGACGAAGCACCCTCATCCCTACAAGGTCCAATGGCTTAATGACGCCGGAATTCTTCGAGTCGAGCACACCATGCAAGTCTCCTTCAAGATAGGCGCCTACGAGGACAAAGTTGAGTGTGATGTGATCCCTATGTGCCACCTTATTCTTGGACGAACATGGCAATATGATCGTGGAGTCACACACAATGGACGGACCAATCACTATAGCTTCAAGATGAAGGGCAAGGAATTCGTGCTACGACCAATGTCTCCAAGTCAAGTAGCCGCCGACAAACACTTACCTACCAACCAACATGGAGAGATTGGTGAGAGAGTGAGCCACCAAAAGGAGAGTGAGAGCCACAAGCCAAATATGAGCGACTCCACGATGAGCGACACGAAGCAACTAGTGCTATTTGCCACCAAAAGTGAGATGAGAGAAGTGTGTGAGAGCCCATCGAGTGTCTTTCACCTTGTGCTTTTATGCAAAGGGGAAGCCAAACCTACTAACACTTCACCACCTCCACCTTTAGTGTTGTCTCAATTGTTTGCAGGAATTCCCGGACGTCTTTCCCGATGAGCTACCTCTGGGTCTACCTCCACTTCGCGGAATCGAACATCGCATCGACCTCATACCCGGCGCACTACTTCCAAACAAGGCTCCTTACCGCGTGAACCCCGAGGAAACCAAGGAGATACAACAGCAAGTACAACAACTCATCGACAAATGTCATGTACGTGAAAGCTTAAGCCCTTGTGCCGTTCCGGTTATTCTCGTGCCTAAGAAAGATGGAAGTTTTCGCATGTGCTCCGATTGCCGTCCTATAAATGCTATCACCATTAGATACCGTTATCCTGTTCCACGCTTAGACGACATGCTTGATGAATTATGTGGTGCCACCATCTTTTCAAAAATTGATCTTAAAAGTGGTTACTACCAAATTCGCATTCAAGAGGGTGATGAGTGGAAAACGGCTTTCAAAACCAAGTTTGGGTTATATGAGTGGCTTGTTATGCCAATGGGTTTATCGAAAGCACCCGGTTCATTTATGCGTCTTATGCATTTTTGTCTACGACCCTACATAGGCGTCTTTGTAGTGGTCTACATTGATGACATCCTCGTTTTTAGCAAGTCGCTTGAGGACCATGTGACACACATCCATATGGTTTTACAAAATTAGCTCAAGAACTTGACATCCCTATCCGACACGATCGTCTTGGGTACTCCATGTAGACGAATGATTTCCCTACAAAAGAGATTTGCAACATGTGAAGCATCGTCGATCTTGTTACAAGGAATGAAATGAGCCATTTTAGAGAATCTATCCACGACAACAAACACGGAATCTTTGCCATTTTGAGTCCTAGGCAATCCTAGTATAAAGTACTTGCTTATGTCTTCCCATGGATAGTATGGAATAGGAAGGGCATGTAAAGACCATGAGATTTATCTTTTGACTTAGCTTTGCGACATGTAGAGCATCGGTTGGAGAGGCGTGAGACGTCACGGAGCATCTAGGGCCAAAAGTAGTTCTTTGAGAGCGTAGCAAATGTCTTGTCACGTCCAAAGTGTCCCATGAGTCCTCCTCCATGGGATTCCTGCAAAAGGAGCAAACGAAGCGAAGACTCGGGAATGCAAAGTTTGTTAGCTCTCATAAGATATCCATCCTTTATGTAGTAGCGTTCCCAAGAAGTGTGAGTCAAACACTTAGCATAAGGATGTGCAAAGAAAGGATCATGCTCATATAAATCTTTTATGTGCTCAAAGCCAATAACATTCAACTCAAGTTGTGTAACAAGCATGCATTTGCGGGAAAGCGCATCCGCCACAACATTCTCTTTGCCTTTGATGTACTTGATAACATAGGGAAAAGACTCAATGAACTCACTCCACTTAGTATGACGCTTGTTCAACTTAGTTTGACCCTTGAGATACTTGAGAGTCTCATGGTCCGTGTGAAGAGTGAATTCATGAGGTCTAAGATAATGTTCCCAAACACGTAAAACTCTCACCAAGGCTTCCCGCTAAAGTACACAATTGGGCGCTTTTCTTGCATGAGCACGCCACCTATGCCGGTACCGCTAGCGTCACAATGGAACTCAAACGATTTGTCAAAGTTCGGTAATGCAAGAAGTGGTGCGTGTGTAAGCAAGCTTTTTAGCTCGTTGAACGCGGTGTCTTGCGAAGGACCCCAAATGAAGGGTGTATTCTTCTTGCTCAAGGCGTGTAGAGGCATAGCAATAGTGCTAAATTCCTTCACAAAACGTCGGTAGAAACCGGCTAAACCAAGGAAACTACACACATGTAGGAGATTCGTTGGTTGTGGCCAAGTTTTAATTGCTTCAATTTTAGTTTCATCAACGTGAACACCTTGGGAAGAAATGACAAATCCTAGGAAGACGACCTTGTGCCAAAACTGCATTTCTACATGTTAGCATATAAGCGCTCTTTCCGAAGGGTTTGTGAAACCATACGGATGTGTGTAACATGGTCCTCAAGTGACTTGCTAAAAATGAGGATGTCATCAAAGTGAACCACTACAAAGACGCCTATGTAGGGTCGTAGAACAAAATGCATAAGACGCATGAATGAACCGGGTGCTTCCGATAAATCCATTGGCATGACAAGCCACTCATATAACCCAAACTTGGTTTTGAAAGTCGTTTTCCACTCATCACCCTCTTGAATGCTAATTTGGTAGTAACCACTTTTAAGATCGATTTTCGAAAAGATGGTGGCACCACATAATTCATCAAGCATGTCGTCTAAGCATGGGATAGGATAACGGTATCTAACGGTGATAGCATTTATGGGTTGGCAATCGGAGCACATGCGAAAACTTCCATCTTTCTTAGGCGCGAGAATAACCGGAACGGCACAAGGGCTTAAGCTTTCATGTACATGACCTTTGTCGATGAGTTGTTGCACTTGCCGTTGTATCTCCTTGGTTTCGTCGGGATTGATGCGGTAAGCAGCCTTGTTTGGAAGTGGTGCGCCGGGTATGAGGTCGATGCGGCATTCTATTCCGCGAAGTGGAGGTAGACCCAGAGGTAGCTCATCGGGAAAGACGTCCGAGAATTCCTACAACAAATTAGACAACACTAAAGGTAGAGGTGGTGAGGTGTTAGTAGGTTTGGCTCCCCCTTTGTATAAAAGCACAAGGTGAAAGACACTCGATGGGTTCTCACACACTTCTCTCATCTCACTTTTGGTGGCAAATAGCACTAGTTGTTTCTTGTCACTCATCGTGGAGTCGCTCATATTTGGCTTGTGGCTCACTCTCCTTTTGGTGGCTCACTCTCTCACCATTCTCTCCACGATGGTTGGTAGGTAAGTGTTTGTCGGTGGCTACTTGACTTGGAGACATTGGTCGTAGCACGAATTCCTTGCCCTTCATCTTGAAGCTATAGTGATTGGTCCATCCATTGTGTGTGACTCCACGATCATATTGCCATGGTCGTCCAAGAATAAGGTGGCACACAGACATGGGGATCACATCACACTCAAGTGCGTCCTCGTAGGCGCCTATCCTGAAGGAGACTTGCATGGTGTGCTCGACTCGAAGAATTCTGGCGTCATTAAGCCATTGGACCTTGTAGGGATGAGGGTGCTTCGTCTTGACCAAATGTAGCTTGTCGCATAGCTCTTCGCTTGCCAAGTTATGACAACTTCCTCCATCGATGATAACCTTGACGGAGCATCCATTGATGCCGGCCTTGGTATGGAAGATATGACATCGTTGGTCGTCATCTTGTTGGTGTTGGAGTGTCAAGACCTAGGAGACAACAAGATTGGGACTTGAGTTATTGTCACAAAACACTTGATTGTCTTCTTCTTTGTTCACTTGGCGATGCATAGCTTCCTGCTCAAGGGTTTCCATCTCATCGTTGCTCATTGAGTCATAAGATCCGTCATCATTGATGATCATGGTGCGAACGGTCTTGCACTCAAATGACTTGTCGCCTCGCCCTGGGCACTTGAAACATTTGATGGAACTCGTCTTGGAGTTGTCCTCGGTTGGAGTTGTAGATGATGAATTTATTGGCTTGAAGTTGTTCGTAGTAGGTGGACGACTCGATGTAGTCGCATTCTTGTAGCTTGACTTGTCACCGAAGTTTGTAGATGGCTTGGTAGAGGTAGGAGGAGCTGAAGTCGTTGAAGCTTGGTTGTAGGAGCCCAAGTTCTTGGAGGTGAACTTGGAGTACTTGTAGTCCTCTTGAACTTGTCGCTCCGCTTTGGTTGCTTGGTGTACTAGCTCAAGGAGGGTCGTGTAGGGTTGAAAGTCCGCAATCTTCTTGATAGGATAGTTGAGTCCATTCAAGAACCGCGCCATCGTTTGCTCTTCATCTTCCGTGATGTTGGCTTGTATCATGGCAATCTCCATCTCCTTGTAGTACTCTTCAACGGACTTGGTACCTTGCTTGAGGAGTTGTAGCTTCTTGAACAAGTCACGGTTGTAGTGTGTTGGCACAAAGCGTGCTCTCATAACTTCCTTCATTTGAGCCCAAGTGGTGATAGGAGGTTCGCCTTTTGCTTCTCTTCTCTCTATGATTTGCTCCCACCAAATGAGAACATAGTCTTGGAACTCAAGGGAGGCCGTTGCAATCTTCTTCTCCTCATCGAAGTTGTGAAGGCGATAGATCTTGTCAACCTTCAATGCCCATGAGAGGTAGTCTTCGGGATCAATGTGATAGAGGCAAAGGTGTCCAGTCTTTCGATGAGATGGTGGATATCGTTTTGGAAGAAGTCGACTTTGATGATCCGACTACGAACGTGCGAGGACGTCGCGCCTTAGCAATCGCTAAACCAACTCCGAGAGGTTATTGACCACGCCGGAGCACGATCAACCAGACCACGAAGGTCTGTTTCCTGCAGGCAAAAGAAGAACAAGCAAGAAACTGAGATTGCAATCTAAATATTGCGAATTTAAGAGGAAAGCTTTATTGATCAAGTGGGGTTCTGTGACGTTTTTGTCTGGTCGTTGAACACAAACGAAGTACGCGAAGTTGCCGCTATGGCGAACTTTAATCTAAACAAAACCCAGAGTCTAAACGACGCCCTAAGGGCTGTATATATGGGGGAAAGAGGGGGGAATTTCGTGGGCCTTGGTGCAGGGGTCCGAACCCAACCCTAACTCTTGTTTCCCCACACATACGGACTCTAAAAATAGCCTATACTCAAGTATTTCGAAATTACATGGGCCTGGCCCAATAATAAGGTGACGCAGCACCTATAATAGCCTCTGGACGAAATTTATGAAGTGGCATCTTGTATATTTCGTCCAAGGCTTCACGCACTCATTATGTGATGCAGAGCATCCCAAGGCCATCCCCATTGACCATCAATCGCCTCACCAAGTGCTCCAAGGACCAATGACACGTGCTCGTGCTAGACCACTTGAATCTGAGGTTAACTCTCTCTCCTTGTTGAATTCCCATTTGAGCACCTTGAGGCATGGCTACTACCTCAAACAGAAACACTTTGTATGCTTAGGTGCTGAGGAGAAGTTACGGTGCAAGACGGACGCCAAGAGAGTGAACATGAATGTTCCCAGCGCAGAGAAACCGATACTAACGGTCCAACTACCGGTCTATCTTCTGTGATCGACCGGTGCATGGCCGGTGCAAGGCCGGAACTTCCGCTATAACCGCAAAAACCGGTACTACCGGTCCCAGGACCGGTATACCGCCCTGCCTGTGCGCAGTTCAAGGGTTTTCACCCCATGTATCCCCCCAACTTACCCATAGACTATAAGTACTCCTTCCCTTCCATCTTTTAGGGCAGCTTTGTGATAGCTCACTTTTAGACCTTTGTGGTTCCTCTCCTACGAGACCGCGGCCTCTTTGGAGAAGATCCACCTCGGATTCAAGACCTCCACACCGGAGAAGATCCCAAGGGATACCCCAAGATGAACTCCGGGAGAAGACTATCTTTGTACCACCGTTGTTGACTATGGATCGTGTATCTTGATGTGTATCCTGGATCTAGCACCTGTGTGACCGTATTTGTGTTGATTTGAGTGTTTCCCCTCGTGTTTTCCTCCGTATCTTCCTTGTGTTCTCCGTGTTCATCGTGGGATAACCTCCTTTCGTGAAAGATCCGCCCTACATCATTATGGTATCATGAGCATAGGTTGATCACGAATTTGGAGCCCCACACCTTGTTTTCTAGCTTGTTTTTGTGTGTTCTTCCCAATTTTCAAAATTCCCCACAAAAATAGCCCCAATTTTTTTTTGTGATTTAATGATTTGGCGAGATTTTGTTGAATTTGTTCCATGGATTTACTGTGCCACGAGTGGATCTAGCATTTCCCCCAGTTTCCCAACTTTCCATCCACGAAATCCACCCAATTTCAACCCCGAAATCATCCATTTCCGCCCATATTTCGCCCCGATCCAGTTCTGAGATTTTTCCCGGTCACCAGCGGTACTACCGGTCTACCAAGCGGTACTTCCGCCCACCGAGTTTCAGCCTTCCGAGTTTCACCGTTTTGACCATAACTTTCACTCCTGAACTCCGATTTGAGTGTTCTTTGGCTCGTTGAAAAGCTATAGACGTGCCCAAGCTGCTCATCTTGGTTTTACCACCATTAGACTCCATCAAATTTTGTCAAATTTGGCAAGTTTGCTTAGGCCCTCCACCATATAAAACTTCGGCATACCACCACCACTTCCGCAACCACCATCGTTTCAACCCTTCGATTTTGACAATTTTGACTCACTTTGCCTTGGATACTTGAGTTGTAGTTTCACCGTTTCCTTGGATGTTTCGGCTACCTTGGAACGGAACGACATCGACAACACCACCGCTCACCCTCGGCAAGGACGGTAACATCGACGACACCTTGTTCAACCTACCTTGCAATTGCATTGTCACTCTATGGACCATCTTTGCGTAGCTTTCCCATTGAGACTAGCCATTTGAGTATTGCCGGGCCACGACACTTGTGCACATTACTGATAGTCATAGATATTGCATACTACATCATCATACCTCCGTGTGCCACAAGAGTGATCCGCAAACACAATAGCTACCTTGATCCCCGAAGCATGCATAAGTGCCCAAAGAAAGAGCTCACAAGATTTTAAGCAAAAGAGCCAACCAAAGCTTATAAGCAAAAGGAAAATATCATCATACGCCTTGCATCAAAAGAGATCATACGACATAGCAATACATCATCTTCTGCTCAAGCATCGACACATCATACACTCATAGCATACTTGTGATAGATAGTCATTACGTTTTGCCTCTTATAGGTCATGCACAAGTGCGTATCCGCCTATTAAGCAATCGGTTAGCGTCTCTCTAGTGTTTTGCAACACGAGCATTTTCCATGGTTTCCACATTTTCCCTCACCCTTGGTTGGACAACCACATTTATCTATCCGTGCGTGTGTTCCGTGTGCTACATTGCTAGTGATCTACTTGTTGCATGAGCAAATTGTGAATCATTTTCAACATCATTGAGTCACTTTGACAATTGCATTGAATTTGTGCCACCATCCTAACCAAGCTCCTCTCAAAGCTTTACTTGTGTAGGTGTGAGAATCGACACGAAGTGGTACCAATAGTGCTATTTTCGGGTTACATTATTGAGTGATCATTGATCCATTTTCAACTTCGGTTAAGGTACATTTGGTATTGTCTTCTCCTTTCTCCCACTCACATACTCGCTTGTGATGATGGATAGGCCAAGTACATCTTCGAACCCAATCTTCAACGATCCTCAAGAAGCGAACATCTACGTCACCAAACTACATCTCTTCGGTGTCCAACGAGCTCTCCATCAAGAAAGTGAAGCTATGCGCGAGTACATTGGTCAAGTCGCCGAGGACGCACGCCAATTTGAAGCAAGAACAAGAGAGCAATTCGACATCATCAACACCAACATGTCTACCCAATTTGACGAGCTCCGGACTTTGATAGTCAACCGATGTTCTTCTTCCACATCTTCTCAAAGACGAAGCCGCTCAAGTCGACATACCGACTCCACGGATGGCTCAAGTACACCTACATCAAACACTCTTCGTCAAGCCGCACGTCAAGATCGACATGACAACCGGAATCCACTTCATGACAAGAGTTCACAAGAGCTATTTGAAGAGCAAGAGAGTCGACATCGTCAAAACCAAGCTACACTTGACCAAGCGCAAGAACGGCAACGACTTCGCCAACAACAACAAGAGCGAACACGTCAATACCAAGAAGAACAAGATGCTGAAGCTCATCGTCAAGCACAACAACGTCGTGAAGCTCAAGCTCTTGAGGCGCAACGAGCATTACGTGATTCACATCGCAACGTGGCAGCTCGCACTCGTCACACTCGTCAAGAAGAGGATTTCCTTCGCGATGAGATGCAAGAGAGGCGCCACCAAGCAAGAATGCAAGAAGAAGTTCCTCCTCAAGCGCGACAAGAGCATCAACCTCAACAAGAACAACAAGCTCGGCAAGTACACCACGACAATGGCCATCTACTACGCCAAGAGCAATATGAGATCGACAATCGTCCCAATCAAGAACGCCCTCCCAATAGGCAAGGAAACAATGAAGATCATCGCTACGGTAAGCTCAAGTTCACCATGCCAAAGTTTTCCAGAAGCATTGATCCCGAAGAATACCTCTCATGGGCATTGAAGGTTCACATGATCTTTCGCTTTCACAACTTCGATGAAGAGAAGAAGATTGCAATGGCCTCCCTTGAGTTCCAAGACTATGTTCTCATATGGTGGGAGCAAATCATAGAGAGAAGAGAAGCAAAAGGCGAACCTCCTATCACCACTTGGGCTCAAATAAAGGAAGTCATGAGAGCATGCTTTGTGCCTACACACTACAACCGTGACTTGTTCAAGAAGCTACAACTCCTCAAGCAAGGTACCAAGTCGGTTGAAGAGTACTACAAGGAGATGGAGATTGCCATGATACGAGCAAACATCACGGAAGATGAAGAGCAAACAATGGCGAGATTCTTGAATGGACTCAACTATCCTATCAAGAAGATTGCGGACTTTCAACCATACACCAATCTCCTCGAGCTAGTACACCAGGCAACCAAAGCGGAGTGACAAGTTCAAGAGGACTACAAGTACTCCAAGTTCACCTCCAAGAAGTTCGGCCCCTACAACCAAGCTTCAACGACTTCGGCTACTCCTCCTACCTCTACCAAGCCATCTACAAACTTCGGCGACAAGTCAAGCTACAAGAATGCGACTACATCGAGTCGTCCACCTTCTACCAACAACTTCAAGCCAAGAGCTTCATTATCTACAACCCCAACCGAGGACAACTCCAAGACGAGTTCCCTCAAATGCGTCAAGTGCCAAGGGCGAGGCCACAAATCATTTGAGTGCAAGACCGTTCGCACCATGATCATCAACGATGACGGATCTTATGACTCAATGAGCGACGATGAGATGGAAGCCCTTGAGCATGTAGCTATGCATCGCCAAGTGAATGAAGAAGAAGACCATCAAGTGTTTTGCGACAATGACTCAAGTCCCAATCTTGTTGTCTCCAAGGTCTTGACACTCCAACACCAACAAGATGACGACCAACGATGTCATATATTTCATACCAAGGCCGACATCAATGGACGCTCTGTCAAGGTTATCATCGATGGAGGAAGTTGTCATAACTTAGCAAGCGAAGAGCTATGCGACAAGCTTCAATTGGTCAAGACGAAGCATCCTCACCCTTACAAGGTCCAATGGCTTAATGACGCCGGAATTCTTCGAGTCGAGCACACCGTGCAAGTCTCCTTCAAGATAGGCGCCTACGAGGACACACTTGAGTGTGATGTGATCCCCATGTCCGTGTGCCACCTTATTCTTGGACGACCATGGCAATATGATCGTGGAGTCACACACAATGGATGGAACAATCACTATAGCTTCAAGATGAAGGGCAAGGAATTCGTGCTACGACCAATGTCTCCAAGTCAAGTAGCCGCTGACAAGCACTTACCTACCAACCATCGTGGAGATAATGGTGAGAGAGTGAGCCACCAAAAGGAGAGTGAGAGCCACAAGCCAAATATGAGCGACTCCACGATGAGCGACAAGAAGCAACTAGTGCTATTTGCGACCAAAAGTGAGATGAGAGAAGTGTGTGAGAACCCATCGAGTGTCTTTCACCTTGTGCTTTTATGCAAAGGGGAAGCCAAACCTACTAACACTTCACCACCTCCACCTTTAGTGTTGTCTCAATTGTTGCAGGAATTCTCGAACGTCTTTCCCGATGAGCTACCTCCGGGTCTACCTCCACTTCGCGGAATCGAACACCGCATCGACCTCATACCCGGCGCACCACTTCCAAACAAGGCTCCTTACCGCGTCATCCCCGAGGAAACCAAGGAGATACAACGGCAAGTGCAACAACTCATCGACAAAGGTCATGTACGTGAAAGCTTAAGCCCTTGTGCCGTTCCGGTTATTCTCGTGCCTAAGAAAGATGGAAGTTTTTGCATGTGCTCCGATTGCCGTCCTATGAATTCTATCACCGTTAGATACCGTTATCCTATCCCACGCTTAGACAACATGCTTGATGAATTATGTGGTGCCACCATCTTTTCGAAAATTGATCTTAAAAGTGGTTACTACCAAATAAGCATTCAAGAGGGTGATGAGTGGAAAACGGCTTTCGAAACCATGTTTGGGTTATATGAGTGGCTTGTCATGCCAATGGGTTTATCGGAAGCACCCGGTTCATTTATGCGTCTTATGCATTTTTGTCTACGACCCTACATAGGCGTCTTTGTAGTGGTTTACTTTGATGGATTCCTCGTTTTTAGCAAGTCACTAGAGGTCCATGTGACACACATCCGTATGGCTTTACAAACCCTTCGGAAAGAGCGCTTATATGCTAATATGGAGAAATGCACTTTTGGCGTTGACAAGGTCGTCTTCCTAGGATGTGTCGTTTCTTTACAAGGTGTTCACGTTGATGAAACTAAAATTGACGCAATTAAAACTTGGCCTCAACCAACGAATCTCATGCAAGTGCGTAGTTTCCTTGGTCTAGCCGGTTTCTACCGACGTTTTGTGAAGGATTTTAGCACTATTGCTATGCCTGTACACGCCTTGAGCAAAAAGAACGCACCCTTCATTTGGGGTACTTCGTAAGACACCGCGTTCAATGAGCTAAAAAGCTTGCTTACCCACGCACCACTCCTAGCCCTACCAAACTTTGATAAACCTTTTGAGATTCATTGTGACGCTAGTGGTACCGGCATAGGTGGCGTGCTCATGCAAGAAAAGCGCCCAATTGCGTACTTTAGCGAGAAGCTATCCGGAGTGCAACTTAACTACCCCATCTATGATAAGGAGCTCTATGCCTTGGTGAGAGTTTTACGTGTCTGGGAACATTATCTTAGACCTCATGAATTCATTTTTCATATGGACCATGAGACTCTCAAGTATCTCAAGGGTCAAACTAAGTTGAACAACCGTCATGCTAAATGGAGTGAGTTCATTGAGTCTTTTCCCCATGTCATCAAATACATCAAAGGCAAAGAGAATGTTGTGGCGGATGCGCTTTCCCGCAAATGCATGCTTGTTACACAACTTGAGTTGAATGTTATTGGATTTGAGCACATAAAGGATTTATATGAGCATGATCCTTTCTTTGCACATCATTATGCTAAGTGTTTGACTCACACATCTTGGGAACATTATTACATAAAAGAAGGATATCTTATGAGAGCTAACAAACTTTGCATTCCCGAGTCTTCGCTTCGTTTTCTCCTTTTGCAGGAATCTCATGGAGGAGGACTCATGGGACACTTTGGACGCAACAAGACATTTGCTACGCTCTCAAAGAACTACTTTTGGCCCAAGATGTTCCGTGACGTCTCACGCCTCACCAACTGATGTTCTACATGCCTCACCAATCTCATGGCCTTTACATGCCTCTTCCTATTCCATATCATCCATGGGAAGACATAAGCATGGACTTTGTACTTGGATTGCCTTGGACTCAAAATGGAAAGGATTCCGTGTTTGTTGTCGTGGATAGATTCTCCAAAATGGCTCATTTCATTCCTTGTAACAAGATCGACGATGCTTCACATGTTGCAAATCTCTTTTGTAGGGAAATCATTCGTCTACATGGAGTGCCCAAGACGATCGTGTCGGACCGGGACATCCAGTTCTTGAGCTACTTTTGGAAGACTCTATGCGCCAAACTCGGCATCAAGCTCCTCTTCTCTTCGGCATATCATCCACAAACCGACGGCCAAACGGAGGTGACGAACCGCACACTTTCGACGCTTCTTCGCATGTTGATCAAGAAGGATATCAAGGAATGGGAGCAATGCTTGCCCATCGCCGAGTACGCCTACAACCACGCCAGACATTCCGCTACCGGCAAGTCCCCTTTCGAGGTCGTCTACAGTTTCAACCCTTTGTCTCCATTGGACATCCTACCTCTACCTCTACAAGAGCGCACGAACATGGACGCAAGTGCACGAGCAAGCTATCTCAAGAAGGTGCATGAAGATACAAGGGCAACAATCGAGCAACAAGTCCATCGTCTCACCACCCAGCTCAACGTCAACAAGGCACCAATGGTGTTCCAACCGGGAGATCTTGTTTGGCTTCATCTTCGCAAAGACCGTTTCCCACACGAGCGCAAGTCTAAACTACTACCTCGCGCCGACGGACCCTTCAAGGTGCTAGCTCGCTACAACAACAACGCCTACAAGATCGACATCCCACAAGACAAGTACAATGTGAGCGATGCCTTCAACGTCAAGGATCTCTCTCCTTTCCATGGTGATGAAGATTTTGATCCGAGGTCATCCCAAGGTCATCCCCATGGAGCATCAATCGCCTCACCCTGTGCTCCAAGGACCAATGACACGTGCTCATGCTAGAGCACTTGAATCCGAGGTTAACTCTCTCCTTGTTGAATTCCCATTTGACCACCTTGAGACATGGCTACTACCTCAAACGGAAACATTTTGTATGCTTAGGAGCCAAGGAGAAGTTACGGTGCAAGACGGACGCCAAGAGCGTGAACATGAATGTTCCCAGCGCAGAGAAACCGGTACTACCGGTCCAACTACCCGTCCATCTACCGGTCTACCTTCTGTGATCGACCGGTGCAAGGCCGGTGCAAGGCCGGAACTTCCGCTATAACCGCAAAAACCGATACTATCGGTCCCAGGACCGGTACTACCGCCCTGCCTGCGCGCAGTTGAAGGGTTTTCACCCCATGTATCCCCCCAACTTACCCCTAGACTATAAGTACTCCTTCCCTTCCATCTTTTAGGGCAGCTTTGTGATAGCTCACTTTTAGACCTTTGTGGTTCCTCTCCTACGAGACCGCGGCCTCTTCGGAGAAGATCCACCTCGGATTCAAGACCTCCACACCGGAGAAGATCCCAAGGGATACCCCAAGACGAACTCCGGGAGAAGACTATCTTTGTACCACCGTTGTTGACTATGGACCGTGTATCTTGATGTGTATCGTGGATCTAGCACATGTGTGACCGTATTTGTGTTGATTTGAGTGTTCCCCCTCGTGTTTTCCTCCGTATCTTCCTTGTGTTCTCCGTGTTCATCGTGGGATAACCTCCTTTCGTGAAAGATCTGCCGATTGGGTTCCGCCCTACATCATTATGGTGGCTTCAATGTCCTGAAATCATCACTTGTAACTCCATTCTTGTTCCCCTTGCGCATGCCATCATCTCCATGCTTGATCTTGCTCCAATGTTCATCCTTCTTGTCCAAGCTAGGCCCTTCATTTGTAAGCAAAACAAATGTATCCAATTTAGGCAGCATCATATTCTCATGAACATTAGATTCATTACCAAGAAACGAAAGTACCTGGTAATTTAATTGGTGTGCGCAAGCTCTAGTAATTGATCCTGTATATGTGTCAGTTGGAGTTGTGGGTGTAACCTTGTTAGTGATGTCCTCATAACAATGCTTCCGGAATACTTTGGCATGGTGAACTTAAGCTTGCCATAGCGATTCTCTTCATTGTTTCCTTGCCTATTGGGAGGGCGTTCTTGAATAGGTCGACTAGCAATCTCATGCTGCTCTTGTCGGAGTAGATGTTCATTGTCATGGTGTTCTTGCCGAGCTTGTGGTTCGTGTTGAGGTTGATGCTCTTGTCGCGCTTGAGGAGGAACTTCTTCTTGCATTCTTGCTTGGTGGCGCCTCTCTTGCATCTCATCGCGAAGGAAATCCTCTTCTTGACGAGTGTGTCGAGTGATAGAGGCAAAGGTGTCCCGTCTTTCGATGAGATGGTGGCTATCGTTTTGGAGGAAGTCGACTATGACGATCCGACTACGAACGTGCGAGGACGTCGCGCCTTAGCAATCGCTAAACCAACTCCGAGAGGTTATTGACCACGCCGGAGCACGATCAACCTGACCACGAAGGTCTGTTTCCTACAGGCAAACGAAGAACAAGCAAGAAACTGAGATTGCAATCTGAATATTGCGAACTTAAGAGGAAAGCTTTATTGATCAAGTGGGGTTCTGTGACGTCTTTGTCTGGTCGTTGAACACAAACGAAGTACGCGAAGTTGCAGCTATGGCGAACTTTAATCTAAACAAAACCCAAAGTCTAAACGACGCCCTAAGGGCTATATATATGGGGGAAAGAGGGGGGAATTTCGTGGGCCTTGGTGCAGGGGTCTGAACCCAACCCTAACTCTTGTTTCCCCACACATACGGACTCTAAAAACAGCCTATACTCAAGTATTTCGAAATTACATGGGCCTGGCCCAATAATAAGGTGACACAGCACCTATAATAGCCTCTGGACGAAATTTATGAAGTGGCATCTTGTATATTTCGTCCAAGGCTTCACGCACTCATTATGTTCACTTCAAAGTCCTGAAATCATCACTTGTAACTCCATTCTTGTTCCCCTTGCGCATGCCATCATCTCCATGCTTGATCTTGCGCCGATGTTCATCCTTCTTGTCCAAGCTAGACCCTTCATTTGTAAGCAAGACAAATGTATCCAATTTAGGCAGCATCATATTCTCATGAACATTAGAATCATTACCAAGAAACGAAAGTACCTGGTAATTTAATTGGCGTGCGCGAGCTCTAGTAATTGGTCCTGTATATGTGTCAGTTGGAGCTGTGGGTGCAAGCTTGTTAGTGATGTCCTCATCATCGAGTGCGAGCTGCCACGTTGCAATGTGCATCACGTAATGCTCGTTGCGCCTCAAGAGCTTGAGCTTCTCGACGTTGTTGTGCTTGACGATTAGCCTCGACATCTTGTTCTTCTTGGTATTGACGTGGTGGCTCTTGTTGTTGTTGGCGTAGTCGTTGCCGTTCTTGTGCTTGTGCAAGTGTGGCTTGGTTTTGGCGATGTCGACTTTCTTGTTCTTCAAATAGCTCTTGTGAACTCTTGTCATGAAGTGGGTTCCGGTTGTCATGTCGAGCGTGACGTGCGGCTTGATGCAGAATGTTTGATGTAGGGGTACTTGAGCCATCCGTGGAGTCGGTATGTCGACTTGAGAGGCTTCGTCTTTGAGAAGATGTGGAAGAAGAACGTCGGTTAACTATCAAAGTCCGGAGCTCGTCAAATTGGGTAGCATGTTGGTGTTTATGATGTCGAATTGCTCTCTTGTTCTTGCTTCAAATTGGCGCGCGTCGGCGGAAACTTGCTCAATGTACTCGCGCATAGCTTCACTCTCTTGATGGAGAGCTCGTTGTACACCGAAGGGATGTAGTTTGGTGACGTAGTTGGTCGATTCTTGAGGAACATCGAAGATCGGGTTCGAAGATGTACTTGGCCTATCCATGATCACAAGCAAGTATGTGAGTGGGAAAAAGGAGAAGACAATACCAAATGTACCTTAACCGAAGTTGAAAATGGATCAATGACCACTCAATAATGTAACCCGAAAATAGCACTATTGGTACCACTTCGTGTCGATTCTCACGCCTACACAAGTAAAGCTTTGAGAGGAGCTTGGTTAGGATGGTGGCACAAATTCAATGCAATTGTCAAAGTGACTCAATGATGTTGAAAATGGTTCACAATTTATTCATGCAACAAGTAGATCACTAGCAAAGTAGTACACGGAACACACGCACAGATAGATAAATGTGGTTGTGCAACCAAGGGTGAGCAAAAATGTGGAATCCACGCAAAATGCTCGTGTTGCACAACACTAGAGAGACGCTAACCGATTGCTTAATAGGCGGATACGCACTTGTGCACGACCTATAAGAGGCAAACGTAATGACTTCCTATCACAAGTATGCTATGAGTGTATGATGTGCCGATGCTTGAGCACAAGATGATGTATTGCTATTTTATATGATCTCTTTTGATGCAAGGCGTATGATGCTATTTTCCTTTTGCTTATAAGCTTTGGGTGGCTCTTTTGCTTAAAAACTTGTGAGCTCTTTCTTTGGATACTTATGCATGCTTCTCGGATCAAGGTAGCTATTGTGTATGCGGATCACTCTTGTGGCACACGGAGATATGATGATGTAGTATGCAATGTCTATGACTATCACTAATGTGCACAAGTGTCGTGGCCCGACAATACTCAAATGGCTAGTCTTAATGGGAAAGCTACGCAAAGATGGTCCATAGGGTGGCAATGCAATTGCAAGGTAGACTGACAAAGCTTCGTCGGTGTTACCATCCTTGTCGAGGTTGAGAGGTGGTTTTGTCGATGTCTTTCCGTTCCAAGATAGCCGAAACACACAAGGAAACGGGAAAACCACAACTCAAATGATCCTAGACACAAAGAGGTAATACCGTAGTGATTTTGGTTTAGGAAATGGTGGTGGTTACATGGTAGACGTGGGTGTATGAAAGGGGTAAGTTGTAGCGGAAGGGGACGAGAACTGAAAAATTCAGTCGCGTCAGGGTTCGTCGGACGTCCGATGGGACGTCGGTCGTTCGGTCGCCGGTCGTCCGGTAAGTGCCGGAAATCCGGTAAAAGTTTATGTAGATGAGTTGCCGGTCGTCCGGTGGTTGACGGACGTCCGGTGCTACGCGGGGTTCCGGACGTCCGGTAAATCGTCGGTCGTCCGGTGAGTTCTGGGCTAGGGTTCGAGGATCCATGGACAAATTGGTCAAACTTGCCAGAATTTGTGAAAGAAAATGGGGAAAAGCTAGATCCACTCGTGGCACAACAAATCCATGGAACACATTGATGCGGGATCAACCCGTTTTTAGGCCGATTTTTAACGAAGAGGAGGGAAACCCACGATGAACACGAAGAACACAAAGGGAAATCACGAGGGGAAACGCTCAAATCAACATGAATACGGTCACACAAGTGCTAGATCCACGATACACATCAAGATACATGATTCATAGTCAACAACGGCGGTACAAAGATAGTCTTCTCCCAGAGGAGGTCTTGGGGGTATCCCTTGGGATCTTCTCCGTAGTGGAGGTCTTGAATCCAAGTGGATCTTCTCTGAAGAGGCCGCGGTCTCGTAGGAGAGGAACCACAAAGGTCTATGATGAGCTATCCCAAAGCTAACCCTAGATAGTTTAGGTAGAGTGCTAGATATAGGCTAGGAGAGGCGAAGGGGTACATGGGCCTCGTCCCAACATCATGCGCGCAGGCACTGTCCGGATGATCCGGACGTTTGTTCGGATGATCTGGGCTTCGGGGGGCCGGATGATCCGGGGCGGCGTCCGGATGATCCGGGCACGTCTGATCTGCTGCGGGTGGCCCGGATGTCCGGGTCTTCGTCCGGATGTCCGGGGGTGTCCGGATGATCCGGGCCGGGGTCCGGATGATCTGGCTTCGGCATGGAGCTTCGGGTGTCTTCGGGCACATTTGCCGGATCGTCCGGACGGATGTCCGGATCATCCGGGCCTCGGCCGGATCGTCCGGGACATCGTACGGATCGTCCGGGAAGGCTGAGTCCTGGCTGTTCTTCTCCTCCATCTTCCTCCTTCAATTCTTCTTGTCCCTTGGCTTCTCCATGGTTGCTCCCGAGGTGCCTGAGTATGCAAAGAGTCTCCGATGAGGGTAGCAGCCATGTCTCATGTGAATCATAGTGACGTAGAGAGAGGAGTGAAGTCACCTCGGCCTCGAGAGCTCGTGCTCGAGCACGTGTCATGGGTCCACTTGGCACTTGGTGAGACGATGGTGGGTCCATGGGGATGACCTTGGGATGCTCCGCATCATCTCCCCTCCCTTGAGAAAGATCCGACCTCGGATCGAAATCTTCATCACCATGGAAAGTGGAGAGATCATTGATGTTGAAGACATCGCTCACGTTGTACTTGTCGCATGGAAGGTCGAGCTTGTATGCATTGTTGTTGTAGCGTTCTAGCACCTTGATGGGTCCGTCAGCTCGAGGTAGTAGTTTGAATTGCGCTCGTGGGGGAAACGGTCCTTGCGAAGATGTAGCCATACGAGATCTCCCGGTTGGAACACCATAGGCTTCTTGTTGGCGTTGAGCTTGGACGCTAGACGATGTACTTGCCGCTCGATCGTTGTCCTTGTATCTTCATGCACCTTCTTGAGATAGCTTGCTCGAGCACTTGCCTCCAAGTTTGTGCGTTCTTGTAGAGGTAGAGGTAGAATGTCCAATGGAGACAAAGGGTTGAAGCCGTAGACGACCTCTAAAGGGGACTTGCTGGTAGTCGAATGTCTTGCACGGTTGTTGCGTACTCGGCGATGGGCAAGCATTGCTCCCATTCCTTGATGTTCTTCTTGATCAACACGCGAAGAAGCGTCAAAAGCGTGCGGTTCGTCCCCTCCGTTTGGCCGTCGGTTTGTGGATGATATGCCGAGGAGAAGAGTAGCTTGATGCCGAGTTTGGCGCATAGAGTCTTCCAAAAGTAGCTCAAGAACTTGACGTCCTGGTCCGACACGATTGTCTTGCGCACTCCATGTAGACGAATGATTTCCCTACAAAAGAGATGTGCCACATGTGAAGCATCGTCGATCTTGTTACAAGGAATAAAATGAGCCATTTTAGAGAATCTATCCACGATAATAAACACAGAATCTTTTCCATTATGAGTCCTAGGCAATCCAAGTAGAAAGTCCATGCTAATGTCTTCCCATGGATGGAATGGAATAGGAAGTGGCATGTAAAGACCATGAGATTGAGCTTTTGACTTAGCTTTGAGACATGTTGAGCATCAGTTGGTAAGGCGTGAGATGTCACGTAGCATCTTGGGCCAAAAGTAGTTCTTGGAGAGCGTAGGAAATGTCTTGTCGCCACCAAAGTGTCCCATGAGTCCTCCTCCATGAGATTCCTGCAAAAGGAGCAAACGAAGCGAAGACTGGGGGATGCAAAGTTTGTTAGCTCTCATAAGATATCTATCCTTGATGTAGTAATGCTCCCAAGAAGTGTGAGTCAAACACTTAGCGTAAGGATGTGCAAAGAAAGGATCATGCTCATGTAAGTGTTTAATGTGCTCAAAGCCAATAACATTCAACTCAAGTTTTGTGACAACCAAGCATTTGCGGGAAAGTGCATCCGCCACAACATTTTCTTTGCCTTTGATGTACTTGATGACGTAGGGGAAAGACTCAATGAATTCACTCCACTTAGCATGACGCTTGTTCAACTTAGTTTGACCCTTGAGATACTTGAGAGTCTCATGGTCCGTATGAAGAATGAATTCATGAGGTCTAAGATTGTGTTCCCAAACACACAAAACTAGCTCCAAGGCATATAGCTCTTTATTTCTTGCATGAGCACGCCACCTATGCCGGTACCACTAGCGTCACAATGAATCTCAAAAGGCTTATCAAAGTTCGGTAGGGCAAGAAGTGGTGCGTGCGTGAGCAAGTCTTTGAGCTTAATGAACGCGGTGTCTTGTGAAGGACCCCAAACAAAGGGTGCATTCTTCTTGCTCAAGGTGTGTAGAGGCATAGCAATGGTGCTAAAGTCCTTCACAAAACGTCGATAGAAACCGGCTGAACCAAGAAAGCTACGCACTTGTTGAAGATTCGTTGGTTGAGGCCAAGTTTTAATTGCTTCAATTTTAGTTTCATCAACGTGAACACCTTGGGAAGAAACGATGAATCCTAAGAAAATGACCTTGTCAACACCAAAAGTGCACTTTTCCATATTAGCATATAAGCGCTCTTTCCGAAGGGTTTGCAAAACCATACGGATGTGTGTCACATGGTCCTCAAGCGACTTGCTAAAAACGAGGATGTCATCAAAGTAAACCACTACAAAGACTCCTATGTAGGGTCGTAGAACAAAATGCATAAGACGCATAAAAGAACCGGGTGCTTCCGATAAACCCATTGGCATGACAAGCCATTTATATAACCCAAACTTGGTTTTGAAAGCCGTTTTCCACTCATCACCCTCTTGAATTCGAATTTGGTAGTAACCACTTTTAAGATCAATTTTTGAAAAGATGGTGTCACCACATAATTCATCAAGCATGTCGTCTAAGCGTGGGATAGGATGACAGTATCTAACGGTGATAGCATTTATCGGCCTACAATCGGAGCACATGCAAAAACTTCCATCTTTCTTAGGCACGAGAATAACCGGAACGGCACAAGGGCTCAAGCTTTCACGTACATGACCTTTGTCGATGAGTTGTTGTACTTGCCGTTGTATCTCCTTGGTTTCCTCGGGGCTGATGCAGTAGGGAGCCTTGTTCGGAAGTGGTGCGCCGGGTATGAGGTCGATGCGGTGTTCGATCCCGCGAAGTGGAGGTAGACCCTGGGGTAGCTCATCGGGGAAGACGTCCGAGAATTCCTGCAACAAATTAGACAACACTAAAGGTGGAGGTGGTGAAGTGTTAGTAGGTTTGGCTTCCCCTTTGCATAAAATCACAAGGTGAAAGACACTCGATGGGTTCTCACACACTTCTCTCATCTCACTTTTTGTGGCGAATAGCACTAGTTGTTTCTTGTCACTCATCGTGGAGCCGCTCGTATTTGGCTTGTGGATCTCACTCTCCATTTGGTGGATCGCTCTCTCACCATTCTCTCCATGATGGTTGGTAGGTAAGTGTTTGTCGGTGGCTACTTGGCTTGGAGACATAGGTACAAACTCCTTTCCTTTCGTCTTGAAGTTATAGTGGTTCGTCCATCCATTGTGTGTGACTCGACGATCATATTGCCATGGCCGTCCAAGAATAAGGTGGCACATGGACATGGGGATCACATCACACTCAAGTGTGTCCTCGTAGGCGCCTATCTTGAATGTTACTTGCACGGTGTGCTCGACTCGAAGTGTTCCGGCGTTGTTAAGCCATTGGACCTTGTAGGGATGAGGGTGCTTTGACTTCTCCAAGTTGAGCTTGTCGCAAAGCTCTTCGCTTGCCAAGTTGTGACAACTTCCTCCATCGATGATAACATTGACGGAGCGTCCATCGATGCCGGCCTTGGTATGGAAGATATGACATCTTTGATTGTCATCTTGTTGATGTTGTAGTGTCAAGACCTTGGAGACAACGAGATTGGGACTCGAGTCATTGTCACAAAACACTTGATGGTCTTCGTCTTTATTCACTTGGCGATGCATAGCTACATGTTCAAGTGCTTCCATTTCATCGTCGCTCATTGAGTCGTAAGATCCGTCATCATTGATGATCATGGTTCGAACGGTCTTGCACTCAAATGAATCGTGGCCTCGTCCTTGGTACTTAAAGCATTTGATGGAACTCCTCTTGGAGTTGTCCTCGGTTGGAGTTGTAGATGATGATGCTCTTGGCTTGAAGTTGTTCGTAGAAGGTGGCCGACTTGATGTAGTCGCATTTTTGTAGTTGGACTTGTCACCGAAGTTTGTGGATGGCTTGGTAGAGGTAGGCGTAGCCGAAGTCGTTGACGCTTGGTTGTTGGAGCCGAAGTTCTTGGAGGTGAACTTGGAGTACTTGTAGTCCTCTTGAACTTGTCGCTCTGCTTTGGAAGTCCGCAATCTTCTTGATGGGATAGTTGAGCCCATTCAAGAATCTCGCCATCGTTTGTTCTTCATCCTCCGTGATGTTTGCTCATATCATGGCAATATACATCTCCTTGTAGTACTATTCAACGCACTTGGTACCTTGCTTGAGTAGTTGTAGCTTCTTGAACAAGTCGCGGTTGTAGTGTGTTGGTACAAAGCATGCTCTCATGACTTCCTTCATTTGAGCCCAAGTAGTGATAGGAGGTTCGCCTTTTGCTTCTCTTCTCTCAATGATTTTCTCCCACCAAATGAGAACATAGTCTTGGAACTCAAGGGAGGCCATAGCGATTTTCTTCTCCTCATCAAAGTTGTGGAGGCGAAAGATTTTATCAACTTTCAATGCCCATGATAGGTAGTCTTCGGGATCAATGCTTCCGGGAAACTTTGGCATGGTGAACTTAAGCTTGCCATAGCGATGCTCTTCATTGTTTGCTTGCCTATTGGGAGGGCGTTCGTGATTTGGACGGTTGTCAACCTCATGTTGCTCTTGGCGAAGTAGATGTGCATTCTCAAGGTGTACTTGTCGAGCTTGTGGTTCTTGTTGAGGTTGTTGCTCTTGTCGTGTTTGAGGAGGAACTTCTTGTTGTATTTGTGTTTGGTGGCGCCTCTCTTCAATCTCATCGCGAAGGAAATCCTCGTCTTGATGAGTGTGTCGATTGCGAGTTGCCACATTGCGATGTGCATCACGTAATGCTCCCTGCGCCTCAAGAGCTTGTGCTTCTCGGCGTTGTTGTGCTTGACGATGAGCTTCGGCATCTTGTTCTTCTTGGTGTTGACGTGCTCGCTCTTGTTGTTGTTGGCGTAGTCTTTGCCGTTCTAGTGCTTGCTCAAATGTAGATTGGTTTTGACGATGTCGACTTTCTTGTTCGTCGAGTAAGTCTTGGGAGCTCTTGTCATGAAGTGGATTCCGGTTGTCATGTCTAGCTTGACGTGCGGCTTGACGAAGAGTGTTTGATGTAGGGGTACTTGAGAAGTCTGTGGAGTCGATTTGTCGACTTGAGCGGCTTCGTCATTGAGAAGATGTGGAAGAAGAACGCTAGTTGACTATCAAAGTCCGTAGCGCATCGAATTGAGTAGCCATGTTGGTGTTGATGATGTCGAATTGCTCTCTTGTTCTTGCTTCAAATTGACGTGCGTCGGCGGTGACTTGCTCAATGTGTTCACGCATAGCTTCACTTTCTTGATGGAGAGCTCGTTGGACACCGAAGAGATGTAGTTTGGTGACGTAGTTGTTCGATTCTTGAGGATCATCGAAAAGCGGGTTCATAGATGTACTTGGCCTATCCATCGTCACAAGCAAGTATGTGAGTGGGGGAAAGGAGAAGACAATACCAAATGTACCTTGACCGAAGTTGACAATGGATCAATGATCACTCAATAATGTAACCCGGAAATAGCACTATTGGTACCAAGTCTTGTCGATTCTCACTCCTACACAAGTAAAGCTTTTAGAGGAGCTTGGTTAGGATGGTGGCAAAAATTCAATGCAAAAAGTGAGTAAGATTCAATGATGTTGAAAATGATTCACAATTGGCTCATGCAACAAGTAGATCACAAGCAAAGGTAGCACACTGAACACACGCACAGATAGATAAATGTGGTTGTGCAACCAAAAGGGAGCGAAAATGTGGAATCCACGGAAAAGTATCGTGTTGCACAACGCTAGAGAGACGCTAACCGATTGCTTAATAGGCGGATACGCACTTGTGCACGACCTATAAGAGCAAAGTAACGACTTCCTATCACAAGTATGCTATGAGTGTATGATGTGCCGATGCTTTTAGCACAAGGTGAAGTTTTGCTATCTCATAAGATCTCTTTGGATGCAAGGCGTTTGATGATATTATGCTTTTGCGTATAAACTTTGGATGGCTCTTTTGCTTAGAAGCTTGTGAGCTCTTTCTTTGGCCACTTATGCATGCTTCGCAGATCAAGGTAGCTATTGTGTATGCGGAACACTCTTGTGTCACACGGGGATATGATGATGTAGTATGCAATGTCTATGACTATCACTAATGTGCACAAGTGTCGTGGCCCGGCAATACTCAAATGGCTAGTCTCAGTAGGAAAGCTACGCAAAGTGGTCGATGAGGGTCTATCAATGCAATTTCAAGGTAGTAAACGAGGTGTCGTCGATGTTACCATCCTTGTCGATGTTGAGAGGCGGTCTTGTCGATGTCGTTCCGCTCCGAGATAGGCGAAACACAAACGGAAACGGAGTAAACCACAACTCAAACGGTCCAAGACACAAAGAGGTAAAACTGTAGTGATGTTGCTTAGGTAATGATGGTGGTGGTGGATGTGTCGAGGGTATAGCGGAAGGGGGGTCTAGGGTTTATGTGCTGGCGGAGACGGGCGAAGAAAAACTGCAAAATGCAGTTTCGACAGGCGGAGCCGGATGATCCGGACGTTCAGCCGGATGATCCGGGCGTTGGCCGGATGATCCGGTTGGATGTCTGAATGATCCGGGTTTGTCAAATCTTGCGGGATGAGGTCGGGGGAAGATGTTAAAAATTGGGGAAAATTGTTTTTTCTCGGGTTTTTGCTTGTTTTGAGGCTGGG
>LR738714.1:294702232-294720536 GCA_902687465.1 Secale cereale
GGGGGGTGGGGAAAAGGGTAATCCACTTGTCACACAACTCAACCACGGATCATAAACAACAAAATCTCATCAGAACACACAAATCACAAAAAAATTGTGGGGCTATTTTTGTGGGGATTTTCGAATTTGGACGAAAAACAACAAAACAAGCTAGAAAAACAAGGTGTGGGGCTCCAAATTCGTGATCAACCAAGGCTCATGAAACCATATGATGCGGGATCAACACGTTTTTAGGCCGATCTTTCACGAAGAGGAGGGAAACCCATGATGAACACGAAGAACACAAAGGGAAATCACGAGGGGAAACGCTCAAATCAACACGAATACGGTCACACAAGTCCTAGATCCACGATACACACCAAGATACACGATCCATTGTGTAATGCCCCGGATGTAATAATTTCCCTATATGGCAATATATAAACTTTGGCTTCATCAGTTCCATTTTGAGTTCTTCGTCTTTTCGGGTTTCGTTGTTTTGTCGTGTGCGTGTGTGCATTTCGTCCATGTCATGTTGTCATGTGCATTGCATTGCATTTGTGTTTTCGTTTGCATCTGGTCCAACTCGTCTCTTCCCGTTGTCCGTTTCGAGTTCCGACGCTCTCACACTTGTCCGAGGCACCCCCGAGTCCTTCTTTCGTGTTTGGTCGTGTAACGTTTCCGGAATGGCGTGAGACTTGTCGTACGATGTTGTTTTGATACGTGTAGGCCGCCTGTCAAGTTTCGTCACGTTTGGAGTTCGTTTGATACTCCAACAGTTAACCTCGTGGGCTAAAAGTACCTCCTCTTTGAGGCCCAAGACCCCCTCCACAATAGCCCACCAACCCAGCACAACCCTTCCCATCATCTCGGCCGTTGAATTGTGATCGTGTGGCCGAAAACCGCTCCTCATTTGGAGTCTCCTAGCTCCTTGTGCCTATAAAAGCGTCCACCCTTCCATTTTTTCGTCCAAAACCCTAGCCTCCTCCTAGCTCCAGCCCCGCCTCGAAATCCGTGCCGGGCGGACGTGTCCGACCCGGGCCGGACAGATCCCTCGACCGCCGCTCCCACCGTGCGGGCCCGCCGGGCCCGAGGCCGGCCCCACGGCCCGCACCGCCACAGATCCCTCCGCCGCGCCAGCCCTTCGTCTCCGCCGCCTCCTCCGCGTCGTACCCCCGCCGCCGGCGAGCTCCGCCGGCCGCAGAGCTCGTGCCACTGTCGCCCTTCAAGCCGCCGCCGCCCTTGAGGATTCCGCCGCCGCCTGAGCCCAAGCTCCTCGCCGCCGGTGCAGGGCCCCTCGCCGGCCGGCACCCCCCCCCCTCACCGCCGCCGGTGGCCGTGCCCGCCGCTCGGCCCGCTTCCTCCCGCCGGCGAAGGCAGCCGCCGTGCTCGCCACCCGTTTGCCCGTTTGCCCACGGACCCGCGCGCCCGTTTGACCGACCCGTCCGCCCGCGTTGACTCCAGTCAGGTTGACCCTTGTGTTTTTTTACTAAGTCCTTTTAGTTTTGTTGTCTGATGCATTTTTGTGATGATGATAGTTTTTACTGTGCTTATCCGTTTTGTGCGTATGATATGTCAAAATGATCATGGTGATGTGTACTATGTTTTGTTCCATTGTGTCATTCTTGTTTGAGTCCATCTAGATATTTTAATCTTCATGACAAGAGTGCTATACGATATAAACTGCTGCTATTAGTTATTTTCATGCCATGTTTGAGATGTGATAACTTGGTGCATGTTTATCCAAATGAACCAAATGATATGTCCAAATGTTCATCATGAGATGCTCTACATGTTGGTTGCTATAGCATGCTTGTTAGAGTTCATATTGCCATGTTTATCTCTGTTGCAAAAGTGCATGTGGCTGTTAGGTTTTTTAATTTGTTACGAGATGCCTAGTTGAGGAGCTCGTTGCTATTGATGTGTTTGTTCCCATGTTGCATGCTCATATGTTTTAGATTCCCCATCATGTGTTCTTTGCTGTGGTGCAAACCAATTATCATGATATGCTTTGAGATGACTTAAACATGCTCACAATCATGCCATGATAATATTGATGTTTTAACACAGTGAAATTTCACCAAGTCTGGAATCTGTAATATCCTGATGCTATGTTTGCTTGTTGTCCTAGGCAAATCCATGTTAGTTTTGGGATGGCCATTGTTCATTCCTTGTTGTATATGTTGTTTTATATCCATCCTTGCCCTCACATGCTCTTTCGGTCTGCTGTAGCATATTTAATTCTTGCTCCCAAATTGCTATAAAATATTGCTGTCAGGTTTTTATTGTCATGATCAAAATGTTGTAGCTTCTTGCTATTGATCCATGCCTCCTATGGAGATGCTCCAATGGAGTTGTTTGCTGTAGGATATGTCTACTTCATGTCCATGCTTCTTATCACCATGTTTGAGTGCTGTAGTATATATATTTATTGCTCCAAAGTTGCTATGTGATTGTTAGTTTCAGCTTTGCTTTGTTTCTTGTTTCGGGTGTATCTTTTAGCCCGTTGCTCTGTTTTGGGTAAGTCCTATATGAAACTTGTGTGGTTTTGCATGTAGATTCATAATCTCATCTTGTTAACATGTTTGGAGTATGTTTGCTTGATGTTTGGGTGCATCTTGTACCGTTGCCATGCTTATCTTGTTTTGATCATATCTTCTAGGCCGTAGCTCCATTTTAAACAAACTTTATATGAAACTTGACTAGATTTTCGTGTAGAATGTCATGGTGCATGTTAACTTGCTGTTTAACAACTTTAACTTAAGGTTTGTTCAGATCTAGACTAATTTCAAACTATGCATATGAGGACTTACCGGATTTGTCTTATGTAGTTTCCGGCCTCATTTAAACCTCCTGTTTCTTGTGTTGTTTCTCTGTGCTTCCTACCTTGCCATGTTTTGCATCCTAAATAGACTTGTCTTGCATCCTACTTGCTTGAGTATGTTGTCATGTTTCTTGTGCTGTTTCTCTGTGCTTCCTATGTTGTCTTGCTGTGCATCCTAAGTGCATCTGCAATGATTCCTTAGTGCATCAGCCATGCATCCTGTAGTTTGCGCATTGCATCTTGTTTGATTCCGTGCCTCGTGTGTTCTTGTGTTGAGTAGAGTCGGAAGCCGAGACCGAGTACGATAACTAGGTTACTACCGAGGTTGAGAACGAGGAGCCCTCTTACGATCCCATCGACGACTCGACAGGCAAGATGACCTGACCCAGATATCATTACTATCTTTGCCTATTGCTAGAAGTCTCGCTCTTTAGCTTATTGCCTCGATGCCCATGTTTGTCTGTCAGCCTCCTATTGTAACCATGAATATGTCTAACCACCCTACCTATGCAAACCTTTGATTGGCTACCTCGGCTTCGCTCAGCCCCTCTTATAGCATTGCTAGTTGCAGGAGAAGATTTGAAGATTCTTGCTTCATGTTGAAGCTTGTTGGGATATCACACTATATAAACTCTTATTGAAATCATCTATATATTGGTAATGGGTGGAAGTCTAAGCCTCTTGCTTGGTGATTTGTTCCACTCATGCCGCCCTAGGAACCGTATAAACCGGTGTTATGTTCCTTGATTTTTGCGTTCCTCACACGGTTGGGGTTATGGGACCCCCTTGATAAACCGCTTAGGGATAAGTATTTTCCAGCAAGTCCCAACATTGGTACTATTTGCCTAAACAACTAAAAACTTGCATAGGGAGTAATTAACCCTCTTCTTAATCAACAACCCGGGCCAATGCTCCACATGAGTGTTGGTCCAAACTGGGGGTCCTGCAGGGCCACCTTGGGGGAACCCGAGGTCTGGTAAAAACCTGTAGCATCGCCCATCCAGTCGTGGCCTGTTTCGAGATACGCGCGGCTACTATCAGGGTGTCGGCACGCCGGGAGGATTTGCTGGATTAGCCTTACCTTAGTCGGAGTATCTTGAGCACAGGATTCCGAGAATACTCGGGCCTTCCCACCTTGGAGTTGCGACTCCGCGGATCGTGGGCTTGTAATGGGCCAAGTTGGAACACCCCTGCAGGGTTTTGAACTTTCGAAAGCCGTGCCCGCGGTTATGTGGCAGATTGGAATTTGTTAATATCCGGTTGTAGAAAACTTGACACCATGTTCAGAACACACTACCAGCGTGAGTACCGTGACGGTCATTTTTCGAAAGGGGTTCGGGAAGTGAACACGATGGGGTTATGATTGACGTGCTGAGATAGGATCACTTCGTGATCACTTGTCGCTCATGGCACTTCTCTTCTCGCTCTTATCACGTAAGCTAGTGCTAGTGCAGATGCAGCCTTTTATTCTTTCTTCAGCCTTGTTCCACACCCAAGGCTTAGATAGTTCTGCTACCCGAGAACGGGATTGCTGAGTCCTCCGTGGCTCACAGATTCTACACCACACCAGATGCAGGTACCATGGTGAGCTACTCAGGTGACGACACAGAGCTATACTGGGAGTACGATGAGGAACGTAGCCGTTACTATGTGCACTATCCCGATGATCAGTACTGGTTTCTACTAGTGGCGATTCGAACCTGTGGCTTTATGTATGTTTGGTATCTTTCATTTGGATCTTCACCCGTAGTCGGGTTGTGATGTTATTTGGATGATGATTGTTATGTAATGAATTGTGTGACGTGGCGAGTGTAAGCCAACTATCTCTTTTACTTTTCATCCCTATTTTTACATGAGATGTGCAAAGATACCGAACTTGAGTTCATTCCAGAATGGGCTTATACCTTTAAGTCATGCCTCGACACGTAGGAGGTATAGTCCCATCCTGGGCATTACAAGTTGGTATCAGAGCCTTCTCCGACCTAGAAGCCCCCACTGATTGATCGAATTGTTGACGGTTGAGTCTAGGCACACACTTAAAATGTTTTGAGTCCTATATATATATCGGAGACTAGGATATCTTTGCTCCTCATCTCTTTTCACTCTGGTGAGGACTCCTGACAATTACTTTTGTCTCTTCTACTCTCAAAAATTCACCAAATTTTTTTTAGGAATCTCGCGCGTATTGTTTGGATTGTTCCGATGTCTTTGTGACGAGAACATTGTTCTCGATGCCTCCTGTCATTTAGGGGTTGTGGAAGTGTCCCGGGGAGTTGAGCTCCGAGGTGTTGTCGTCACAAATCCATCGCAGAAGTTCTGGAATACTTAAGACGGCCGAAATCGAAAACTCTCCTATGCGGTTAGTGGCAAGATAACCCCGACATCACCCAGTACTGGGGAGGTAGTTCGGGAGTATTGCCATAGCTTGTATAGTAGATGCGTTTCGAAGGTCCGAGGTAGACGGTTTTCGGAAATAACTGGTTATGTGTTAAAGGATGGATACAGCTGGATGTAGGATTAGAGTTGAGTGCGCGATGTTTCCCCTGTATCCCCCACACTAGATTGCATAACTGGAAACTTTCGGAAATTAATAGGTGGGTTAATCTAGTAGCTCATAGGCATTCTTCCAACGAATGCATGATATGGAGTTTGGGGTTCTACATTGAGTGAAGTAGTTTTATGGCCGTTGTTCCGATCGGGAGTTACATCTTAAAGGGTCCTTGGCTATGCTGATCCGGGGATTGCAAAACCCTTTTGTAACACGTTCCATAAGCTTTCAGCACGAATATGTCGAACGAAGCTTCTATCTTGTATTTGTTCTATCCGCTCCTTGTTGTTTTATTTACCTTTTGTTCTCCCAAGTGGCTTCTCGTGAAGATTGTTGTTATCATTAAACTGTGAATTTCATTCATTCCTCTTATTCGAATGATTCTTGTGAAGACTATGTTGCAATTTCAAGCCGTTGATTCATCTTATATATTATTTCAATCAATGGCTAATAGTGGTCATCTCTTTCAGGATGGCTCCTAAAAGGGTTCCCAACGCTAACCCAGAGGGTGAAGAGGTTCCTGATCGTCCTCCTTCCCCTCCTCCTCCGTCTGAGGCCTGGAGAGCAATTATGCAAGCTACGAACCAGAACACCCAGATGCTTTTGCAAATGATGTAGAACATTCAAGCAAATCAAGCAAATCAGGGTGCTCATGGGAACCAAGGCAATTTGTTCAACCAACCTCATTTTGCTACGCTCAACCAGTTCCTGGCAAATCAACCAAAGGCATTCAGTTACTGCGTGGACCCTCTAGATGCTGAAGACTGGATAACAGATATCAAGAAGCATTTTGAGTGCAGTAACGTCAGGCCCGAGGACTATGTGAAGTTTGCAGCCTTCCAACTCAAGGACCATGCAGCTGATTGATGGCAGCAGTACAAAGACTCCAGAGCAGGGTGTGTAATCTCCTGGGATGACTTCTGCAAGGACTTTCGTTCTCACCACATTCCAACAAGTGTCATCGAGGGTATGCGTGAGCAATTACGCAACCTGAAGTAAGGCTCAATGTCTGTCTACCAATATAATGTCAAGTTCCAGAACCTTGCCCGCTATGCCAAGCAAGACATCCCAGATGCCAAGAGCAAGATCTATCAGTTCCGTGGTGGTCTGAAGGAGTAACTCCAACTAGCTCTCACCTTGTTCGAGCCTGATGAGTTTGATCAATTCTATAACATGGCACTTAAGCAAGAGGCAGCCCAGCTCAAGATGGAAGCTTCCAAAAAGAGGATCAGAGACGCTGTTCACTCCTCCTCATCTTCTCAAGTGGTCGCAAAGCAACAAAAGTTTTGGCTTCCACCTCCTCCAGTGATCCGAGCTCCCAACAACAACAACAAGAATTCTGGTGGTCGTGCTTTCTCCCACCCACCCAACCCAAGCAACCAGTCAAAGAACCACTTTCAAGCTGCCAAGTCAAATGCTCCTTATCACCGTCCTCTCTCAGAAGTGGTTTGCAACAAGTGCACTCAGAAGGGTCACTATGCTAACAAGTGCCCCAACCCAAGGCACCTTCCTCCTCCTCCACCTGTCAGCACTGCTATTGTCAAGCACAACCCCAAGGCAGCAAGAGTGAATCTGATGAATGCAGCTCAAGCAGAGAATTCTTCAGATGCGATACTTGGTAAACTTCCAGTTAACTCTATTCCTGCAAAAGTGTTGTTTGATTCGGGTGCTTCATGTTCCTTCATGTCATATCCATTTGCATCCAAGCACGATGTTGTCACTAAAAATTTGCCAAGGGAGTTATCAGTTATTTCTCCGGGGAGACGAATGCATTCTAGTGTGTATGCTCCGGATGTATCTATTCGCATGGGAGATTACCGCTTTCTAGCTTATCCGGTTGTTCTCGGCAACTCCGACATTGACCTTATTCTCGGGATGGATTGGCTTTCTCAGCATGATGCTCACATTGATTGTGCAAACAAGGAAGTCAAGCTTACTCATTCCAATGAAGATGTGATTATCTTTGCCTCTCGAGATAACACAATCAGGCTATTCTCTCTCAATGACAAGGGCGAGATTAATGCCATCTCTCAAATTCCGGTGGTCAATGAATACGAAGACGTTTTCCCTGAAGAGCTTCCAGGCATGCCTCCGCATCGTCAAGTTGAATTTGTCATTGAAATCGAGCCAGGTACCGAGCCAGCATGCCGGCGTCTGTACAAGCTCTCCCCTGAAGAGTTGAAGGAGTTGAAGAAACAGCTCGATGAGCAAGAGCGTATGGGTCTAATCAGGCCTAGCACATTGTAATGCCCCGGATGTAATACTTTCCCTTTTGGGTATATAATATATCTCCGGCTTCATCTATTTCCATTCCGGGTTCTTTGTCTTTCGGGTTTTCGTCGTGTTGTTGTGTGAGTGTGTGGCTTTCATTCATATCATGTAGACATGTGCATTGCATTGCATTTGTGTTGTGGGTTGCATCCGGTTCCGCGTGTTTCTTCCCGTTGTCCGTTTCGCGTTCCAGAGCTCCCTCACGTGTCCGTGACGTCCCGTAGGCCTACTTTGTTGTTCGGGCGTTTAACGTTACCGGTGTGCCGCGAGGTTGTTCTGTGTGTTGTTGTTTTGTTGTGTGCAACCCGCCTCTCAAATCTCGTCTCGTTTGGACTCCGTTGACTTTTCCATCCATTGTTCGTGTGGGTCCGAAGTGCCTTTACTTCGTGTCCCGGAAACACCCCTACTGCGTTCTTTTATCTCCTTCTAGGCCCTTTAAATCTATCCCCGCGATCGGATCCGTCGGATCGCGATCGGAGGGCTCCTAGCGTCCCTAAACTCCCTCCTAACCCTAAAAACTGCTATTTATAGACCCCTAGTCTATTTTGGGCATCTAGTTGTCTTCTCCACTTCTCCCCTCTCTTTTTCTCAGATCCAATCCCCAAACTTTTCCTCTGGATCCCGAGGGAACCAGATCCCTCGATCCCTCCGCAGCCGCATCGACCGGAGTCCTCTATCGCCTCGCGAGGTCAACGCCTCCAAGCGGCCCAGCCAGATCGCATCGCAGCGCCGAGCGCCTTCCTCCTGTTCGATCGAGTCGACCGAGCCGACCGGCCGCTTCGGTCCCCACTTCGCCCGAGCCCAGCCTCCCGCGAGGCCCCAGGCCAGCCGGGCCAGGCGCCTCCAGGCAACCGCCCGCGCCAGGCTTCTCCACCGCGCAGCCGGGCCGTCCCCTCCCGCAACGGGCCGTGCGCCGCCAGCCCGTGGGATCGGGTCCCCACTTCGCCTGGATCCCGCGCCAGGCTTCTCCACCGCGCAGCCGAGCCGCATCCCTCCGCCAGCCGCGCCAGCCAGGCGTCCTCGCTGGGCCGCCTCCCGGGCCGCCCCGCACCAGCCGAACCGCGCCGCCAGGTGGGCTCCCGCCTCGCCTCCCAGGCGCCAGGCCGCGGGCCGCCGCCTCTGCCTCCGCGGGCCGCGCGCCGCGGGCCTCTCCCTTCAGCACCGAGTCGCCGGGCCAGGATCCTCCGCCGGGCCGATTCCAGATCCGCGCCGCCGGCCCGTCTCAGTTTTTCCTAGATCTGAATCTGACTAAGGTTGTTTTCCCCACTCCTAAGTCCCTGAGATCTAATCTGAGATGCTAAGTTTGACCTGCCCTAACTTTTACTGTGATGCTCCGTTTTGCGCGTGTGATATGTCCAGACGTTCGTGGAGTTGTGCTCTACGTTTTACCTGTTGTTGTCATGCATGTTAGAGATCATCTAGGTGCTTGTTTTGCTGTTGCAAGAGTGCATCATGATATAAACTGCTGTTATGTGTTATTTTCATGCCACCTTTGCCATGTGATATCTTTTAGCCCGTTTGTCCAAATGATGCAAATGACATGTCCACGTGTTCGTCTTGCCACGAACTACGTGTTGTTTGTGATAGGTTGCATGGTAGATTTATTATTGCCTTGTTATCATCTTTGCAAAGTGCCATGTGGCTGTAATGTGTTTTCACTTGTTATGAAATGCCATCTTGTTGAGCTCGTTGCAATCGTTGTGTTCACCTCTTTGATGCATGCTTGTGTGTTTCGGGATCACCTTCATATGCACTTTGATGAGGTGCTTACCCTTTGCCATGTTTAGTTTCGAGGTGACTTAAACATGCTCTTTTATATGCCATGATGATATTGCTGTTTTAGGACTTAGTGATTTTTCACTGTCTGAAATCTGTAACGTTCCGATGCCATGTTCGTGTGATGTTCTAGGACAAAGCATGTTAGTTTTGGAGTGGATTTTGATTGTTCCTTGTAGTATATATTGTTGTATTTCCATTCATGTCCTCACATGTCCATTTGAGTGGCTGAATCATGTTTATCTTTTGCTCTAAAGTTTCAATAAAATTCTGCTGCCAGAATTTTATTGTCAAGTTCAATATGTCCAAGATCATTGCTATTGATCCGTGACTCCGTTGGGGGTGCACTTTGGACATAGTTGCTGTACTATATGTCTAGTTTGTGTTCAAGTCCTTTGCCATGCTTTTTGGGTGCTGTAGCTTAATTATTTTGAGCCCCAAAGTTGCTATGTTGCTGTAATTTTCAGCTTTCGCTCAAATCTTGTTTCGGGCATAACTTTTAGCCCGTAACTCCGATTTCAGCGAATCTTATATCAAACTTGGTTGATTTTATGTGTAGATTATTATTATCAGCTTGTTATCTTGTTTTGAGGTGTTTTGCTTGAGTGATATTTTCCGTGCTCCGTGTGCATCCTTAGTGCATCCATCATGCATTCATGTTTTCCGAGTGCGCATTGCATCTTGTTGATTGGTGCTTGGTGTGATTGTTTTGTTTAGAGCCGGAAGCTGAGACCGGGTACGAAGTTGAGCACGAGGTTTCCAACGAGGTTGAGCACGAGGACCCTTCTTACGATCCGAACGACTTCTCTTCAGGCAAGATGACCGAACCCCGATAACATTACTATCTTTGCCTTTTGCTAGTAGTCTCGATCTATAGTTTTGCCTCGATGCCCATGATCTTCTTGTCAGCCTCCTACTTGTAGCCAATTGCCATGTTTAACCAACCTACCTATGCAAACCGTTGCTTGGCTAAGTACGCTTCGTTCAGCCCTTCTTATAGCGTTGCTAGTTGCAGGTGAAGTGAAGATGCTTGCTCCATGTTGAAGTTTGGTTGGGTTATATCACACTATATAAATGCTTAAAAATGAAATCATCTATATATTGGCAAGGGTGGAAGGCTAAGCCTTTTGCTTGGTGATTTGTTCCACTCATGCCGTTAGGATCCGTATAAGCCGGTATTATGTTCCTTGATTATGCGTTCCTAACACGGTTGGGGTGTATGGGACCCCCTCGATAAACCGCTAAGTGCTAAGTCTTTTCCAGCAAGTCCCAACATTGGTACTATTTGCCTAATAACAAACTAAACATGCATAGGGAGTAATTAACCCTCTTTCTTAATCAACAACCCCGGGCCAGTGCTCCACATGAGTGTTTGTCCGAAACGGGGAGCCTGCGGGGCCGCCTTGGGGCAACTCGAGGTATCTGGCATCCACCCGTAGCTTCGCCCATCCGGTCGTGTCCTGAGACTTAGATACGCGCGGCTACTATCAGGGTGTCGACACGCCGGGAGGATTTGCTGGATTAGCCTTACCTTAGTTCGGTATATCTTGAGCACGGGATTCCGAGGATACTCGGGTCTTCCCACTTTGGAGTTGCGACTCCGCGGATCGTGGGCTTGTAATGGGTCAAGTTGGAACACCCCTGCAGGGTTTGAACTTTCGAAAGCCGTGCCCACGGTTATGTGGCAGATGGGAGCTTGTTAATTCCGGTTGTAGATAACTTGACACAATGTTTCCAATACACTACCAGCGTGTGTTCCGTGACTGTCAATTTCCGAATAGGGATTCGGGAGTTGAACACGGAGGGGTTATGTTTGTGGAGCTTGTAGCTAGGATCACTTCGTGATCACTTCTCGCCGAGGCCTTCTCTTCTCGCTCTCACTTACGTAAGCTAGATGCTAGTTGCTGCTGCAAACACTGTTTCTTTTCTTCAGCCTTATCCTCACCCAAAGGCTTTGATAGTTCTGTTACCCGGGAACGGGATTGCTGAGTCCTCTGTGGCTCATAGTTACTTCACACACCAGATGCAGGTCCAGCTGTGAGCTATCCAGGTGATGGCACCGAGCTGGATTGGGAGTACGACGAGGAGCGTAGTCGGTACTACGTGCGCTACCCGGACGATCAGTAGTGGAGTCTCTTACTAGGATTCGATCCGCCTGTGGTTTTTTTATCTAAGTATGGTACTTTGACATTTGGCTTTTGCCCTTAGAGGGTTGTGATGTTCTTAATGTATGATGTTTGAGACTTGTACTGTAATTCTGTGACGTGGCGAGTGTAAGCCAACTATTTCTGTTTACTATCCCCTCTTTTACATGAGTTGTGCAAAGATTACCAAACTTGAGATCATTCTAGGATGGAATTATGCCTTTAAGTCGTGCCTCGACACGTAGGAGGTATAACTCCATCCTGGGCATTACAAGTTGGTATTCAGAGCCTTCTCCGACCTAGGAGCCCCCACTGTTTGATCGAACCGTTGACGGTTGAGTCTAGGCACACACTGAAAACTTTTTGAGTCCTATATTATATCGGAGAGTAGGATTTCTTTGCTTCTCATCCCCTTTCTCTCTGGTGAGGACTCCTGACGTCTACTCTTGTCTCTCCTATCTTCAAAATTTGCACAAATTTTTTTTTTAGGAATCTCGCGAGTATTCTGGGATTGTTTCGATGTTCTTGTGACAAGGATATTGTTCTCGATGCCTCCTGTTACCGAGGAGTTGAGCTTCAGGGTATCATTGTAACAAGCATATCGCGACAGTACTAAATACTTAAGACGACCGACATCGAAAATCTCCCCTATACGGCCAGTGGCAAGATAACCCCGACATCACCCAGTACTGGGGAGGTAGTTCGGGAGTATTGCCATAGCTTGTTATAGTGGATGCTTTTCGAAGGTCCGAGGTACACAGTTTCCGAGAAAGACTGGTTATGTGTTGAAGGATGGATACACCTGGATGTAGGTTAGAGTTGATTGCGCGGTGCTTCCCGTGTATCCCCAACACCTGATTGCATAACTGGAATCTTTCGGAAATCTATAGGTGGGTTTTATCCAGTAGATCGTAGGCATTCTTCCAACGAATGCAGGTTAGTGAGTTCGGGGTTCGACATTGAGTGAAGGAGTTATATGACCGAGGTTACTATCAGGAGTTGCATCTTAAAGGGTCCTTGGCTATGCTGATCCGAGGATTGCAAAACCTTTTCGTAACGCGTTCATATGCTTTCAGCACAAAGATGTTAGAACGAAACTCCTCTCTTGTGTTTGTTCATGTCCGTACCTTGTTGCTTTTTCTTATTTTCTTTTTGTTCCCTATGTGGCTTCTCGTGAAGACTGATGTAATCAATTAACTGAGAATATCATTCGTTCCTCTTGTTCGGATGATTTCATTCGTTCTTATTGTTCGAATGATTATTGTGAAGACTTGATGCAATTCATTCCATTGATTCAGCTTATTCCTTTTGTCAATCAATTGCTGATTCGTGGTCATCTCTTACAGGATGGCTCCGAAAAGGGTTCCGAACGCCAACCCAGAGGGTGAAGAGGTTCCAGAACGTCCTCCTTCCCCTCCTCCTCCGCCTGAGGCTTAGAGAGCAATTATGCAGACTACTGCTCAGAACACTTAGTGGATGATGCAGATGATGCAGCAAATGCAAGCTATGCAAGCTAATCAAGCTAATCAGGGTGTTCCAGTGAACCAAGGCAACTTCTTCCAGCAGCACCATGCTACTCTAAACCAGTTCCTGGCTAACAATCCTAAAGCTTTCAGTTACTGTGTCGACCCTCTTGATGCTGAGGATTGGTTGACCGACATAAAGAAGCATTTTGAGTGCAGTAACGTGAAAGAAGATGACTATGTGAAGTTTGCAGCCTTCCAACTGAAAGATCAAGCAGCTGACTGGTGGCAGCAGTATAAAGACTCAAGGCCGGGTCAAGTGATCTCTTGGGAGAATTTCTGCAAGGATTTCCGCTCGCACCACATTCCTACAAGTGTTATCGAGGGTATGCGTGAGCAATTCCGCAACCTCAAGCAGGGCTCCATGACAGTCTATCAGTATAATGTCAAGTTCCAAAACCTCGCTCCTATGCTAAGCAAGACATTCCTGATGCCAAGAGTAAAATCTATCAGTTCCGTGGAGGTCTCAAAGATGAACTTCAGCTTGCTCTCACTTTGTTCGAGTCAGATGAATTCGACAAGTTCTATAACATGGCTTTGAAACAAGAAGCAGCTCAGCTTAAGATGGAGGCTTCTAAGAAGAGAATTCGAGATGCTGTTCACTCTTCCTCATCGTCTCAGTTGGCTGCGAAACAACAGAAATTCTGGCTTCCTCCTCCTCCAGTGATTCGAGCTCCATACAACAACTCCAACAACTTCAACAACTCCAACAACAAGAACTCTAGTGGTCGTGGTTTCTCCCACCCACCCAACCCAAGCAACCAGTCGAAGAAGCAGTTTCAGTCTCAAGGCTCCAAGTCAAGTGGCTCTCATTTCCGTCCTCTCTCTGAAGTGGTGTGCAACAAGTGTGGCTAGAAGGGTCATTATGCCAACAGATGTCCGAATCCGAAGCGTCTTCCTCCTCCTCCACCTGTGAGTTCAGCTATTGTCAGGCATGATCCAAAGGCAGCAAGGGTCAATCTGATGAATGCAGCACAAGCGGAGGCTTCTTCTGATGTCATTTTGGGTAACCTTCCAGTGAACTCTTTTCCTGCTAAAGTGTTATTTGATTCGGGTGCATCATGCTCTTTCATGTCTCAACCATTTGCATCCAAGCACGATATTGCCACTTCAAATTTGCCTCAGAGGTTGCAAGTCATTTCTCCAGGGAGACGTATGTCTTCTACTGTCTATGCTCCGGATGTTTCCATTCGCATGGATGATTATCGTTTTTTGGCTAAACCGGTGATTCTTGGTCATTCTGACATTGACCTCATCCTCGGAATGGATTGGCTTTCTCAGCACGATGCTCACATTGATTGTGCTCAAAAGGAAGTCAAGTTGACTCATTCTGATGAAGATGTGATTATCTTCGCCTCCAGGGATAATACTATTCGGCTTTTCGCTCTCAATGATAAGGGTGAAATTAATGCCATAGATCAAATTCCAGTGGTGAACAAATATCAAGACGTCTTTCCAGAAGAACTTCCAGGCATGCCTCCACACCGTCAGGTGGAGTTTGTCATTGAACTCGAGCCGGGCACTGAGCCTGCTTGCCGGCGTCCATACAAGCTCTCTCCGGATGAATTGAAGGAATTGAAGAAGCAGCTTGATAAGCAGGAGAGTATGGGTCTCATCAGACCGAGTACATCTCCGTGGGGCTGTGGCGTCTTATTTGTCAAGAAGAAAGATGGCACGGAGCGTCTCTGTGTTGACTACCGGCCATTGAACAAGAAGACGATTAAGAACAAGTATCCGCTCCCCAACATCAACGAACTCTTTGAGCAGCTCAAAGGAGCTAAAGTGTTCTCTAAGCTTGACCTCCGAATGGGCTATCATCAAATTCGCATTCGCGAGGAAGACATTCCCAAGACGGCCTTCAGAACGAGCTACGGATCATACGAGTATACCGTCATGTCCTTCGGTCTCGCCAATGCTCCTCCTACCTTTTCAAGGATGATGCATTACATCTTCAACCCCTATACTGGAGAGTTCGTGCTTGTGTATCTGGATGATATTCTGGTGTTTTCCAAGAATGAAGAAGATCACGAAAAGCACTTACGTCTGGTTCTTGATCGACTCCGAGAGCATAAATTCTATGCCAAGTTCTCCAAGTGCGAGTTTTGGCTCGATAAGGTTTTGTACCTGGGCCACATCATCTCAGCTGACGGTATTGCGGTTAATCCTGAGAAAGTTGAAGCAATTGTCAACTGGGAAGCTCCTCAGAACGTCAAGCAGCTCCGCAGTTTTCTGGGTCTTGCCAGCTATTGCAGAAGATTTGTTGAAAACTTCTCCAAGATTGCCAAGCCTCTTTCCAACCTGCTTCAGAAGAATGTCAAATACTTTTGGTCTCCAGAGTGTGAAGTTGCATTCAAAACCCTCAAAGAGAAGCTTGTCTCTGCTCCAGTTCTGACTCCTCCGGATGAAACCAAGCCCTATGAAGTGTTCTGTGACGCTTCTCTTCAAGGTCTTGGTGGTGTGCTTATGCAAGATAAGAGAATTGTGGCATACACTTCTCGTCAGCTCAAGCCAAGTGAGAAGAACTATCCCACACATGATCTCGAGCTAGCAACTGTGGTACATGCTCTGATTACGTGGAGACATCGGTTGTTGGGCAGAAAGGTCGACATCTTCACTGATCACAAGAGCTTGAAGTACATCTTCACACAGCCGCATCTGAACCTCCGCCAGACTCGTTGGGTCGAGATGATCCAAGAGTACAACCCCAGCATTGAATACACTCCAGGCAAGGCGAATGTGATTGCAGATGCTTTGAGCAGAAAGGCATATTGCAACAGCCTTCTTATCAAGCCGTACCAGCCTGAGCTTTGTGAAGCATTCAGGAAGCTCAACCTCCAAGTTGTTCCGGAGGGTTTTCTTGCAAATCTCCAAATTGCTCCTACCTTGGAAGATCAAGTCCGTGAGGCCCAGCTCAGTGATACCATGGTGAAGAAAGTGAACCATGGGATTGCAAAGGGCACTCCAAAATACAAGTGCTTCCGTGTTGATGAGAGAGATACCTTGTTCTTCGAGGACAGACTCGTTGTTCCCAAAGGTGATCTCAGGAAGCTCATAATGGAAGAAGCTCATGATTCTCTCCTTTCCATTCATCCTGGCAGTTCCAAGATGTATCAAGACCTCAAGCAATCTTAGTGGTGGACACGCATGAAAAGGGAGATTGCCCAATTCGTGAATGAGTGTGATGTATGCAGAAGAGTGAAAGCAGAACATCAACGTCCAGCCGGTCTTCTCCAACCTCTTCCTATCCCCGAGTGGAAGTTCGACCACATTGAAATGGACTTCGTCACTGGTTTTCCTAAATCCAAGCGAGGAAATGATTCTATCTTTGTGGTGATTGACAAGCTCACCAAAGTCGCTCACTTTCTTCCAGTCAAAGAATCAATCAATGCAGCTCAACTTGCAGAGCTGTACACTTCCAGAATTGTGTCCCTAGATGGCATTCCTCAAGTTATATCCTCAGACCGTGGAAGCTTGTTCACATCAAGGTTTTGGGACTCCTTTCAGTCCGCCATGGGCACGAAGATCAGGTTCAGCACTGCCTTTCACCCTCAGACTAGTGGTCAAGTCGAGCGTGTGAATCGGATTCTAGAAGACATGCTCAGAGCCTGTGTCATCTCCTTCAGCATGAAATGGGAAGACTGCCTTCCATTTGCCGAGTTCTCTTACAACAACAGCTTTCAAGCAAGTGCAGGCAAAGCACCGTTTGAAATTCTCTATGGCAGAAAGTGCCGTACCCCTCTCAACTGGTCTGAAACAGGCGAACGCCAACTTCTTGGCAATGACTTGATCTTTGAAGCTGAAGAAATGTGCAAAGTCATACGTGAGAATCTCAAGGCCGCTCAGTCGCGTCAGAAGAGCTACTATGACGGCAAGCATCGTGATTTGGCTTTCGACATCGGTGATCATGTTTATCTCCGAGTTTCTCCGATGAAAGGAACCCAAAGATTCGGTATCAAAGGAAAACTTGCTCCTTTCAGATTCTGGGCAAAAGAGGCGATCTAGCCTATCAGCTCGAGCTCCCTTCCAACTTCGCCAATGTTCATGATGTCTTCCATGTGTCTCAGCTTCGCAAATGCTTCAAGGCACCTGAGCGCATGATTCCGTTTGAGGAGATTGATCTTCAACAAGACCTTTCGTACCGAGAGCATCCAGTTGAAATTCTCGAAGAAACCGAACGCAAGACTCGCAACAAGTCCATCAAGTTTCTGAAAGTCAAGTGGTCACATCACACAGACCGAGAAGCTACCTGGGAACGAGAAGATCATCTTCGTTCCGAGTACCCTTCCTTTTTCCAGTCCTAGATCTCGGGACGAGATCTTTTTGTAGTAGAGGAGAGTTTGTAATGCCCCGGATGTAATACTTTCCCTTTTGGGTATATAATATATCTCCGGCTTCATCTATTTCCATTCCGGGTTCTTTGTCTTTCGGGTTTTCGTCGTGTTGTTGTGTGAGTGTGTGGCTTTCATTCATATCATGTAGACATGTGCATTGCATTGCATTTGTGTTGTGGGTTGCATCCGGTTCCGCGTGTTTCTTCCCGTTGTCCGTTTCGCGTTCCGGAGCTCCCTCACGTGTCCGTGACGTCCCGTAGGCCTACTTTGTTGTTCGGGCGTTTAACGTTACCGGTGTGCCGCGAGGTTGTTGTGTGTGTTGTTGTTTTGTTGTGTGCAACCCGCCTCTCAAATCTCGTCTCGTTTGGACTCCGTTGACTTTTCCATCCGTTGTTCGTGTGGGTCCGAAGTGCCTTTACTTCGTGTCCCGGAAACACCCCTACTGCGTTCTTTTATCTCCTTCTAGGCCCTTTAAATCTATCCCCGCGATCGGATCCGTCGGATCGCGATCGGAGGGCTCCTAGCGTCCCTAAACTCCCTCCTAACCCTAAAAACTGCTATTTATAGACCCCTAGTCTATTTTGGGCATCTAGTTGTCTTCTCCACTTCTCCCCTCTCTTTTTCTCAGATCCAATCCCCAAACTTTTCCTCTGGATCCCGAGGGAACCAGATCCCTCGATCCCTCCGCAGCCGCATCGACCGGAGTCCTCTATCGCCTCGCGAGGTCAACGCCTCCAAGCGGCCCAGCCAGATCGCATCGCAGCGCCGAGCGCCTTCCTCCTGTTCGATCGAGTCGACCGAGCCGACCGGCCGCTTCGGTCCCCACTTCGCCCGAGCCCAGCCTCCCGCGAGGCCCCAGGCCAGCCGGGCCAGGCGCCTCCAGGCAACCGCCCGCGCCAGGCTTCTCC
>LR738714.1:294720546-294821622 GCA_902687465.1 Secale cereale
TGTGCTCTACGTTTTACCTGTTGTTGTCATGCATGTTAGAGATCATCTAGGTGCTTGTTTTGCTGTTGCAAGAGTGCATCATGATATAAACTGCTGTTATGTGTTATTTTCATGCCACCTTTGCCATGTGATATCTTTTAGCCCGTTTGTCCAAATGATGCAAATGACATGTCCACGTGTTCGTCTTGCCACGAACTACGTGTTGTTTGTGATAGGTTGCATGGTAGATTTATTATTGCCTTGTTATCATCTTTGCAAAGTGCCATGTGGCTGTAATGTGTTTTCACTTGTTATGAAATGCCATCTTGTTGAGCTCGTTGCAATCGTTGTGTTCACCTCTTTGATGCATGCTTGTGTGTTTCGGGATCACCTTCATATGCACTTTGATGAGGTGCTTACCCTTTGCCATGTTTAGTTTCGAGGTGACTTAAACATGCTCTTTTATATGCCATGATGATATTGCTGTTTTAGGACTTAGTGATTTTTCACTAAGTCTGAAATCTGTAACGTTCCGATGCCATGTTCGTGTGATGTTCTAGGACAAAGCATGTTAGTTTTGGAGTGGATTTTGATTGTTCCTTGTAGTATATATTGTTGTCTTTCCATTCATGTCCTCACATGTCCATTTGAGTGGCTGTATCATGTTTATCTTTTGCTCTAAAGTTTCAATAAAATTCTGCTGCCAGAATTTTATTGTCAAGTTCAATATGTCCAAGATCATTGCTATTGATCCGTGACTCCGTTGGGGGTGCACTTTGGACATAGTTGCTGTACTATATGTCTAGTTTGTGTTCAAGTCCTTTGCCATGCTTTTTGTGTGCTGTAGCTTAATTATTTTGAGCCCCAAAGTTGCTATGTTGCTGTAATTTTCGGCTTTCGCTCAAATCTTGTTTCGGGCATAACTTTTAGCCCGTAACTCCGATTTCAGCGAATCTTATATCAAACTTGGTTGATTTTCTGTGTAGATTATTATTATCAGCTTGTTATCTTGTTTTGAGGTGTTTTGCTTGAGTGATATTTTCCGTGCTCCGTGTGCATCCTTAGTGCATCCATCATGCATTCATGTTTTCCGAGTGCGCATTGCATCTTGTTGATTGGTGCTTGGTGTGATTGTTTTGTTTAGAGCCGGAAGCTGAGACCGGGTACGAAGTTGAGCACGAGGTTTCCAACGAGGTTGAGCACGAGGACCCTTCTTACGATCCGAACGACTTCTCTTCAGGCAAGATGACCGAACCCCGATAACATTACTATCTTTGCCATTTGCTAGTAGTCTCGATCTATAGTTTTGCCTCGATGCCCATGATCTTCTTGTCAGCCTCCTACTTGTAGCCAATTGCCATGTTTAACCAACCTACCTATGCAAACCGTTGCTTGGCTAAGTACGCTTCGCTCAGCCCTTCTTATAGCGTTGCTAGTTACAGGTGAAGTGAAGATGCTTGCTCCATGTTGAAGTTTGGTTGGGTTATATCACACTATATAAATGCTTAAAAATGAAATCATCTATATATTGGCAAGGGTGGAAGGCTAAGCCTTTTGCTTGGTGATTTGTTCCACTCATGCCGTTAGGATCCGTATAAGCCGGTATTATGTTCCTTGATTATGCGTTCCTAACACGGTTGGGGTGTATGGGACCCCCTCGATAAACCGCTAAGTGCTAAGTCTTTTCCAGCAAGTCCCAACATTGGTACTATTTGCCTAATAACAAACTAAACATGCATAGGGAGTAATTAACCCTCTTTCTTAATCAACAACCCCGGGCCAGTGCTCCACATGAGTGTTGGTCCGAAACGGGGAGCCTGCGGGGCCGCCTTGGGGCAACTCGAGGTATCTGGCATCCACCCGTAGCTTCGCCCATCCGGTCGTGTCCTGAGACTTAGATACGCGCGGCTACTATCAGGGTGTCGACACGCCGGGAGGATTTGCTGGATTAGCCTTACCTTAGTTCGGTATATCTTGAGCACGGGATTCCGAGGATACTCGGGTCTTCCCACTTTGGAGTTGCGACTCCGCGGATCATGGGCTTGTAATGGGTCAAGTTGGAACACCCCTGCAGGGTTTGAACTTTCGAAAGCCGTGCCCGCGGTTATGTGGCAGATGGGAGCTTGTTAATTCCGGTTGTAGATAACTTGACACAATGTTTCGAATACACTACCAGCGTGTGTTCCGTGACTGTCAATTTCCGAATAGGGATTCGGGAGTTGAACACGGAGGGGTTATGTTTGTGGAGCTTGTAGCTAGGATCACTTCATGATCACTTCTCGCCGAGGCCTTCTCTTCTCGCTCTCACTTACGTAAGCTAGATGCTAGTTGCTGCTGCAAACACTGTTTCTTTTCTTCAGCCTTATCCTCACCCAAAGGCTTTGATAGTTCTGTTACCCGGGAACGGGATTGCTGAGTCCTCTGTGGCTCACAGTTACTTCACACACCAGATGCAGGTCCAGCTGTGAGCTATCCAGGTGATGGCACCGAGCTGGATTGGGAGTACGACGAGGAGCGTAGTCGGTACTACGTGCGCTACCCGGACGATCAGTAGTGGAGTCTCTTACTAGGATTCGATCCGCCTGTGGTTTTTTTATCTAAGTTTGGTACTTTGACATTTGGCTTTTGTCCTTAGAGGGTTGTGATGTTCTTAATGTATGATGTTTGAGACTTGTACTGTAATTCTGTGACGTGGCGAGTGTAAGCCAACTATTTCTGTTTACTATCCCCTCTTTTACATGAGTTGTGCAAAGATTACCAAACTTGAGATCATTCTAGGATGGAATTATGCCTTTAAGTCGTGCCTCGACACGTAGGATGTATAACTCCATCCTGGGCATTACACACATCTCCTTGGGGCTGTGGTGTCTTATTTGTCAAGAAGAAGGATGGCACGGAGCGCCTTTGCGTTGATTACCGGCCATTGAACAAGAAGACAATAAAGAACAAGTATCCGCTCCCCAACATCAATGAACTGTTCGAGCAGCTCAAAGGAGCTAAAGTGTTCTCAAAGCTTGATCTCCGAATGGGTTATCACCAAATTCGCATTCGTGAAGAAGATATCCACAAGACTGCCTTCAGAACCAGCTACGGCTCCTATGAATATACAGTCATGTCTTTTGGCCTCGCTAATGCTCCACCTACCTTCTCGACAATGATGCACTACATTTTCAACCCCTACACCAACGAATTTGTGCTTGTGTATCTGGATGACATCTTGGTATTCTCCAAGAATGAAGAGGATCACGAAAAGCACCTCCGTCTGGTTCTCGACAGACTCCGTGAACATAAGTTCTATGCCAAGTTCTCCAAGTGCGAATTCTGGCTCGATAAGGTCTTGTATTTGGGCCATATCATCTCTGCTGACGGTATTGCGGTCAACCCCAAGAAAGTTGAAGTGATTGTCAACTGGGAACCACCTCAGAACGTCAAGCAACTCCGAAGCTTCCTTGGTCTCGCTAGCTATTGCAGAAGGTTCGTTGAGAACTTCTCCAAGATTGCCAAGCCTCTCTCCAACTTGCTGCAGAAGAATGTCAAGTACAACTGGTCTCCGGATTGTGATGTGGCATTCAAAACTCTCAAAGAAAAGCTCATCTCTGCTCCAGTTCTTACCCCTCCAGATGAGTCCAAGCCCTATGAAGTTTTCTGTGATGCTTCTCTTCAAGGACTTGGTGGTGTGCTAATGTAGGACAAGAAGATTGTGGCATACACTTCTCGTCAATTGAAGCCATGTGAGAAGAACTACCCCACACATGATCTCGAGCTAGCAGCTGTGGTACACGCCTTGATTACGTGGAGACACCTTCTGTTGGGCAGAAAAGTCGACATCTTCACCGATCACAAGAGCTTGAAGTACATCTTCACACAGCCGAACCTGAACCTTCGCCAGACTCGTTGGGTTGAAATGATCCAAGAGTATGATCCAAGCATCGAATACACACCTGGCAAGGCCAATGTCATTGCAGATGCCTTGAAAAGAAAGGCATATTGCAACAGTCTCCTTATCAAGCCGTTTCAGCCTGAGCTTTGTGAAGCATTCAGGAAGCTCAACCTTCAAGTTGTTCCGCAAGGCTTTCTTGCAAATCTTCAAGTTGCTCCTACCTTGGAAGATCAGATCCGTGAGGCCCAACTCAGTGATGCTATGGTGCAGAAAGTGAAACATGGTATTGCAAAGGGTACTCCCAAATACAAGTGCTATCGCGTTGATGAGAGAGATACCTTGTTCTTTGAGGACAGACTTGTGGTTCCCAAGGGTGATCTCAGGAAGCTCATAATGAACGAAGCACATGACTCCCTCCTTTCGATTCATCCTGGATGTTCCAAGATGTACCAAGACCTCAAGCAATCTTACTGGTGGACTCGCATGAAAAGGGAGATTGCCCAATTCGTGAATGAATGTGATGTCTGCAGAAGAGTGAAGGCAGAGCATCAACGTCCAGCCGGTCTCCTCCAACCTCTTCATATCCCCAAGTGGAAATTCGACCACATTGAAATGGATTTCGTCACTGGGTTTCCCAAGTCCAAGAAGGAGAATGATTCTTTCTTTGTGGTGATTGACAAGCTTACCAAAGTAGCTCACTTCCTTCCAGTCAAAGAATCCATCAATGCAGCTCAACTGGCAGAGTTGTACACTTCGGGAATTGTGTCCTTACATGGCATTCCTCAAGTTATCTCCTCAGACCGTGGAAGTTTGTTCACATCCAAGTTCTGGGACTCCTTTCAGTCTGCCATGGGCACTAAGATCCGTTTCAGCACTGCGTTTCACCCTCAGACTGGTGGTCAAGTCGAAAGAGTGAACCAGATCCTAGAAGACATGCTCAGAGCTTGTGTCATCTCTTTTGGCATGAAGTGGGAGGATTGCCTTCCGTTTGCCGAGTTCTCTTACAAAAAACAGTTTCCAAGCAAGTGCCGGCACAGCTCCGTTTGAAATCCTCTATGGCAGAAAGTGCCGTACCCCTCTCAACTGGTCCGAGACTGGTGAACGTCAACTTCTTGGCAATGACTTGATCTCAGAAGCTGAAGAAATGTTCAAAGTCATACGTGAGAATCTCAAGGCCGCTCAGTCGCGTCAGAAGAGCTACTATGACGGCAAGCATCGTGATTTGGCCTTCAACATTGGTGATCATGTCTATCTCCGTGTTTCTCCTATGAAAGGCACCCAAAGATTCGGTATCAAAGGAAAGCTTGCTCCTAGATACGTGGGCCCTTTCAATATCCTTGGCAAAAGAGGCGATCTAGCCTATCAACTTGAGCTCCCTTCCAACTTCGCTAATGTTCATGATGTGTTTCACGTGTCTCAACTCCGCAAGTGCTTCAAGGCTCCTGAACGCACCATTCCGTTTGAGGAGATTGATCTTCAACAAGATTTGTCTTACCGAGAGCACCCCGTTGCTATTCTCGAAGAAACCGAGCGCAAGACCCGCAACAAGTCAATCAAGTTTTTGAAAGTTAAGTGGTCACACCATACCGACCGAGAAGCTATGTGGGAACGAGAAGATCACCTTCATTCCGAGTACCCTTCCTTCTTCCAGTCCTAGATCTCGGGACGAGATCTTTTAGTAGTAGCGGAGAGTTTGTAATGCCCCGGATGTAATACTTTCCCTATATGGCAATATATAAACTTTGGCTTCATCAGTTCCATTTCGGGTTCTTCGTCTTTTCGGGTTTCGTCGTTTTGTCGTGTGCGTGTGTGCATTTCATCCATGTCAGGTTGTCATGTGCATTGCATTGCATTTGTGTTGTCGTTTGCATCCGGTCCCACTCGTCTCTTCCCGTTGTCCGTTTCGAGTTCCGACGCTCTCACACATGTCCGTGGCACCCCCGAGTCCTTCTTTCGTGTTTGGCCGTGTAACGTTTCCGGAATGGCGTGAGACTTGTCGTGCGATGTTGTTTTGATACATGTAGGCCGCCTGTCAAGTTTCATCGCGTTTGGAGTTCGTTTGATACTCCAACAGTTAACCTCGTGGGCTAAAAGTACCTCCTCTTTGAGGCCCAAGACCCCCTCCACAACAGCCCACCAACCCAGCACAACCCTTCCCATCATCTCGGTCGTTGAATTGTGATCGCATGGCCGAAAACCGCTCCTCATCTGGATTCTCCTAGCTCCTTGTGCCTATAAAAACGTCCACCCTTCCATTTTTTCGTCCAAAACCCTAGCCTCCTCCTAGCTCCAACCCTGCCTCGAAATCCGCGTCGGGCGGACGTGTCCGACCCGGGCCGGACAGATCCCTCCGCCACCGCTCCCACCTTGCGGGCCCGCCGGACCCGCGGCCGGCCCCCGCGGCCCGCACCGCCACAGATCCCTCCGCCGTGCCAGCCCTTCGTCCCCGCCGCCTCCGGTGGTCGCGCCGCCTCCTCCGCGCCGGACCCCCGCCGCCGGCGAGCTCCGCCGGCCGCAAAGCTCGCGCCGCCGCTGCCCTTCAAGCCGCCGCCGCCCTTGAGGATTCCGCCGCCGCCCGAGCCCAAGCTCCCCGTCGCCGGTGCCGGGCCCCTCGCCGGCCGGCACCCCCCCTCACCGCCGCCGGTGGCCGTGCCCGCCGCCCGGCCCGCTTCCTCCCGCCGGCGAAGGCAGCCGCCGTGCTCGTGATCCGATCGAGCCAGCACCTGCCCGATCCCGATCCAGCGCCAGTGCGGGTGCAAAACCTAACGGGTTCGCCCGTTTGCCCGCGGACCCGCGCGCCCGTTTGACCGACCCGTCCGCCCGCGTTGACTCCAGTCAGGTTGACCCTTGTGTTTTTTTACCAAGTCCTTTTAGTTTTGTTGTCTGATGCATTTTTGTGATGATGATAACTTTTACTGTGCTTATCCGTTTTGTGCGTATGATATGTCAAAATGATCATGGTGATGTGTACTATGTTTTGTTCCATTGTGTCATGCTTGTTTGAGTCCATCTAGATGTTTTAATCTTCATGAAAAGAGTGCTATATGATATAAACTGCTGCTATTAGTTATTTTCATGCCATGTTTGAGATGTGATAACTTGGTGCATGTTTATCCAAATGAAGCAAATGATATGTCCAAATGTTCATCATGAGATGCTCTACATGTTGGTTGCTATAGCATGCTTGTTAGAGTTCATATTGCCATGTTTATCTCTGTTGCAAAAGTGCATGTGGCTGTTATGTTTTTTAACTTGTTACGAGATGCCTAATTGAGGAGCTCGTTGCTATTGATGTGTTTGTTCCCATGTTGCATGCTCATATGTTTTAGATTCCCCATCATGTGTTCTTTGTTGTGGTGCAAACCAATTGCCATGATATGCTTTGAGATGACTTAAACATGCTCACAAACATGCCATGATAATATTGCTGTTTTAACACTTAGTGAAATTTCACTAAGTCTGGAATCTGTAATATCCTGATGCTATATTTGCTTGTTGTCCTAGGCAAATCCATGTTAGTTTTGGGATGGCCATTGTTAATTCCTTGTTGTATATGTTGTTGTCTATCCATCCATGCCCTCACATGCTCTTTTGGTCTGCTGTAGCATATTTAATTCTTGCTCCCTAGTTGCTATAAAATATTGCTGTCAGGTTTTTATTGTCATGATAAAAATGTTGTAGCTTCTTGCTATTGATCCATGCCTCCTATGGAGATGCTCCAATGGAGTTGTTTGCTGTAGGATATGTCTACTTCATGTCCATGCTTCTTATCACCATGTTTGAGTGTTGTAGAATATATATTTATTGCTCCAAAGTTGCTATGTGGCTGTTAGTTTCAGCTTTGCTTTGTTTCTTGTTTCGGGTGTATCTTTTAGCCCGTTGCTCCGTTTTGGGTGAGTCCTATATGAAACTTGTGTGGTTTTGCATGTAGATTCATAATATCATCTTGTTAACATGTTTAGAGTATGTTTGATTGAGGTTTGGGTGCATCTTGCACCGTTGCCATGCTTATCTTGTTTTGATCATATCTTCTAGGCCGTAGCTCCGTTTTAAACAAACTTTATATGAAACTTGACTAGATTTTCGTGTAGATTGTCATGGTGCATGTTAACTTGCTGTTTAACAACTTTAACTTAAGGTTTGTTCAGATCTGGACTAATTTCAAACTATGCATATGAGGACTTACCGGATTTGTCTTAAGTAGTTTCCGGCCTCATTTAAACCTGCTGTTTCTTGTGTTGTTTCTCTGTGCTTCCTACCTTGCCATGTTTTGCATCCTAAATAGACTTGTCTTGCATCCTACTTGCTTGAGTATGTTGTCATGTTTCTTGTGCTGTTTCTCTGTGCTTCCTATGTTGTCTTGATGTGCATCCTAAGTGCATCTGCAGTACTTCCTTAGTGCATCAACCATGCATCATGTAGTTTGCGCATTGCATCTTGTTTGATTCCGTGCCTCGTGTGTTCTTGTGTTGAGTAGAGTCGGAAGCCGAGACCGAGTACGAGAACGAGGTTACTACCGAGGTTGAGAACGAGGAGCCCTCTTATGATCCCATCGACGACTCGACAGGCAAGATGACCTGACCCAGATATCATTGCTATCTTTGCCTATTGCTAGAAGTCTCCCTCTTTAGCTTATTGCCTCGATGCCCATGTTTGTCTGTCAGCCTCCTATTGTAACCATGAATCTGTCTAACCACCCTACCTATGCAAACCTTTGATTGGCTACGTAGGCTTCGCTCAGCCCCTCTTATAGCATTGCTAGTTGCAGGAGAAGATTTGAAGATTCTTGCTTCATGTTGAAGCTTGTTGGGATATCACACTATATAAACTCTTAATGAAATCATCTATATATTGGTAATAAGTGGAAGGCTAAGCCTCTTGCTTGGTGATTTGTTCCACTCATGCCGCCCTAGGAACCGTATAAACCGGTGTTATGTTCCTTGATTTTTGCGTTCCTCACACGGTTGGGGTTATGGGACCCCCTTGATAAACCGCTTAGCACTAAGTCTTTTCAAGCAAGTCCCAACATTGGTACTATTTGCCTAAACAACTAAAAACTTGCATAGGGAGTAATTAACCCTCTTCTTAATAAACAACCCGGGCTAGTGCTCCACATGAGTGTTCGTCCAAACTGGGGGTCCTGCAGGGCCATCTTGGGGGAGCCCGAGGTCTGGTAAAAACCTGTAGCATCGCCCATCCGATCGTGGCCTGAGACGAGATACGCGCGGCTACTATCAGGGTGTCGGCACGCCGGGAGGATTTGCTGGATTAGCCTTACCTTAGTCAGAGTATCTTGAGCACAGGGTTCCGAGAATACTCGGGCCTTCCCACCTTGGAGTTGCGACTCCGCGGATCGTGGGCTTGTAATGGGCCAAGTTGGAACACCGCTGCAGGGTTTTGAACTTTCGAAAGCCGTGCCCGCGGTTATGTGGAAGATGGGAATTTTTTAATATCCGATTGTAAAAAACTTGACACCATGTTTAGAACACACTACCAGCGTGAGTACCGTGACGGTCATTTTCCGAAAGGGGTTAGGGAAGTGAACACAGTGGGGTTATGATTGACGTGCTTAGATAGGATCACTTCGTGATCACTTGTCGCTCGTGGCACTTCTCTTCTCGCTCTTATCACGTAAGCTAGTGCTAGTGCAGCTGCAGCCTTTTATTCTTTCTTCAGCCTTGTTCCACACCCAAGGCTTAGATAGTTCTGCTACCCGGGAACGGGATTGCTGAGTCCTCCGTGGCTCACAGATTCTACACCACACCAGATGCAGGTACCATGGTGAGCTACTCAGGTGACGGCACAGAGCTATACTGGGAGTACGATGAGGAACGTAGCCGTTACTATGTGCACTATCCCGATGATCAGTAGTGGTTTCTACTAGGGGCGATTCGAACCCGTGGCTTTATGTATGTTTGGTATCTTTCATTTGGATCTTCATCCGTAGTCGGGTTGTGATGTTATTTGGATGATGATTGTTATGTAATGAATTGTGTGACGTGGCGAGTGTAAGCCAACTATCTCTTTTACTTTTCATCCCTATTTTTACATGAGATGTGCAAAGATACCGAACTTGAGATCTTTCCAGAATGGGCTTATACCTTTAAGTCATGCATCGACACGTAGGAGGTATAGTCCCATCCTGGGCATTACACATAGTCAACAACGGCGGTACAAAGATAGTCTTCTCCCGGAGGAGGTCTTGGGGGTATCCCTTGGGATCTTCTCCGTAGTGGAGGTCTTGAATCCAAGGTGGATCTTCTCCGAAGAGGTCGCGGTCTCGTAGGAGAGGAACCACAAAGGTCTATGATGAGCTATCCCAAAGCTAACCCTAGATAGTTTAGGTAGAGTGCTATATATAGGCTTGGAGGGGCGAAGGGGTACATGGGCCTCGGCCCAACATCATGCGCGCAGGCACTGTCGTGATGATCCGGACGTTTGTCCGGATGATCGGGCTTCGGGGGGCAGGATGATCCGGGGCGTCCTCCGGATGATCCGGACACGTCTGATATGCTGCGGGTGGCCCGGATGTTCGGGTCTTCGTCCGGATGTCCGGGGGTGTCCGGATGATCCGGGCCGGGGTCCGGATGATCCGGCTTCGGCGTGGAGCTTCGGGTTTCTTCGGGCACAGTTGCCAGATCGTCCGGACGGATGTCCGGATCATCCGGGCCTCGGCAGGATCGTCCGGGACATCGTCCGGATCGTCCGGGCAGGCTGGGTCCTGGCCGTTCTTCTCCTCCATCTTCCTCCTTCGATTCTTCTTGTCCCTTGACTTCTCAATGGTTGCTCCCGAGGTGCCTGAGTATGCAAAGAGTCTCCGATGAGGGTAGCAGCCATGTCTCATGTGAATCAAAGTGACGTAGAGAGAGGAGTGAAGTCACCTCGGCCTCGAGAGCTCGTGCTCAAGCACGTGTCATTGGTCCACTTGGCACTTGGTGAGACGATGGTGGGTCCATGGGTATGACCTTGGGATGCTCCGCATCACACATTCAACAAAATCTCGCCAAATCAACAGATCACAAAAAAAAATTGGGGCTATTTTTTGTGGGGAATTTTCGAAATTGGTAAGAAAACAACAAAAACAAGCTAGAAAACAGGGTGTGGGGCTCCAAATTTGTGATCAACCTATGCTCATGATACCATAATATGATGTAGGGTGGAACCCTAATCGGCAGATCTTTCACGAAAAGGAGAGAATCCCACGATGAACACGGAGAACACTAGGAAAACACGGAGGAATACACGAGAGGAAACATTCAAATCAACGCAAATATGGTCACACAGGTGCTAGATCTATGATACATATTAAAACACACGATCCATAGTCAACAACGGTGGTACAAAGATAGTCTTGTCCCGGAGGAGGTCTTGGATTATCCCTTGGGATCTTCTCCACGAAGGAGGTCCTGAATCCGAGGTGGATATTCTCCGAAGAGGCCGCGGTCTCATAGGAGAGGAACCACTAAGGTCTATGATGAGCTATCCAAAAGCTACCTCGAAAGGATGGAAGTCAACGAGTATATATTACACGGGGTGACGCCGTCAGGTCGGACGTCCGAGGGTTACTGGACGTCCGGTCGCTCGGGAAAGGCCGGACGTCCGGTAGCTCTCGGATTTCTGGTATTTTTCGCGATTTCGGTTCTGTGAAGGGTGTCACGGACGTCCAGTGGCTTCCGGTCGTCCGGTCGTCTGGGAGTCGCCGGTCTTCCGGTGAATGTTGGACGCCCGGTGCCTGGGAGTGACCGGTTGTCCGGTGTGGGCCGGACGTCCGGTGCCTGTAGCGTCTTCATCCGTACTTCTTCTTGTTCCAAGCACTTATCGATCCCGCCGTCTTGTCTGCTCTGCAGAGCTGTCCCGTGGCCTTCATCCAAGTACCTGAGTATGCATAGAGTTTCTGATGAGGGTAGAAGCCATGTCTCATGCGAATCGGGAGGATGTAGAGAACATAGTGAAGTCACCTCGGTCTCGAGTGCTTTCGCACGGGCTCGTGTCATTGGTCCTTTGGGCACTTGGTGAGTCGGCGGTAGGTCCATGGGGATGACCTTGGGATGCTCCGCATCACTTTGTGATCACTTAGATGGATGGGGTGCCTTCAAATCTTCACAAATTTTGGCAAAAATGGAGTGTGAGCTCGAGGGTAGTGGGGAAGACCAGAGAGGAGAGGGGAAAGTGGAAAACGGAGCGAGCTTGGGTGGACGAAGTGTTTATGTAGGACGAACTTTAGTACCGGTTCGAGGCAAGAACCGGTAGTAAAGGTGCTGGAAGGGCCCCGGTCTGACAACATTCTACCACCACTCTCTTTAGTACCGGTCCGTGGCACGAACCGGTGCTAAAAGTTCGGCACAAACCGGTACTAATGAGAGCAACCCGCCTAGCCGTTGGAACCAGCACTAATGACCACATTAGTGCCGGCTCATCTCATAACCGGGACTAATGATCTGAACATTTGACCCTTTTTCTACTAGTGATACTTCTTGGGAACGATATTACATCAAGGATGGTTATCCTATGAGAGCTAACAAACTTTGCATTCTCGAGTCTTCTCTTCGTTTGCTCCTTTTGCAAGAATGTCATGGAGGAGGACTTATGGGACATTTTGGATGCGACAGGACATTTGCGACGCTCTCCAAGAATTACTATTGGCCCAAGATGTTCCGTGATGTCTCACGCTTCACCAACCAGTGCTCTACATGTCACAAAGCTAAGTCTAAAGCTCAATCCCATGGTCTTTACATGCCACTTCCTATTCCTTATCAACCTTGGGAAGACATTAGCATGGAATTTGTACTTGGTTTGCCTAGAACTCAAAATGGAAAGGATTCCGTGTTTGTTCCTGTGGATAGATTTTCCAAAATGTCTCATTTCATTCCATGCAAAGAGATAGACGATCCTTCACATGTTACGAATCTCTTTTGTAGGGAAATATTGCGCCTACACGGAGTGCCCAAGACGATTGTCTCGGACCGCGACGTCAAGTTCTTGAGCTACTTTTGGAAGACTCTATGCGCCATGCTCGGCATCAAGCTACTATTCTCATTGGCTTACCATCCACAAACAGACGACCAACAGAGGTGACGAACCGGGCGCTATCGACGCTTCTTCGCATTTGATCAAGAAGAACATCAAGGAATGGGAGCAATGCTTGCCCATCACCGAGTACGCCTACAACCGTGCAAGACACTCGACAACCGGCAAGTCCCCCTTCAAGGTTGTCTATGACTTCAACCCATTGTCTTCATTGGACATTCTTCCTCTACCTCTCCAAGAGCGCACCAACATGCACGCAAGTGCATGAGCACGTTATCTCAAGAGGATGCACGAAGATACAAGGGCAACGATCGAGTGCCAGGTACATCGCCTCACTATCAAGCTCAACATCAACAAGACACCAAGGGTGTTCCAACCGGGAGATCTTGTATGGCTTCATCTTCCCAAGGACCGCTTCCCCAACGAGCGCAAGTCCAAACTATTACCTCGAGCTGACGCACCCTTCAAGGTGCTAGCACGCTACAACAAAAATGCATACAAGATCGACATCCCACACAACAAGTATAATGTGAGCGATACCTTGAACGTCAAGGATCTCTCTCCTTTCCATGGTGATAAAGATTTCGATCTGAGGTCGGATCTTTCCCAAGCGAGGGGAGATGATGCGAGCATCCCAAGGTCATCCCCATGGACCTATCATCGTCTCACCAAGTGCCAAGTGGACCCATTACACGTGCTCGTGCAAGAGCTCTCGAAGCCAAGGTGACTTCACTCCTCTCTAAACTACCTCTCGATTCACATGAGACAAGGCTACTACCCTCATCAGATACTCTATGCATACACAGGTACCTCGAGGACGCCAATGAAGAAGCTAAGGAGCAAGAGGAACCGAAGAAGGAAGATGAGCACGAAGACGGAGGAGAAATTAGCTAAGTCCCAGACTGACTGGACGATCCGAACGAGGTCCCGCATGATCCGTATAGAGCCCGGATGATCCGGACCCTGGCCCGGGCGATCCGGATAATGCACCCGTCGACACCCGAAGCTTCATCACTGAAGTCGGATCATTCAGACCCCAGCCCGCATCATCCGGCCACGCCCGGACATCCGGACTAGGACCCGGACATCCGGACCTCCCGCTACAGAATCGACCCGATCGGATCATCCGGACGCCGCCCGAGATCATCTGGACAAACATCCGAATCATCCGGACCATGCCTGCATGAATGATTTTGGGCCGAGGCCCATGTACCCCTTCGCCCCTCCTAGCCCATATATAGTACTCCACGTACACTTTCTAGAGTTAGCATTGCGATAGCTCATCTAGACTTAGAGCATTGCTAATCCTTAGTGGTTTATCTCCACGAGAGACCACGACCTCTACGGAGAAGATCCACACGGTTTCAAGACCTCCTCCAAGAGAAGATCAAGACCTCCTCATGGAGAAGACTATCACCACTTGTATCGCCCTTAGTTGATTGTGGATTGTGTATCATTCTTTGTGTTCCTGGATCTAGCATATGTGTGACCTAAACTTGTAGATTTGAGTGTTTTCCTCTTGTTCTTCTCGTGTTTCCCCCTCGTGTTCTTCGTGTTCCTCGTGGGATTCATCTCCAACCGTGAAAGATCGGCCTATCATCGGGTTAACCCCGCATCAACAATGTTACAAAAATTTCAGGTTGGCGTGAAAATCTCCCGCAGCACAGATTCGAGCAGTGCGAAGTTACCATCATACCCTTCGTAACAGGCCTACGAATAGTGGTGGTGATGCGGAGCATCCAATGGTCATCCCCATGGACACTCCATCGCCTCACCAAGTGCTCCAAGGACCAATGACACGTGCTCGTTCTAGAGCACTTGAATCCGAGGTTAACTCTCTCCTTGCTGAATTCCCATTTGACCACCTTGAGACATGGCTACTACCTCAAACGGAGACACTTTGTATGCTTAGGTGCCAAGGAGAAGTTACGATGCAAGACGGAGGCCAAGAGCATGAACCAGGATTCTCCCAGCGCAGAGAAAGAGGTACTACCGGTCCAACTACCGGTCTGCCGGTACTACCGGTCAACTACCAGTCTACCTTCTGTGATCGACCGGTGCAAGGCCGGTGCAAGGCCAGAACTTCCGGTAAAACCGCAAAAACCGGTACTACCGGTCCCAGGACCGGTACTACCGCCCTGCCTGCATGCAGTTGAAGGGTTTTCACCCCATGTATCCCCCAACTTACCCCTAGACTATAAGTACTCCTTCCCTTCCATCTTTTAGGGTTAGCTTTTCTGATAGCTCACTTTTAGACCTTTATGGTTCCTCTCCTACGAGACCGCGGCCTCTTCGGAGAAGATCCACCTCGGATTCAAGACCTCCATACCGGAGAAGATCCCAAGGGATACCCCAAGACCTCCTCCGGGAGAAGACTATCTTTGTACCACCATTGTTTACTATGGATCGTGTATCTTGATGTGTATCGTGGATCTAGCACCTGTGTGACCGTATTTGTGTTGATTTGAGTGTTTCCCCTCGTGTTTTCCTCCGTATCTTCCTTGTGTTCTCCGTGTTCATCGTGGGATAACCTCCTTTCGTGAATGATCTGTCGATTAGGGTTCCACCCTACATCATTATGGTATCATGAGCATAGGTTGATCACGAATTTGGAGCCCCACACCTTGTTTTCTAGCTTGTTTTTGTTGTGTTCTTCCCAATTTCTAAAATTCCCCACAAAAATAGCCCCAAAAATTTTATGTGATCTGTTGATTTGACGAGATTTTGTAGAATTTGTTCCATGGATTTGTTGTGCCACGTGTGGATCTAGCATTTCCCCAAGTTTCCCATCTTTCCATCCACGAAATCCACCGAATTTCGACCCTGAAATCATCCATTTCCGCCCATATTTCGCCCCGATCCAGTTCTGAGATTTTTCCCGTCACCAGCGGTACTACCGGCCTCACTAACGGTACTTCCGCAGAGCACCATAAGCGGTACTACCGGTCTACCAAGCGGTACTTCCGCCCTCCCAGTTTCAGCCTTCCGAGTTTCACCGTTTTGACCATAACTTTCACTCCTGAACTCCGATTTGAGTGTTCTTTGGCTCGTTGAAAAGCTATCGACGTGCCCAAGCTGCTCATCTTGGTTTTACCACTATTAGACTCCATCAAATTTTGTCAAATTTGGCAAGTTTGTTTAGGCCCTCCACCATATAAACCTTCCGCATATCACCACCACTTCCGCAACCACCATCGTTTCAACCCTTCGGTTTTGACAATTTTGTCTCACTTTGCCTTGGATACTTGAGTTGTGGTTTCACCGTTTCCTTGGATGTTTCGGCTACCTTGGAACAGAACGACATCGACAACACCACCGCTCACCCTCGGCAAGGACGGTAACATCGACGACACCTTGTTCATCCTACCTTGCAATTGCATTGTCACCCTATGGACCATCTTTGCGTAGCTTTCCCATTGAGACTAGCCATTTGAGTATTTCCGGGCCACGACACTTGTGCACATTAGTGATAGTCATAGATATTGCATACTACATCATCATACCTTCGTGTGCCACAAGAGTGATCCGCATACACAATAGCTACCTTGATCCACGAAGCATGCATAAGTGCCCAAAGAAAGAGCTCACAAGCTTTTAAGCAAAAGAGCCAACCAAAGCTTATAAGCAAAAGAAAAATATTATCATACGCCTTGCATCAAAAGAGATCATATGACATAGCAATACATCATCTTGTGCTCAAGCGTCGGCACATCATACACTCGTAGCATACTTGTGATAGATAGTCGTTACGTTTTGCCTCTTATAGGTCGTGCACAAGTGCGTATCCGCCTATTAAGCGATCGGTTAGCGTCTCTCTAGTGTTGTGCAACACGAGCATTTTCCGTGGTTTCCACATTTTCGCTCACCCTTGGTTGCACAACCACATTTGTCCATCCGTGTGTGTGTTCCGTGTGCTACATTGCTAGTGATCTACTTGTCGCATGAGCAAATTGTGAATCATTTTCAACATCATTGAGTCACTTTGACAATTGCATTGAATTTGTGCCACCATCCTAACCAAGCTCCTCTCAAAGCTTTACTTGTGTAGGTGTGAGAATCGACACGAAGTGGTACCAATAGTGCTATTTCCGGGTTACATTATTGAGTGATCATCGATCCATTTTCAACTTCGGTTAAGGTACATTTGGTATTGTCTTCACCTTTCTCCCACTCACATACTCGCTTGTGATGATGGATAGGCCAAGTACATCTTCGAACCCGATCTTCGACGATCCTTAAGAAGCAAACAACTACGTCACCAAACTACATCTCTTCGGTGTCCAATGAGCTCTCCATCAAGAAAGTGAAGCTATGCGCGAGTACATTGGTCAAGTCGCCGAGGACGCGCGCCAATTTGAAGCAAGAACAAGAGAGCAATTCGACATCATCAACACCAACATGTCTACCCAATTTGACGAGCTCCAGACTTTGATAGTCAACCGACGTTCTTCTTCCACATCTTCTCAAAGACAAAGCCGCTCAAGTCGACATACCGACTCCACGGATGGCTCAAGTACACGTACATCAAACACTCTTCGTCAAGCCGCACGTCAAGCTCGACATGATAACCGGAATCCACTTCATGACAAGTGTTCACAAGAGCTATTTGAAGAGCAAGAGAGTCGACATCGTCAAAACCAAGCTACACTTGACCAAGCGCAAGAACGGCAACGACTTTGCCAACAACAACAAGAGTGAACACGTCAATACCAAGAAGAACAAGATGCCGAAGCTCATCGTCAAGCACAACAACGTCGTGAAGCTCAAGCTCTTGAGGCGCAACGAGCATTACGTGATTCACATCGCAATGTGGCAGCTCGCACTCGTCACACTCGTCAAGAAGAGGATTTCCTTCGCGATGAGATGCAAGAGAGGCGCCACCAAGCAAGAATGCAAGAAGAAGTTCCTCCTCAAGCACGACAAGAGCATCAACCTCAACAAGAACAACAAGCTCGGCAAGTACACCACGACAATGGCCATCTACTATGCCAAGAGCAATATGAGATCGACAATCATCCCAATCAAGAACACCCTCCCAATAGGCAAGGAAACAATGAAGAGCATCGCTACGGCAAGCTCAAGTTCACCATGCCAAAGTTTTCCAGAAGCATTGATCCCTAAGACTACCTCTCATGGGCATTGAAGGTTGACAAGATCTTTCGCCTTCACAACTTCGATGAAGAGAAGAAGATTGCAATGGCCTCCCTTGAGTTCCAAGACCATGTTCTCATATGGTGGGAGCAAATCATAGAGAGAAGAGAAGCAAAAGGCGAACCTCCTATCACCACTTGGGCTCAAATGAAGGAAGTCATGAGAGCACGCTTTGTGCCTACACACTACAACCGTGACTTGTTCAAGAAGCTACAACTCCTCAAGCAAGGTACCAAGTCGGTAAATGAGTACTACAAGGAGATTGAGATTGCCATGATACGAGCAAACATCACGGAAGATGAAGAGCAAACAATGGCGAGATTTTTGAATGGACTGAACTATCCTATCAAGAAGATTGCGGACTTTCAGCCATACACCAATCTCCTCGAGCTAGTACACCAAGCAACCAAAGCGGAGCGACAAGTTCAAGAGGACTACAAGTACTCCAAGTTCACCTCCAAGAACTTCGGCTACTCCTCCTACCTCTACCAAGCCATCTACAAACTTCAGCGGCAAGTCAAGCTACAAGAATGCGACTACATTGAGTCGTCCACCTTCTACCAACAACTTCAAGCCAAGAGCTTCACCATCTACAACCCCAACCTAGGACAACTCCAAGACGAGTTCCATCAAATGCTTCAAGTGCCAAGGGCGAGGCCACAAATCATTTGAGTGCAAGACCGTTCGCACCATGATCATCAACGATGGCGGATCTTATGACTCAATGAGTGACGATGATATGGAGGCCCTTGAGCATGTAGCTATGCATCGCCAAGTGAATGAAGAAGAAGACCATCAAGTGTTTTGCGACAATGACTCAAGTCTCAATCTTGTTGTCTCCAAGGTCTTGACACTCAAACACCAACAAGATGACGACCAACGATGTCATATCTTTCATACCAAGGCCGGCATTAGTGGACGCTCCGTCAAGGTTATCATTGATGAAGGAAGTTGTCATAACTTGGCAAGCGAAGAGCTATGCGACAAGCTTTAATTGGTCAAGACGAAGCATCCTCACCCTTACAAGGTCCAATGGCTTAATGACGCCGGAATTCTTCGAGTCGACCACACCGTGCAAGTCTCCTTCAAGATAGGCGCCTACGAGGACACACTTGAGTGTGATATGATCCCCATCTCTGTGTGCCACCATATTCTCGGACGACCATGGCAATATGATCGTGGAGTCACATACAATGGACGGACCAATCACTATAGCTTCAAGATGAAGGGCAAGGAATTCGTGCTACGACCAATGTCTCCAAGTCAAGTAGCCGCCGACAAGCACTTACCTACCAACAATCATGGAGAGAATGGTGAGAGAGTGAGCCACCAAAAGGAGAGTGAGAGCCACAAGCCAAATATGAGGGACTCCACGATGAGCGACAAGAAGCAACTAGTGCTATTTGGCACCAAAAGTGAGATGAGAGAAGTGTGTGAGAACCCATCGAGTGTCTTTCACCTTGTGCTTTTATGCAAAGGGGAAGCCAAACCTACTAACACTTCACCACCTCCACCTTTAGTGTTGTCTCAATTGTTGCAGGAATTTTCGGACGTCTTTCCCGATGAGCTACCCCCGGGTCTACCTCCACTTCGCGGAATCGAACACCGCATCGACCTCATACCCGGCGCACCACTTCCAAAGAAGGCTCCTTACTGCGTCAACCCCGAGGAAACCAAGGAGATACAACGGCAAGTGCAACAACTCATCGACAAAGGTCATGTACGTGAAAGCTTAAGCCCTTGTGCCGTTCCGGTTATTCTCGTACCTAAGAAAGATGGACGTTTTCGCATGTGCTCCGATTGCCGTCCTATAAATTCTATCACCGTTAGATACCGTTATCCTATCCCACGCTTAGACGACATGCTTGATGAATTATGTGGTTTCTTCACAAGGTGTTCACGTTGATGAAACTAAAATTGAAGCAATTAAAACTTGGCCTCAACCAACGAATCTCATGCAAGTGCGTAGTTTCCTTGGTCTAGCCGGTTTCTACCGATGGTTTGTGAAGGACATTAGCACTATTGCTATGCCTCTACACGCCTTGAGCAAGAAGAACGCACCCTTCATTTGGGGTCCTTCGCAAGACACCGCGTTCAATGAGCTAAAAAGCTTGCTTACCCACGCACCACTCCTAGCCCTACCAACCTTTGATAAACCTTTTGAGATTCATTGTGACGCTAGTGGTACCGGCATAGGTGGCATGCTCATGCAAGAAAAGCGCCCAATTGCGTACTTTAGCGAGAAGCTATCCGGAGCACAACTTAACTACCCCATCTATGATAAAGAGCTCTATGCCTTGGTGAGAGTTTTACGTGTTTGGGAACGTTATCTTAGACCTCATGAATTCATTCTTCATACGAACCATGAGACTCTCAAGTATCTCAAGGGTCAAACTAAGTTGAACAAGCGTCATGCTAAATGGAGTGAGTTCATTGAGTCTTTTCCCTATGTCATCAAATACATCAAAGGCAAAGAGAATGTTGTGGCGGATGCGCTTTCCCACAAATGCATGCTTGTTACACAACTTGAGTTGAATGTTATTGGCTTTGAGCACATAAAAGATTTATATGAGCATGATCCTTTCTTTGCACATCCTTATGCTAAATTTTTGACTCACACTTCTTGGGAACATTATTACATAAAGGATGGATATCTTATGAGAGCTAACAAACTTTGCATTCCCGAGTCTTCGCTTCGTTTGCTCCTTTTGCAGGAATCTCATGGAGGAGGACTCATGGGACACTTTGGACGCGACAAGACATTTGCTACGCTCTCAAAGAACTACTTTTGGCCCAAGCTGCTCCGTGACGTCTCACGACTCACCAACTGATGCTCTACATGTCGCAAAGCTAAGTCAAAAGCTCAATCTCATGGTCTTTACATGCCACTTCCTATTCCATACCATCCATGGGAAGACATAAGCATGGACTTTGTACTTGGATTGCCTAGGACTCAAAATGGCAAAGATTCCGTGTTTGTTGTCGTGGATAGATTCTCTAAAATGGCTCATTTCATTCCTTGTAACAAGATCGAGGATGCTTCACATGTTGCAAATCTCTTTTGTAGGGAGATCATTCGTCTACATGGAGTGCCAAAGACGATCGTGTCGGACCGGGACATCAAGTTCTTGAGCTACTTTTGGAAAACTCTATGCGCCAAACTCGGAATCAAGCTACTCTTCTCTTCGGCATACCATCCACAAACCGACGGCCAAACGGAGGTGACGAACCGCAAACTTTCGACGCTTCTTCGCGTGTTGATCAAGAAGAACATCAAGGAATGGGAGCAATGCTTGCCCATCGCCGAGTACGCCTACAACCGCACAAGACATTCGACTACCGGCAAGTCCCCCTTCGAGGTCGTCTACAGCTTCAACCCGTTGTCCCCATTGGACATCCTACCTCTACCTCTACAAGAGCGCACGAACATGGACGCAAGTGCACGAGCGAGCTATCTCAAGAAGGTGCACGAAGATACAAGGGCAATGATCGAGCGACAAGTCCATCATCTCACCACCAAGATCAACGTCAACAAGGCACCAATGGTGTTCCAACCGGGAGATCTCGTATGGCTTCATCTTCGCAAGGACCGTTTCCCACACGAGCGCAAGTCCAAACTACTACCTCGCACCGACGGACCCTTCAAGGTGCTAGCACGCTACAACAACAACGCCTACAAGATCGACATCCCACGAGACAAGTACTCCGTGCGCGATACTTTCAACATCAAGGACCTATCTCCTTTCCATGCTGATGAAGATTTCGATCCGAGGTCGGATCTTTCCCAAGGGAGGGGAGATGATGCGGAGCATCCAAAGGTCATCCCCATGGACACTCCATCGCCTCACCAAGTGCTCCAAGGACCAATGACACGTGCTCGTGCTAGAGCACTTGAATCTGAGGTTAACTCTCTCCTTGCTGAATTCCCATTTGACCACCTTGAGACATGGCTACTACCTCAAACGGAGACACTTTGTATGCTTAGGTTCCAAGGAGAAGTTACGGTGCAAGACGGAGGCCAAGAGCATGAAGCAGGATTCTCCCAGCGCAGAGAAAGAGGTACTACCGGTCCAACTACCGGTCTGCCGGTACTACCGGTCCAACTACCGGTCAACTACTGGTCTACCTTCTGTGATCGACCGGTGCAAAGCCGGTGCAAGGCCGGAACTTCCGGTAAAACTGCAAAAACCGGTACTACCGGTCCCAGGACCGGTACTACCGCCCTGCCTGCGCGCAGTTGAAGGGTTTTCACCCCATGTATCCCCCCAACTTACCCCTAGACTATAAGTACTCCTTCCCTTCCATCTTTTAGGGTTAGCTTTTGTGATAGCTCACTTTTAGACCTTTGTGGTTCCTCTCCTACGAGACCGTGGCCTCTTCGGAGAAGATCCACCTCGGATTCAAGACCTCCACACCGGAGAAGATCCCAAGGGATACCCCAAGACCTCCTCCGGGAGAAGACTATCTTTGTACCACCGTTGTTGACTATGGATCGTGTATCTTGATGTGTATCGTGGATGTAGCACCTGTGTGACCATATTTGTGTTGATTTGAGTGTTTCCCCTCGTGTTTTCCTCCGTATCTTCCTTGTGTTCTCCGTGTTCATCGTGGGATAACCTCCTTTCGTGAAAGATTTGTCGATTAGGGTTCCACCCTACATCAGGTGGGTAGGGGGCTGTTTTGGTAACTTCAGGGTCAGCCTATCCAGCAAACCCCACCCCTGCACCCAGAGTAGAACACCTAAATACTCCCCATTTTCTATCCCCAACACAAAATAGACTTCTCCACGACACCACACCCTTCATGCTCATCCCCTTCTTCATCGGCACACTCGTCCAGCGCAGTGCATCTACCTCATCGACGACATCGTACGCCGCACTGGAGCCGGTCCACCATCGTCTTCGTGCATGGAGCCTCTTCCGAGGCACCGTCTTCCATGGGCTCAGATCTACTTCCCGAAAGCTGAGGCCAAGCGCAGAAACATCATCATCGTGGACAATGAATTGACTCCCGTTGCTGACCATGATGCACAGACGCCGTAGGGGCCATCGTACTCCTCCTTGATTGGTAATGTGTATATTGAATCTCTTAGCAGTACATGTGCAGTTCCAATTTTATTCATACCTACCCTTCAAATTTCCTGGTTGCTATTGTTCCGGTAAAAGTAATTGGTTATAACTTGCATTGTCCAACAGAATATCACCTTGTAATTGTGTGTCGCTCTTGTATTGCTCTATGCTTGCGTAGGTTCATCATCTGCAACCAGTAGCGTGGCAAATGATGGAAAGATTTTTAGAATAGCAGGGACGTCGGGAAAGGATCACGCGCGCGGGGGAAAAAGCTGTCGGACGCTCGCTAGTTTTGGCGTGTGGAGTTCGGCGCGCGTTATAAACTCAAACACCCTCCCGCGCCCTCCTACCGCTCTGTGCCTCGCAATCGCTCTCTCCCCACTCTTTCTCGCCTCGCCGCTGCCGCACCACCATGCTGCCACGCACCGGGAAACTTGGGGCTACCGCGGCGTCCATGCGCGCCCCTCCGGCACCTTCTCCGATGAGATCCGGTCCGACGAGATGTGCCTCCGCCTCGGCTCTTTTGGCACCTCCCACGAGGCCGCTCGCGTGTACGACGCGATGGCGTGGTGCCTTCGGCGACCTCATAGGGACCTGAACTTCCCCAACGTGCAGACACGGGAGCAGGAGCAGGAGCTCGCGCCTCCCCCAAGGCTTATCGCTGACAAGGATCATCGCGACAACCAGAGGCAGGAGCACCGTCTCGGCATCGCTGAGATGGACGAGGAAGCCATGGCGCTGTGGCGCCAACGCTTCCCGCGGGACATCATCAATGAGCGCGAGTTCTACGTGCAAAGGAGGGCAGAGAGGGAGAAGAGGATGGCATAGCGAGCCGCCTATCACGAGAACAAGCGTACGCGGAAGGTGGTCACTCAATTCAACATCCAACTACGAGCAGCGTCGCCCTGGGACTCCGACCATGACCGGTACCTTGACGCCTACATTGAACGTCGGAGGAGGACATTACGAGGCGGAGTCGGAGGACGACGAGGAGTAGTTGAACTATCTATTTTTTATCTATATATATGCTATATCTATGCTGAGAACTATCTATGTATCTATCTATGCCAGTATCGAGTCGGAGTCGAATGTGTGTATGCGCAATTTTTTGCAACGGCCGCTGGAACCAGCACTTCGCGGTGTGCAAAAACTGGCTATTACTGCGCTGTAAACTCTTTTTTAATGTGTTGTGCGTTGCGCGCCTCTCGGAGATGCTCTAACATGTTAGATGAGTGCTTTAATGTTGCCCACAAGATGCATGAGTATTACTATATTTTTCATGCCATGTTGAGATTTTAAAACTATGAATATGAACATGCAGAGGAGCAATGAAGACCAGGATATTGGGGACATCTTCAAGGAATGTCGCAAGTTAAAGAGGAGCTGCACCCAGCCAATAAAACGAGCTTTCGTAAGTAACAACCTTTCAATTACTTTGACATTGAGAACCTGACTAGCAGTGGTGGATATTTTATGTGTCCTTGATAGTTTCTTTAATGTCAGGATGCGGTTCCTGCGAGGAGGAAGTATGGTCAACCACGAGATCATGTTTCCAAAATGAGGCTGGATTACACACAAGGTGCACGTTCCCTAACGATGCTGGATTAGACACAAGGTGCAAATTCCCAGATGATGCTGGATTACTCACAAGCCAGGTGGATTCGTCAAGTGTTCGTGTCCTCGTTGCTCTAGTAAAGTCTAAAACAAAGTGTGCTACAGCCCTTGAGAATGTAGCTGAGTTCCTGAAGAAGTGAAAATAGAAATCGAATGCTCTCTTCACCCAAGCCAAAAAAGAGATGGAAGAAGCCAGAAAGAAGCTAGCAGAGGCAGAGCAGGCTAGGCGTCTCTTGCTATACAAAATTGTTGTCAATACAAATTTGCATTAATAATATATAGGTTCAAATGTTTATCCAGTAAGCATGCCTGTTGTGATGCCCGTGCATCTACTGATGTGGCACAATTTTTTTATGGTCATGTAATAAAACAACCATTACTTCCCGAACAATTACAAACGAACCATTGGACATGGTATAGCTCACACGCAAGCCCAACATTCCAAGTTCAACTTCCACATCAAACTCATGCTCACAGATATCTCGACATTCATAGATAATGTCCATGGTACTGACGGCCTGGGTGGGGAGGGAGGTGGGGCAGCGAGTTGCCTCGCTCATTGGGGCACCCAGCCGGCTTTTATGGCGGAGAACTCGTCTTCCTGCTCACCAGATGTTATGGAGGGTGTGGAGAAAATTGTATAAGGAGGATATGGGGAGCGCCAGTGTGGTGCGGTTCTTGCCAGGCGTCTGATCTCGGTTAAATAGTGGGCGGACGAGAGGATCCAACCGGCTAGCTTGCAGAAGGACGTGTTGTCGTCAGCCCGGGGCATGCGCGCATTCAATACGGGTAGGCGGGGAAGTCTGAAGCGGGTTAAATGCGGCGAGGAGTCATGTTCAGCCTCGCGTGCAAAGAGTGGGGCCTTCTTCGCCGGCGTGCCGGTTCAATGCCCGCGCTAGTGAGAGGTCACATCCGTGTGAGAACAATCACTTCCTATGGTCCTTTTTTGTTTGGGTACTAGCAAGATGCCAGTGCGTTGCACGAAACATCAAGATACATTTATATGAGTAATTTATCTTGTGGGTGATAAGAATGAACGAGAGAAGGCCTTATCTACAAAGGTAGGTAGGAGTGCAGGTATCTTTTTGCAAAATTGTCGTAGTTTCCTTCCTATCCGTTAGATATAGATCAGACAGCCTATATCGCAGGATGGAAGGCACACCATCATCACCAACTCTATTTTCTATAAGAGTAGTGATAATAGTAGAGATATATATTGCCGGATGGCAGGCACACCATCATCGCCAACTTGTTTTTTCATAAGAGTATATACTAGCAATGTGCCCGAGCGTTGAAACGGATCCAAAATAGAATAGTACTTGTTCACAAACTTGAAACAAAACACTATTGTTTTGATATACTTATACCACTAAAAATATGTTACGATTCACTAAAAATATATTTCTGCGGTTGTTTTGATGAGGTGAGGGAGGGATGTGGTTGCTTTCAAGATAATAAGGGGTTTTCTGTAAATTGGAGTAGAGAAGTGAGCTATCGTTGCAAAAATGCCACAACTTACTTCACAACCGTTAGATGCAAATCTAATGGTCAGAAATGGCGGATGGCAAACACATCATCATCACCAAATGAGTCTTTTATAGGAGTAGAGATACTGGTCAATGTGTATGTGCAACATTAATTTGGAAGTATATTAAGTGCATGTGGATATTAAGAAGGATAATATTTGATGCGGAGCATCCTACGATCATCCCCATGTACACTACGACTATTCCCCAAGCCCCAAGTAGTCATACGATGAGACCTCCAACTTGTGCCATTGGACATAAGGTGAACTCTCTCCTTGTTCAACTTCCCTTGGACCCACATGAGACATGGCTACTACCTCAAACAAAGACACTTCGTGTGCCTAGGTACCAAGGAACCAACAAGGAGAAGGAAGGGCGCAAGATGGACACCAAACGCATGGACAAGTATTTTTCCCAGCGCAGTGATAGAGGTACTACCGGTCTACTACCGCCCAACTACCGGTCGACCGGTACTACCGGCCAACTACCGGTCAACTACGAGTCAAGCTTCTGTGATCGAGTGGTGCAAGGCCGGTGCAACGCCGGAACAACCGCTAATTTTGCTAAAACCGATACTACCGGTCCCGGGACCGGTACTACCGCCCTGCCTGTGCGCAGATGAAGGGGTTTCACCCCATGTATCCCCCAACTTACCCCTTGGACTATATATACTTGTCCCTTAGCTCTGTACTAGGGTTAGCTTTGGTTTAGCTCATTTGAGACAGAGCTTTGCTCATCCACTAGTGGTTCATCTCCTTGGGAGTGACTGCGGCGCCTCCACGGAGAAGATCCACACGGATTCAAGACCTCCTTCACGGAGAAGATCCCGCGGGATACCCCAAGACCTCCTCACAGAGAAGAACCGATTACCCTTTGTATCGTCCCTTGTTGATCATGGATCTTGTATCTCTTTGTGATTCGAGGATCTAGCATATGTGTGACTTGTTCTTGTTGGTTTGAGTGTTTCTCTCGTGTTCCCCCCTCGTGTTCTTCGTGGGATCCCCTCCATTTCGTGAAAGATCGGCCATCTAGGGTTCCACCCTACATCGTATGGTATCAACAGCCTTGGTTCATCACGAATTTGGAGCCTCCCCATCGTTTTCTAGCCTTGCTTTGTTGTGTTTTTCCCCAAATTCGAAAATTCCTCACCAAAAATAGCCCCAATTTTTTTGTGATTTGTTGGTTTGATGATGTTTTGTTGATTTTGATACATGGATTCGTTGTGTCTTGAGTAGATCTAGCATCTCCCCAAGTTTCCCCACTTTCTATCCACGAAATCTCCGCAATTTTGCCCCTGAAATCATCCATTTCCGCCCCAAAATCCATCCCGATCCAGATCTGCAAATTTTCCCGACACCAGCGGTACTACCGGCATCCTAAGCGGTACTTCCGCTGAGCACTACAAGCGATACTACCGGCCTCCCAAGCGGTACTACCGCACCTCCCAGTTTCAACCTCGGCTGATTGACAGTTTTATCCATAACTAATTCATCCGAACTCCGATTTCGACGTTCTTGAGCTCGTTTTGAAGCTCTTGACATCCCCCATAACAGAAAAATACCACCATAATCATTTGACTCCATTCATATTTTGTGGATTTTGGCATCTTTGCCTAGGGCTTCCACCATATCATCCGCATAACCACCACCGACTTCCGCAACCTAACCATTTTGTCCCCCATAGCATTTGTGGTTGCTTGTGTAGTGATTTGAGTCTCCTAAGGTGTTTAGGCTACTTAGGGACAATTGCTTCTTCATCAACCACCACCACCACTTCCGCATAGCCTAGCCCACTATACATTACCAACCCAACTTAACCCAATTTTGTTCGTGCTTGTTTGAGTTGTGGCTTTGTGTCTCCTAAGGTGTTTCGGCTACTTAGGGACTGTGACTTCAACTCCGACATCGTGTATAGACCATCATACACTCCCTCCACCTTAACCCATTTTGACCGGGTTTCCACCAACAATTCCGCAACCACCACCGCTTGTCTGTTACCACCATTTGACATTTGTCATCGAGATTTGAGTTGTGGTTTTTCCATTTCCTAAGGTGTTTCGCCTAATTAGGAACGGGTCTACATCAAGAGCACCACCTCTCATCATCGACACGGACGGTAACTTCGACGACATCATTGTATATTCCCTTGCAATTGCATTGTTAACCCCTAGTCCATTTTGCGTCACTTGCCTATCGAGACTAGCCTTTGAGTATTGCCGGCAACGTTACTTGTGCACATTAGTGATCATACTTCCCACAACATACATACCATATCACCGTGGTGCATATCTTGGTATCATCTCTTGTGACACAAGGTTGTCATCACATATACTCAATTGTTATCTTGGTTCGTGAAGTTTTGCATGAGAAAAGAGCTCAAAAGAGAAAGAGCCAAACAAGATTTTAAGCATAAAGAAAAAGATAAGCAAAGAGCTTTTAAGCACGAACCATAGCATTATACTACATTAAGATTGTCATACTCGATCATTTTGGATCATACCACCGGAATACCATACATATAGCATACTTGGGATAGAAGTCGTTGCATTTTGCTTAGTAGGTTCTGCACAAGTTCGTATCCGCCTATTGTGCAATCGCGCTAGCGTCTCTCTAGTGTTGTGCAACAAGAGCATTTTCGTGGATTCCAAATTTTGGCCCATTCTTTGGTTGCACGACCCCATCTATCTATCTGTGTGTGTGTTTCCGTGTGCCACCCATATTGCTATTGGTCTACTTGTTTCACTTGCGAATTTGTGAATCTCTTTCAACTTTATTGACTCTTGCTAACATTTTGCATCAATTTTTTGTGCCACTATCCTCACCGAGCTCCACCATAAGCTTTACTTGTGTACGTGTGAGAAACCGACAAGAATTGGTACCAATTGTGCTATTTCCTTGTTCCACATTTGAGTGATCATTGATCCATCTTCAACATCGGTCAAGGTACATTTGGTATAGTTCTTCTCTTTCTCCCACTCATACTTGCAAGCGTCTTGTGATGGATAGGCAAGGCATTTCATCTCCGGTCTTCGACATTGACGGCGCGAACAATGACATCCACGCGAAAACCATCGGACTACAACGAGCAATGCAAGAGCGCTTGGGCAACATCTCCATCGAACTACGACACTCCGAGACAAGGACAATTGCTTCCTTCGACGACATGTGCGACTCCTTCAACAAACAAATGGCGGAGCTCCGACACTTGGTGGTCGATTACAAGTCTTCTTCCCCTTCGTTATCCTCTCGGCGGCGACGTTCAAGTCACAAGTCTTTGGAACACAAACACGATGCAAGCGCAAGTGGTCCACGAGCTCAAGCACGACTACGACATCATTCTCATGAAGATGCTCGACAAGCGCATACCTACAAGTCCGACGAAGCTCTACATCACGCCAAGGCCAAGCTTCAAGAGCAAAAGAGAAGACCGCGAGACAAGCACACCCAAGACGGAGCTACGGCTACAACCATCACTTCGGCATCTTCGCCTAGTGCTATCAAGGCATCTTCTCCTTTGGACGTACGGCATCTTCGCCTACTTCCCATGAGCTCGCCTACATCGACGTCTTCATCATCAAGCCGATCATCTACAAGCGACGGCGACAAGACGGTCGAGCATGGGCCATCCCCTTTGACCAAGGCGACGAGCATGAACCTCTTCGACACCATGAAGACGGCGCCCATATTGGACTACTACCCTGGGTCAAGCTACGCGAGCAAGCATGAGACCTTCTCTTTGACCTCGGAGGAGCGTGATGATTTGCCACATCCCACGGCATTCATCTTTGGAGGCATTACGGATGAGGAATTTGAGCATGGAGACTATTGCACCTACACCTCTTCGACATCCACTTATGACGAGATGCCCCAATTCCCATGTGAGGAGAGCCACCACCACATGAGTGATAAGAGTGACTCCACCATATGTGACATTGAGAGCATTTCCTTTGAGAGGATGAGAGTGACCACTACTAGCCCCATACATGAGAGCATGCCACTTCTCCTATGTGAGGTTGAGAGCCATTTGAGTGACTCCACCAACCATATGAGTGAGAGCATCCAAGAGGGAGTGAGTGAGCCACAACACTTAGTGAGTGAGGTAGTTGAGAGGGCATGTGAGGCCACTATGATTTCTAACGACTTAACATCTACTCCTAGTGTGTTTTCTTTGGTGCTAGGTCTCCTACATGACGACAATACTACCCTCAACGAGTCCATCCCTCCAATGAACAACCCGATGGCCATGGTGCAAGAAGATGCACCACACACATGGTTCCATCAAGATGAAGATAACAACGTTTGGATCTTGAACACCTCACCTACAATACATGAGCGATGCTCCAAAGGTAACATAGGTGATGGTGCTTCTTTCGTCCCACTTGTGGACTATCTTGACAATGATTGCTTGCATGATGTTGACACACCTATTGACATGCTTCATGCTAGTGCGACTTCATCATGTCATGACTTACCTATTTATGATGAATATGATGATGAGCACGTTGAGTTGCCTAGTTGTGATGCCATCCTCCATAGGAGATCATGTGAAAATTCTTTTGGTCACATCATGTTCGATAATCCTTTGAACTTGTCATATGCTATGAGTGAGATTTCTCATATTGCTTCATTTCAATCTCAACATAGTTACTATGCATACCCCATTAAAATCAATCCTATTTGCACTTGTGGCATAGATGACAAGATGATGGTCATTGGCTTGTGTTTCTCTTGCGATGATATTGACATTCTTCCTCTACATGATTTGCGCAATTCATCAACTATGCCATGCCATGATAACATTGTTCCTGATATGCATTGTTTTGGATGTTATCAATATTCTCCATGTGATGTTTCCATTGATGCTCATGAGGAGACCCTCATAGTTTCATCATACATACTAGGAGATCTTGATGCATTCCATACCTTGCATAATTACCATGATTGTGTGCACCATATGCATTCCATGAATAACAATGCTCTACCTACTTGTCATGATGCATTACACAATTTGAGTCTCCATTATGCTATACATAACAACAAACCTCTCACGATGGATGGCATGTTTCTATATCACGCATCTCATTTATTTGAGCATTGGCTATTTTGTGCTAACCCACACATGCACGTGCGCATCATGATGGATGATGTGTACATATACCATGCACACACAATTTTCCCTTTGTCTTTGTTTTGTGTAGGTACTCATGAACATTTGTCAACCTCACAATCCCATGAGTTGACAAAACGAGCTCTTGAGAGCACCGATGACTTGGGATTCCGTGGAATCTCCTTACCACCATTCTCTTCGCGCAACCACTACGCGCATCTCTTTTACTTGGCTCTCACACGGCTATGAGCTATTTGCCACTTGTCACATTATGCCCATACTATCGTGTTCACTTTGCATGTTATGACTCTTGCTATGATCTTGCAATGCAATTGTGACCCTTGCTTGCATTTACTCATGATTCACCATTATGATACTCCTATGTGTGTTTGCATGCTTGGTGGAGATCCTAGTAGCTATTGCAATGATATCTTTGTGCCCCATGCTATTGATGCTTGTTGTGTTGGGAGAGTCATGATGTTCCATCGCTATTTCCGTATGGCCTCTCATCAACACATTGATGCTATTTTGCTTATATCTTGCTTTCATGCTCGTGCTATGCCATGTGCATCACGTATGCTCACTATTTGCACACATGACATGATTTCCATGATTACCTCTAGTACGTTGCATCTTCGCACTACTAGCTTGTTTGCCTTGATCACTATGATTGCTTGCTATATTGCATCACCCATGTTCCACTCTTACTTGCTTTCTTGGGTTGATGACATATATGTTCATGCATTTCACATGATATATCTTGATCATTGTCACTTGTCTCCAATAGTTGCATCTCCCATTTTCACTTATAGTGAGTGCAACCGTGCTATGCTTGTTGATCTCGGAGACTTTGACACACTTCATGTGATGCATACTTGCTTGTTTGAGCCGAATGCCTTTGGTTGTTATCGCATCATATGCTTACATAGCATGCCACATTACCTTGTCCTTTCTTATGATAAGAATGATGCAAGCACTTGTTGGGCATTTTCCCTCACGAATGCTAGGTTTTGCATTCAAGCTAACCTCATTAGTTTTTCCGAGTGTTTGTCATCTTCTTTCATTTTGAAGGATTCACAAGGCAGTGCCGTCATGCGACAACTTCGTCATGCGAAGGCATACATGATGTGCAATACCAACATTCACGAGAATCTGCTAAAGGTGAACTCCTTCCCTTTGAGCCATCCTCACATATGCATATTGGATGGGTCATTCTTTCATGGCTGTCTTCTTCTTATTGTCTACATGATACATCTATTGGAGAGAGGACTAACATTGGAGATGGACCTTCAAGAGGAGGAGAGCTCGGCCTTATTGGATGCACCTTCGGACCTTCACTCATGCCACGACATCGAGCATTGGTATATCAAAACTCCTTTGAAACATTGCACCAAAACCTTCATATTTGTTTATTGTGTGTTCACATGCCATGCTCCATGGACATATCATTCCCATAACAAATTTGCATCTTGCGCAGGGATTGACTCACATTATGATTGCCTTGTTGCATCTTGTATTCCCATGTCATCCATGATATATGAGCTTGTGCATTTCCTTAGCAAATTTGTTGTGATCTTTCTTGATGGCATATTCATACATCATGATCATATTGTCCTCCATCAATTGCATGATAACATACACATATTGAGCATCCATTTCCATGTTCATGCTCTTGATAAACCATCACACTATGACATCATTTTGCACAATTATTGCATTGATCACATTCACAACACCTATGTGTGCACCACAAATGCATTTGATCACATGAATGCTTTCCATCTCATACTATATCATCTTGCTAAGCTTTATGTACTTTGTCACACGGACTCATTCTTACATGATGGACACTTTGTGTGCGCTAACCATTGTATTTCCAAGTGTACTTTGTGTTTGCTCATTTTGCATGTACCACATACCAGAGACACCTTGGAGTACTTGGATTGCGCTATGTCTTCAACTCCGTCCAACTACAAGTCCGTCCACGACAACTGTTTCCATGGTGATAAGGTTTTCGATCTGAGGTCGGATCTTTCCCAAGGGAGGGGACATGATGCGGAGCATCCTACGATCATCCCCATGTACACTACGACTATTCCCCAAGCCCCAAGTAGACATACGATGAGACCTGCAACTTGTGCCATTGGACATAAGCTGAACTCTCTCCTTGTTCAACTTCCCTTCGACCCACATGAGACATGGCTACTAACTCAAACAAAGACACTTCATGTGCCTAGGTACCATGGAACCAACAAGGAGAAGGAAGGGCGCAAGATGGACACCAAACGCATGGGCAAGTATTTTCCCAGCGCAGAGATAGAGGTACTACGGTCTACTACCGCCCAACTACCGATCGACTGGTACTACCGGCCAACTACCGGTCAACTACCGGTCAAGCTTTTGTGATCGACCGTGCAAGGCCGGTGCAACGGCGGAACAACCGCTAATTCCACTAAAACCGGTACTACTGGTCCCGGGACCGGTACTACCGCCCTGCCTGTGCGCAGATGAAGGAGTTTCACCCCATGTATCCCCCAACTTACCCCTTGGACTATATATACTTGTCCCTTAGCTCCGTACTAGGGTTAGCTTAGGTTTAGCTCATTTGAGACAGAGCTTTGCTCATCCACTAGTGGTTCATCTCCTTGGGAGTGACTGCGGCGCCTCCACCGAGAAGATCCACACGGATTCAAGACCTCCTTCACGGAGAAGATCCCGCGGGATACCCTAAGACCTCCTCACGGAGAATAACCAGTTACCCTTTGTATCGTCCCTTGTTGATCATGGATCTTGTATCTCTTTGTGATTCGAGGATCTAGCATATGTGTGACTTGTTCTTGTTGGTTTGAGTGTTTCTCTCGTGTTTCCCCTCCTGTTCCCCCCTCGTGTTCTTCGTGGGATCCCCTCCATTTCGTGAAAGATCGGCCATCTAGGGTTCCACCCTACATCAATATTTGTGTGTTATTATGTGATTATTACTATATTTGGCATGAAATTAATCGCATGCTAAATGTGTTGAGAGCTCGACATTGAAGTAGTTTAGGTCATTGGATTGACATGATTTGAAAGACGGAATTGATTGGATATGCCCCTTTGGGTCTTTTTATATTGGTATAGATATAGAGTTATAAATAAAGTAGAGAAAAAATATTTCTATATATATATATATATATATATATATATATATATATATATATATATATATATATATATATATATATATATATATATATATATATATATATATCACTATAAATATCTTATGTTTCACTCAAAATATATTCCTATGTTTTTTATGAGATAAGGAAAGAATGTGAAAGGATTCAATACTCAAGAAGTGGGACATCGTTGCAAAAAGCCCATGTGTGTGTGAGAGAAAGAGGGAGAGAGGAACAGGAAAGAGTGTGTGTGTGACAAAGACACGAAGTGCGAGAGGTATTACCATAAAATGAGAAGATAGTGTGTGTGTGCACGATCGAGAGGGCAGGTCTCAAGAAGGGACGAAATATATACATATACACAAGGAACGAAAATGTGCGCTGGATGGATCAACCTATCTAGAGGCTGGTCGATCAATGTTTGTGAGAGAGATACGAGTAGGGGGTGCGAAAGCAAGAGTTTTTGTGTGTGTGAGAGAGAGAGAGAGATCGTAGTCGGTAGGGGGATCTGATGCGGAGCATCCTAAGGACATCACCATGTCAAGAGTCCATTTGGCAAGTGATACGTGTGACCTCTACTTCTCATACATAAAGGTGAATCATCTCCTTTACACGTGTTCACTTGACCCCTTCGAGGATGGTATACTACTTGACACTCCACTCGTGTGCATGCATAGGTATTGTCGGAGCTTCACGGACGACGACGAGGAGTGCAAGAGCCAAGGAACAACTACACCATCCGCGAGGGAAGCTTGGAAACGACGACGGAAGAAGACGGAGGTGTGGAAGCTACAGCAGCCGGACAACCGGGCCAAACGCCGGACATCCGGCGCTTCGCCAAATCCCAAACATCCGGTCTTCGGCCCGGAAATCCGGACCCTCCTTCACAGAAGCTGGACCGAGCCAGCCCGGACATCCGGTCGTGACGCCGGACATAAGGCTCGCCCCGAAGCCCCGGACATCCGGCCGCCAACCCGGACGTCTGGCACCTGTGCGTGCCTAACCGGGCCAGAGGCCCATGTATCCCTTTCCCTTTGCCCCCACTTGCACTAGCACTATATATACTCCTCCACCTCCACCATTTTAGGGTTAGCAAATGTGATAGCTCATTTTAGACTAGAGCTTTTATCATCTTAGTGGTTCTTGATAGAAGGAGAGGGGCCCGATCTTTCGATGAGATGATAACTATTGATTTGGTGGAGACGACTTTGACGATCCGACTACAAACGTGCACGACGTTGCGCCTTAGCAATCTCTAAACCAACTCCGAGAGGTTATTGACCACGCCGGAGCACGATCAACCTGACCACGAAGGTCTATTCCTACAAGCAATCGAAGAACAAGAAAGAATATGATAAGCAATCTGAATATTGCGAATATGGATGAAGTATTGATAAGAGTGGGGTTTCATAAGAGGTCTTGGTCTGGTCGTTGGACACAAACGAAGTACACGAAGTTGCAGCGATGGCTAACTTTTAACTAAATAAAACCCAAGTCTAAACGGTGCCTTAAGGGCTGTATTTATAGGGGAAAAGAGAGGGTATTTTGTCCACCCTTGGTGAGGTGGGACTAAAACACCTCCTAAGTCGTTTCCCCTACAATATGGGCTCTAAAAAACCAAATGAGAGGTATTTCGAAAATACATGGGCCTAGCCCAAAACTAAGGTGACACAACACCAGTAATAAGCTATGGACGAAATTTATGAAAGACATGTTGTATATTTTGTCCATATTCTTGTATGTCATCATGGTGGCTTCAAAGTGCGGAAATCTCCTCCAGAAACTCCGTTCTTGCTCCCTTCGTGCGCGCCTTCATCATAGTGCTTGATCATGCTCCAGTGTTCATACCTCTTGTCCATGCTAGGTGCTTCAACTGTAACCAACACAAATATATCTAAGTTAGGCAGCATCACATCCTCATGAACATTAGAAACATTACCAAGAAACGAAAGTACCTGATAATATAACTGGCGTGCGCGAGCTCTAGTAATTGGTCCAATAGGTATAGAAGCAGGGGTTGTGGGTGTAACTGTGCTAGCCATGTCCTCATCATCCTCCCCTTCTTGAAAACAAAGCCATCCTCCGCGTTGCTTAAGCTGAAATATGACTAACAAAAGAGACAAGGTGTACATGTTGTATATGTATATGTCATCCATTTTTACTGATCTCAGTTGTGGCACATGTAACATAGTTATACAAGAGCACCCTTCCAAAGTCGTGAAATATAAAGCCAATATATTGTCACAGGAAGTCAAAGGCATAAAAATATTGCAACTCAATTTGCACATATAAGTGAAGCTCCTAATCGTAACAAATGATTGGCAATGCTAATCATTAAACCATCCCAACCTTGATGAACCATCACCAAGATTAGAGGTCATATCAAAATGATTAAACATTGGCACATCTATTTTCACATGTATTTCATCCAAATCTGATTTATTCCCTGATTCAAATGGTTCTTTCGCATCAATAATTAATTCAACTGGTTCAGTCAAAATTGTTTGATTACATGGCAAAGTCAAATCACGAACATATTCTTCTAAAATAGCTGGTGTGATCAAAGTAGTGGATATCTCATCGCATGGTTCATTTAAACTGACAAGGCATTCATCATACTCATGTGGAGGTGGAAGATCGGTACCTTTGTCATTACCTCTTATGATCAACCTAGATGATGTAGGCACTCTCGAAGGTGATGTGTCACATGGTGGAGGTGATGTAGTCCTCACAACAACGGATGTGTTTGTCATAGTACGCCTAGTAGTGGAAGGAACAATCGTATCATCTCTTGGAATGTGCACCTGACGCTTATTCTCCTTATGGACAACACGTCATTTTATTTCCTGTTCAGCACTACAAGCAAGACGAAACAAACGGTCCATAGGATAACACTCTTCATGAATTAGCATCTCCTGAATATCATGGTTTAATCCTCCCCAAAATCTATCCATAAAATCATCTTCACTTTCCTCTAAAAAGGAGTGCAACAAGGTAGTTCGTATTTCATCATAATATTTTGTTACGGTGTCACTACCTTGTTTCAAATGTTGTAGTTTTTTAATCATGCCACGAGTATAATAAACATCGACAAATCTATCTCTCATCACAAGTTTTAAATCATCCCAATTAGTAGGTACATGATTAGGGTATAACCGACAATATTCACTCCACCAAACTAAAGCATAACCAGTGAAAGAACCAACCACAACCTTAAGTTTTTTACGTTCATCAAAACTATGGGAAGAACAAATATTATTTATGTCAAACTCCCATTCAATATATAAAGCGGGTCTAAAACGGCCATGAAACAGTGATATAGAAATATGAACCTGATCATTTGCATTTGGATGTTTGTCCATCTCTCGTGATGGTTGTGGTATGTCCTTAGGTGATGGCACGTCTCCTGCAATCGATAAAGCCCATGAATTTACTCTGGACCCTGTCATGATTAGTAGAAACACGAAACAAAATCCAAAAATAATCTTCCTATGAACTACTAGGATGTGGTGGTAAAACGCTCACAGTATAGCAAATATCAAAGTCTTACAAGTTCTTACCATGCAGCAGGTGGTGGCCGGCAACCAGAGGTGTCAATAACTCTCAAAGTTGATAAAGCGATTGCCAGGTGAATATATGTATGCACGGTGTAGAAAATATGTGGAGCTGGGTTGGCTTTATATTTGTGGTAAAAAAATGCTACAACCACGCTAATTAATGCAAGCTGAAAAATCGCTCAAAGTAGTCGAGTGCTGGTCCTAGGTATTAGAGTAGTCTTTATCGTATACGACTCCTAGTCCAAGTCAGCTTTGTAACCTTACCCCAAGTCGGTTTGTACCCTCTTATATACACTTGTATGCCGCACCAAATCAATCAATAAGAATCAGTTGTATTCATCTTTCATGGTATCAGATACCGGTCCTAGGATTTAGGTTATGGCTCCGCCAAGGCCGCCGCCGCTGCCGCCGCCCGGCTACTTCGAGCGCCGGGCCGCGCTCATCGCCAAGGCTGCCAACGCCGCAGCCGCCTCTCTCTCGGCCCTCTCCCTAGCTCCACAAAACTCCCCTACACCCATCATCGCCGCACCAATGTCTCTTGCTGACACAATCTCCGACGTTAGTCCATATATCCCCATAGTTCTTGATCTCGCCGCCCATAACTACTACCATTGGAGACATCTCTTCGATCTCCACCTCGGCCGCTGCAACCTGCACTCGCATGTCGCCGCCAACTGTCTTCCCGGCCCCGAAGGTCCGCAATGGTTGAAAGACGATCTCGCAATCGTCCAGTGGTTCTACACCTGCATCACCACCGAGATCTTCAACATGCTCGATCACGACGGCGCCACCGCTGCCAACATCTGGCACTCCCTCCATCAGCTCTTCCAAAGTAACACCGACGGTCGGAAAAACGCTCTCCACACCGAGCTTCGCAATATGGTGCAAGGAGACGCCCCGGTGAACCTGTTCTGCCAGCGCGTCAAGACCATTGGTGATGAGCTCCGCGAACTCGGCTATAATGCCCAGGATGGGACTATACCTCCTACGTGTCGAGGCACGACTTAAAGGTATAAGCCCATCCTAGAATGATCTCAAGTTTGGTATCTTTGCACGACTCATGTAAAAGAGGGATTAAAATGCAAAAGAAGATAGTTGGCTTACACTCGCCACTTCACACAATACAATACATAAGCAAGACATCATTCAAAACATCACAACCTGACTACGGGTGAAGATCCAAAGAAAGATACCAAAACAACATAAAGCCACAGGTCAGGATCGAATCCTAGTAGAAACCACTACTGATCGTCGAAGCGTCTCAAACAAACAGTCAAACTCTTCATCGAGCTCCCGATGAAGTACTTGAACCAGATCCTGCATCAAACTCGGCTGAACCTGCATCTGGTGTGGTGAAGTAACTGTGAGCCACAGAGGACTCAGCAATCCCGTTCCCGGGTAACAAGACTATTTAAGCCTTGGGTGAGGAAAAGGCTGAAGAAAGAATATGAGGTGAAGGAAAAACAAGAGTCTGCAGCAGCAACTAGCACTAACTTACGTAAAGGAGAGCGAGAAGAGAAGTGCCTCGGTCGAAAGATGATCACGAAGTGATCCTAGCTAAAGCCGGTCAAACATAACCCCACCGTGTTCAACTCCCGAATCCCTATTCGGAAATTGACAGTCACGGCACACACGCTGGTAGTGTATTAAAACATTGTGTCAAGTTATCTACAACCGGATATTAACAAGCTCCCATCTGCCACATAACCGCGGGCACGGCTTTCGAAAGTTCAAACCCTGCAGGGGTGTTCCAACTTGACCCATTACAAGCCCACGATCCGCGGAGTCGCAACTCCATAGGTGGGAAGACCCGAGTATTCTCGGAATCCCGTGCTCAAGTTAAACCGAACTAAGGTAAGGCTAATCCAGCAAATCCTCCCGGCGTGTCGACACCCTGATAGTAGCCGCGCGTATCTAAGTCTCAGGACACGACCGGATGGGCGATTCTACAGGTACACCAGATACCTCGGGTTGCCCCAAGGCGGCCCTGCAGACTCCCCGTTTGGGACCAACGCCATCAGCACTGGCCCCCCCTGCTATGTAGAATTAAGAACCCGAGGGTGCGACCCCCTATGCAAGTTTAATTATATAATTAAGTTGTTATTATGAGGCAAATAGTACCAAATGTTGGGACTTGCTGGAAAAGACTTAGCACTTAGCGGTTTATCAAGGGGGTCCCATACACCCCAACCGTGTTAGGAACGCAAAATCAAGGAACATAACACCGGTTTATACGGTTCCTAACGGCATGAGTGGAACAAATCACCAAGCAAAAGGCTTAGCCTTCCACCCTTGCCAGTAAATAGATGATTTCATTTAAGCATATATATAGTGTGATATAACCCAACCAAACTTCAACATGAAGCAAGCATCTTCAATCTTCACCTGCAACTAACAATGCTATAAGAGGGGCTGAGCGAAGCGTACTTAGCCAAGCAACGGTTTGCATAGGTAGGGTGGTTAAACAGGGCAATGGTTACAAGTAGGAGGCTAACAAGAAAGACATGGGCATCGAGGCAAAACTATAGAGCGGATCTACTAGCAATAGGCAAAGATAGTAATGGTATCCGGGTTCAGTCATCTTGCCTGGGATTCCATAAGGGAGAAGAACGGATCCATGAAGTAGACGGAGCAACACAGACGAGAGAATCCTCACAACTCCGGAACGCAACCGAAGCTAACAAGAGAAGCAACCGGAAAGAAAGAAACAACACGGTAAACACACAAGCATTAACATGGCATACGATGCACATCCAAATATGATGCATGTCCGGTTAAATATGCAAGGCATGGCAAAGTGCACAAACAAAACTACAAGTTAAGTGGAGATCAATATGCAACGAGTTGCATATTGACGAAACACCACATTTTGATTATTTAGTTGACTCTCGTTATTTACAAGACAAGATTAAATGTTGGTTAACATGGCAAGAGGTGAGGCATAATAAAACTACACTATTAAGACATTTTAAATGAGGCCGGAAAAATAACAACAACATATCCGGAAAATCCCCATGAGCATGTTTAATAATTATAAAGCAACAACAATTAACATTTTAGTGTTGTTAACATGATGCGGATGACATGATCTAGTTTATGCAATTTTATTTAAAGGTTGACAAGAGAGATATGAAGCATTTGTCACCGTGGTGGAATGAAAAAGGATGCCACGGCAACGATCCGAAAATGATGCAACGGCATCATATCGGTGCCGGTAACTCGTTGAGAGTCCGGTGCAAAAGGAAAGATGGCGTGAGCGAGTCAAACGAGAAGAAAGGTGGGGCGATCCCGTTACCGGGTTCCCACGAGTCGGCGACGAGGCAACCGAGGAACACGACAAAAGAGGGCACAACGGACACGGAGCACACAAGGGAAGCATTTCATACAACACAAGCATCACACGGGTCACGTCTCGAGGTTATACCTTCGAAACATGCGTTTCGGGACGGTTCGAGTTCGTAGTGGAAGTAGTGGAACACGGTTCGGAGAGGAAGTAGCCGTTCACGTTTCCGAAGAGGAAGTAGTTGTTCACGTCATCATGTCGTGGTACTTGGCGAATTCCTCGTTTCCGGGCGACGGTAGTCGTACAAGCCGTAGATGTTCGGGTCGGTGTCGGGGTACTTGGACGTATCGGAGAGGAACTTGAGCCGTAGTGGTACATGTCGCATCGGTAAGGGTACACGGGTCTCCGAGTAGTCGTACTCGTACGTCGTGGTACTTGGTCGTGGTTCGTAGGCGTACACGTTCTCTGTCAAGGAACACAAACAACACAAAACAAAACAAAAAACTACAGCACGGAGACAAGGCCACGGCAGCAGCAAACAAGACGGTCTCGGACACGGCAAGGAGGGGCCATGGGGCGATGCAGTCCGGCGCTGGAGAACGGGACGGCGGAGGGAGGCCGGCTGCGGGGCGTTCCGGGCCGAAGGGCGCGGTTGCCCGGGCTCCCACCTGGAGACGGAGCTGCTGGGGGGCTGCAGGGGCGCCGGGCTCGCCTTGCTGGAGGCGCAGAGGAGAAGGAGGCGGGGCACACCGGGCTCCTGGCGCAGCGGGGTGCCGAGGCAGAGGCCTTGGGAGGCCATGGCGACGTGAGCTGGGGCGTCGCAGAGGAGAAGGAGCGCTGAGGGAGGCAGCGGACTGGCTTGGGGCGGCTGCTCCTGGCGATGGGGAAGAAGGCCGCAGGGCGCCGGCGGCTGCTGGCCCTGGAGGCGAGGACCTGGCCGGCGGCGCGGGCTGGTCGGGACCGACCGGGCGCTGGAGGAGCCGCGAACCGGCGCGCGACGGGACGAGGCCGAGGTCGGACGGCGTCGGGGCCGGAGGGACGAGGCCGGGCGCGGCGGGATCCGGCCGCTGCGGCCTTGGAGGCGACGGAGGAGGGGCTCGGCTGGAGGAGGAAGAGGGCGCTCGGGGACGCGATGGTGGCGAGGGGAGACGAGAGGGAGAGGGAGGCACGAGCGCTGGGAGATGCGGGACCGATCGAGCAGAGGGAGGAGGGAATCGGGAGAGGAGCGGGGAGCGGGGTCGAGAGGTGGCGGTGGCGCACGATGGGAAGAGAGGGAGCGAGGGAAAGAGCGATCGCTAGTTAGGGTTCGGTGGGGGAAGCGGGCTGGAGGCCAGATGGGCCGGCTGAGGGGGGAGGAGGCCCAAGAGGGAAAAGGCTGAGGAGAGAGAGATGGCTGGAGGGAGGCTTGGGCCTCTCTATCCTCCTAAGAACTTGCAGAAAAAAAAATAGAGAGTCCAAAAGAAAAATAAGAAGGAAGGGTTATGACAAAGGTTGAACAAGAGGTGAATTTTCTCGGGCCTCATAAAAAGAGCACGGTCCGAGAAAAATAGAAAAGGCGTGATCGGAAAATAATTCAAACATATTTGAATTTAATTCAAATAGTTTTGAACTAAGACGTGAATATTGAAGTGTCCAAAAATGTTCAAATTTTTGGAGGAACCTCGAAACAACGGAAAGAATTATTGGCAAGGTTTTTGAAGGAAAAACTTGAAGTAGGAAAGCATGGGGAAATTATGCAAGTGTGTTATGGTGATCCCAAACAATTGGAATATTTTTAATATAGCTCCCTAATAATATTGAGAGGCTTTATATGTTATAAAGAGAAGACATTCTTCCCTCGATTTAAATGGACCGAAGGTCCACACAATTTATTTAGGTTGAGATGCAAAGAAAAAAATGACATGATGGCATGATGACATGATGCAATGCAAAAATAAATAACACAAGCACAAAAGAACACACGGGCAACCCGGAACATCTGGAATCTTCGGGAATCTTCTGGAATCTTCTGGGACGTTGGTCTCGGGCGTCACAACTCTCCCACACTAACAGAGGATCTCGACCCGAGATCCTAGAGATATCACCAAAGGAGGAGGTAAAACCAAGTTGCTTCTTTGACAGACGAGTGAAACCAAAGAACCTTGAGAGGTTGACCAAAATGAAAGAAGAATACAACGGAGATGAACGAAGATGAAACACTCCGTTAGAAAAGAGGAACAAGGAGCATTATGGGAACCTTGCGGGTTGAAAGACATGAAACAAGAGCTTACGAACCAAAAGAATATGAAACTGCAACGGTATAGCCAAGGAATAAGAATGACAGAATTTGGGCAGCACTCCGTCTGAAAATGGAAGGAATTGAACTTGAATTTGAAAAGATGGATGATACTTGCTGAAATCAACAACATACTGCCTTAGAAAGGTAAGAAAGATTCAGACAGCACTCCGGTTAAAAAGATAGGCAAAACTAGATAAGATGACGGAATTTGAATGAAGAATACAACACTCCGGTTAAATGATAAGCAAGGGAAAGAACATGATCTCGATAAAAATGAGATGATGGTTAAAGAGAGTAATATCAGAATGCCTCCGGAATGAAGGAATAGCATAGGTCGTTGGAAAGAAAAGAACGGAGAAGAAAAAGACAACTTCTCTCAAAATGAAATTTGAAAGAGCATCCTTACGAAGAAGGGTTGAACAGAGTTGAAGGAAAATCAACAACGAAAAGGAATAAGCTTCATGTGGGCTTATGGAAAACGTCTCAAAATTATGAGGTGACAACCAGCCACTAATGGAAAACAATTTGATTGGATTGATATCAACAAGGAGACGATAAACTTATTTCACCGGAATGATAAATGAAGAACTTGGGGCATTTATAAGCACCATAATTAGTAACAATCCTTAGGGAAAGCTTTTAGGTGAACTACAACCCAAGATATTTCCAAGGGATAGATTGAAGGGTTGAAAAGATCTCCTGAACAAAGAAAATGATGGGTTTAAATATCTCATTCTTGAAAACTCGTGAATCATGAAACATGAAGGAATTTTCAAGAATGACATAACACCATCTGAAAAGATAAGGTAGAAAGAATTGCACTTCAAAATGCAAGAAGAAGAATATTTGGCCTCCTCCAACAAGAATCTTGATGAAGACTTCGAGGATGAATTAAATGATGATGAACCACCATGAAGAAATCCGGTAATGAAAGCATGAGAAGTGAAAGATGAAAATAATAAGATTCAAGGCCTGCGATGAATTAGATGGAGCTTTGACATGATGATTGAAATAACTTGGAGCTCTGGAAAACAAGATGAATAACTTAGAACCAAGGATATGATATGATGAACAAGCTCCTGACAAAAGAATTAAACCACCTTGAAGGAATAAGAATAAGAATTATGTCATGCATATCCTTCACCAATTTAAATTGATGACAACCAAGGATTTGGCATATTACTTATTCTCGTTGGAAAGAATTAAAGAGAGATCTAGCACAAGCTTGGGTAAAACTTCAACGAAGCACCGGTAGGATTGCGAAAAGAACAATGAATTAAAACGATAACAACGGAAGGGTAAACTAGAAAGAAGCACCGTAAGAATATGGAGACGAACGAAGAGGCATCAATGAAGAATATTTTTGGAGGACAAAGTTGAAAACTGAGAACGAAGAAATATTCTGAAATGATGGCCTTCGGAGGATCACAAAGAAAAGAATTCATGTAATGCTTCGGATGGGTATGAAAATAATTCCTCACAATCAAAACGATAATGAGGATGGCATGAAGCTAGAACCACGAATCTTCAAGAGAACGGGCCAAGATTTAAGAGAAACACTTCTCCGGTCTTCAGATGTTGAGAATGAAGACGAGAAATGCCATGAAGAATTATTGAGCATTCCGGAATGAAGAATTAAAAGGTTGAACCAATGATGAAAAGAATTTGAAAGCGGTCCTGGAGAAGGACTGTGACTGATGGAGATCATTCTTACGTCACATTTGAAAGAATTTTAAAACAACTCCGGAAAATAGAAGAGTTAGGTAAGATCCTGGGAAAAGACCTGTGGGTTAGGGCCTACTCAAAAGAAATCACCGTTGAAAAAGATTGCTTAAGAGATATTGCACCGGTTGAATTAAAAGGCTTGAATACGATGATAATCCTCAAAAAATAGCTTGAACGGATTAAGAATGGAATTATGAATCTTCCGAGATATCTTGAACACTCCGGATATGAACAGCAAGAGGAGAATGATTAATTGGTGCACCGGAATAAGAAAGCATTGTGAAAAGAGGAAAAGGATAAGATCAACACCGAAATCTTGAATTACATCCACCGGCAGAATTTGAGAACAAAAGAATGATGAACTTGAAGCTCTTGAGCATCATCACGATAAAGCACCGGACAAGAACATTGAAGGAAAAGAATGAAGAACCATCACATGAATAAAATGGATATTTCATCTGAGAATTTCTTGCTCCAAGAAAAAGAAGGGTGGGAGGGTGGGGAAAACAAAAACAACTTGGGATGAATGAAACAGACAAATCGTCAGATTTCTCAACGGCGTCCGTATGGAATAACTTGAAGAGAAGGCACACCGGTTGAAAATGATTAACATGACAAACTTGACGATCAAGAAGGATTAGCACTCCCATAGAAAAATGAGAACACCGATTAGGAAAGGTATGGAATCAACATTTGACATCGAAGCAACTCGAATACCAGAATCAAAACAAGAACAAAGGATAGATATGCAACATGATCTTCACAATATCATCCGAACAGAGAATTGAACGAATGAATTCCGCAGGTACGTCAGCTAGTCGAGAAGCCAGTTGGAGAACAAAAGATAAATAAAAAGGAACAAGGATCAGATAGAACAAACACAAGATAGAAGTTTCGTTCGACATCTTCGTGCTGAAAGCTCATGGAACGTGTTACAAAAGGGTTTTGCAATCCCCGGATCAGCATAGCCAAGGACCCTTTAAGATGCAACTCCCGATCGGAACAAGTCCATAAAACCACTTCACTCAATGTAGAACCCCGAACTTCATATCGAGCATCCGTTGGAAGAATGCCTAAAACTACTGGATGAACCCACCTATAGATTTCCGAAAGTTTCCAGTTATGCAATCAGGTGTTGGGGATACACAGGAAGCACCGCGCAATCAACTCTAAACCTACATCCAGGTGTATCCATCCTTCAACACATAACCAGTCTTTCTCGGAAACTGTTTACCTCGGACCTTCGAAAAGCATCCACTATAACAAGCTATGGCAATACTCTCGAACTACCTCCCCAGTACTGGGTGATGTCGGGGTTATCTTGCCACTGGCCGTATAGGAGAGATTTTCGATGTCGGCCGTCTTAAGTATTTAGTACTGCCGCGATATGCTTGTGACAACAATACCACGAAGCTCAACTCCGCGAGAACAGGAGGCATCGAGAACAATATCCTTGTCACAAGAACATCGAAACAATCCCAGAATACTCGCGGGATCCTAAAAAAAAATTTGGTGCAATTTTTGAAAGTAGAAGAGGAAAGAGTAGTCGTCAGGAGTCCTCACCAGAGAGAAAGGGGATGAGAAGCAAAGAAATCCTACTCTCCGATATATATATAGGACTCAAAACATTTTCAGTGTGTGTCTAGACTCAACCGTCAACGATTCGATCAATCAGTGGGGGCTTCTAGGTCGGAGAAGGCTCTGAATACCAACTTGTAATGCCCAGGATGGGACTATACCTCCTACGTGTCGAGGCACGACTTAAAGGTATAAGCCCATCCTAGAATGATCTCAAGTTTGGTATCTTTGCACGACTCATGTAAAAGAGGGATTAAAATGCAAAAGAAGATAGTTGGCTTACACTCGCCACTTCACACAATACAATACATAAGCAAGACATCATTCAAAACATCACAACCCGACTACGGGTGAAGATCCAAAGAAAGATACCAAAACAACATAAAGCCACAGGTCAGGATCGAATCCTAGTAGAAACCACTACTGATCGTCGAAGCGTCTCAAACAAACAGTCAAACTCTTCATCGAGCTCCCGATGAAGTACTTGAACCAGCTCCTGCATCAAACTCGGCTGAACCTGCATCTGGTGTGGTGAAGTAACTGTGAGCCACAGAGGACTCAGCAATCCCGTTCCCGGGTAACAAGACTATTTAAGCCTTGGGTGAGGAAAAGGCTGAAGAAAGAATATGAGGTGAAGGAAAAACAAGAGTCTGCAGCAGCAACTAGCACTAACTTACGTAAAGGAGAGCGAGAAGAGAAGTGCCTCGGTCGAAAGATGATCACGAAGTGATCCTAGCTAAAGCCGGTCAAACATAACCCCACCGTGTTCAACTCCCGAATCCCTATTCGGAAATTGACAGTCACGGTACACACGCTGGTAGTGTATTAGAACATTGTGTCAAGTTATCTACAACCGGATATTAACAAGCTCCCATCTACCACATAACCGCGGGCACGGCTTTCGAAAGTTCAAACCCTGCAGGGGTGTTCCAACTTGACCCATTACAAGCCCACGATCCGCGGAGTCGCAACTCCATAGGTGGGAAGACCCGAGTATTCTCGAAATCCCGTGCTCAAGTTAAACCGAACTAAGGTAAGGCTAATCCAGCAAATCCTCCCGGCGTGTCGACACCCTGATAGTAGCCGCGCGTATCTAAGTCTCAGGACACGACCGGATGGGCGATTCTACATGTATACCAGATACCTCGGGTTGCCCCAAGGCTGCCCTGCAGACTCCCCGTTTGGGACCAACATCATCAGCACTGGCCCCCCTGCTATGTAGAATTAAGAACCCGAGGGTGCGACCCCCTATGCAAGTTTAATTATATAATTAAGTTGTTATTATGAGGCAAATAGTACCAAATGTTGGGACTTGCTGGAAAAGACTTAGCACTTAGCGGTTTATCAAGGGGGTCCCATACACCCCAACCGTGTTAGGAACGCAAAATCAAGGAACATAACACCGGTTTATACGGTTCCTAACGGCATGAGTGGAACAAATCACCAAGCAAAAGGCTTAGCCTTCCACCCTTGCCAGTATATAGATGATTTCATTTAAGCATATATATAGTGTGATATAACCCAACCAAACTTCAACATGAAGCAAGCATCTTCAATCTTCACCTGCAACTAACAATGCTATAAGAGGGGCTGAGCGAAGCGTACTTAGCCAAGCAACGGTTTGCATAGGTAGGGTGGTTAAACAGGGCAATGGTTACAAGTAGGAGGCTGACAAGAAAGACATGGGCATCGAGGCAAAACTATAGAGCGGATCTACTAGCAATAGGCAAAGATAGTAATGGTATCCTGGTTCGGTCATCTTGCCTGGGATTCCACAAGGGAGAAGAACGGATCCATGAAGTAGACGGAGCAACACAGACGAGAGAATCCTCACAACTCCGGAACGCAACCGAAGCTAACAAGAGAAGCAACCGGAAAGAAAGAAACAACACGGTAAACACACAAGCGTTAACATGGCATACGATGCACATCCAAATATGATGCATGTCCGATTAAATATGCAAGGCATGGCAAAGTGCACAAACAAAACTACAAGTTAAGTGGAGATCAATATGCAACGAGTTGCATATTGACGAAACACCACATTTTAATTATTTAGTTGACTCTCGTTATTTACAAGACAAGATTAAATGTTGGTTAACATGGCAAGAGGTGAGGCATAATAAAACTACACTATTAAGACATTTTAAATGAGGCCGGAAAAATAACAACAACATATCCGGAAAATCCCCATGAGCATGTTTAATAATTATAAAGCAACAACAATTAACATTTTAGTGTTGTTAACATGATGCGGATGACATGATCAAGTTTATGCAATTTTATTTAATGGTTGACAAGAGAGATATGAAGCATTTGTCACCGTGGTGGAATGAAAAAGGGTGCCACGGCAACGATCCGAAAATGATGCAACGGCATCATATCGGTGCCGGTAACTCGTTGAGAGTCCGGTGCAAAAGGAAAGATGGCGTGAGCGAGTCAAACGAGAAGAAAGGTGGGGCGATCCCGTTACCGGGTTCCCACGAGTCGGCGACGAGGCAACCGAGGAACACGACAAAAGAGGGCACAACGGACACGGAGCACACAAGGGAAGCATTTCATACAACACAAGCATCACACGGGTCACGTCTCGAGGTTATACCTTCGAAACATGCGTTTCGGGACGGTTCGAGTTCGTAGTGGAAGTAGTGGAACACGGTTCGGAGAGGAAGTAGCCGTTCACGTTTCCGAAGAGGAAGTAGTTGTTCACGTCATCATGTCATGGTACTTTGCGAATTCCTCGTTTCCGGGCGACGGTAGTCGTACAAGCCGTAGATGTTCGGGTCGGTGTCGGGGTACTTGGACGTATCGGAGAGGAACTTGAGCCGTAGTGGTACATGTCGCATCGGTAAGGGTACACGGGTCTCCAAGTAGTCGTACTCGTACGTCGTGGTACTTGGTCGTGGTTCGTAGGCGTACACGTTCTCTGTCAAGGAACACAAACAACACAAAACAAAACAAAAAAACTACAGCACGGAGACAAGGCCACGGCAGCAGCAAACAAGATGGTCTCGGACACGGCAAGGAGGGGCCATGGGGCGATGCGGTCCGGCGCTGGAGAACGGGACGACGGAGGGAGGCCGGCTGCGGGGCGTTCCGGCCCGAAGGGCGCGCTTGCCCGGGCTCCCACCTGGAGACGGAGCCGCTGGGGGGGCTGCAGGGGCGCCGGGCTCGCCTTGCTGGAGGCGCAGAGGAGAAGGAGGCGGGGCACACCGGGCTCCTGGCGCGGCGGGGTGCCGAGGCAGAGGCCTTGGGAGGCCATGGCGACGTGAGCTGGGGCGTCGCAGAGGAGAAGGAGCGCTGAGGGAGGCGGCGGACTGGCTTGGGGCGGCTGCTCCTGGCGATGGGGAAGAAGGCCGCAGGGCGCCGGCGGCTGCTGGCCCTGGAGGCAAGGACCTGGCCGGCGGCGCGGGCTGGTCGGGACCGACCGGGCGCTGGAGGAGCCGCGAACCGGCGCGCGACGGGATGAGGCCGAGGTCGGACGGCGTCGGGGCCGGAGGGACAAGGCCGGGCGCGGCGGGATCCGGCCGCTGCGGCCTTGGAGGCGACGGAGGAGGGGCTCGGCTGGAGGAGGAAGAGGGCGCTCGGGGACGCGATGGTGGCGAGGGGAGACGAGAGGGAGAGGGAGGCACGAGCGCTGGGAGATGCGGTACCGATCGAGCAGAGGGAGGAGTGAATCGGGAGAGGAGCGGGGAGCGGGGTTGAGAGGTGGCGGCGGCGCACGATGGGAAGAGAGGGAGCGAGGGAAAGAGCGATCGCTAGTTAGGGTTCGGTGGGGGAAGCGGGCTGGAGGCCAGATGGGCCGGCTGAGGGGGGAGGAGGCCCAAGAGGGAAAAGGCTGAGGAGAGAGAGATGGCTGGAGGGAGGCTTGGGCCTCTCTATCCTCCTAAGAACTTGCAGAAAAATAAATAAATAGAGAGTCCAAAGGAAAAATAAGAAGGAAGGGTTATGACAAAGGTTGAACAAGAGGTGAATTTTCTCGGGCCTCATAAAAAGAGCACGGTCCGAGAAAAATAGAAAAGGCGTGATCGGAAAATAATTCAAACATATTTGAATTTAATTCAAATAGTTTTGAACTAAGACGTGAATATTGAAGTGTCCAAAAATGTTCAAATTTTTGGAGGAACCTCGAAACAACGGAAAGAATTATTGGCAAGGTTTTTGAAGGAAAAACTCGAAGTAGGAAAGCATGGGGAAATTATGCAAGTGTGTTATGGTGATCCCAAACAATTGGAATATTTTTAATATAGCTCCCTAATAATATTGAGAGGCTTTATATGTTATAAAGAGAAGACATTCTTCCCTCGATTTAAATGGACCGAAGGTCCACACAATTTATTTAGGTTGAGATGCAAAGAAAAAAATGACATGATGACATGATGACATGATGCAATGCAAAAATAAATAACACAAGCACAAAAGAACACACGGGCAACCCGGAACATCTGGAATCTTCGGGAATCTTCTGGAATCTTCTGGGACGTCGGTCTCGGGCGTCACATCGGCGATACCGTCAGCGACTCACAGCTCATCAACATCGTCGTCGTCGACCTCAGCGAGGATTTTGACAAGCAAGCCTCGTTCATACCAATGATACGGCCTCCTCCCACCTTCGCTGAAGTTCTTTCTCTGCTCCAACTCGCGGCGGAAACACAAGCTCGCAAGGACTCTCGCCCCAAGGTCTTTCATGCTGCGGCTCGCCCTCCTCCGTCGCCTACAGCAGCACCGCCTCCCATGCCGGCTCCTGTCGCCGGGCCATCCGCCCCGTCATCCGCTCAACCGCCCCCAGGCTGGCGCCCTAGTCCGAACCACCGTGGCAAAAATCCTATCTACAGGCCGCCGTCGACTCGTTCAGTTCCGCCTACGACAGCACCGAGTCCTGCACCACCCACCAGTGCTCCATCGGCGGCTGCATGGCGGCCTCCTCATGATCCATGGACGGGGCTCGTTCAGGCGTGGCCCATGCCCTGGTCCGCTCCGTCCCCGCTCGGTGCTCCGCCGGCATACTCAGGTGCCTGGCAACCCGGCCTTCGGCCGCCTACTGGTGCTCCCGGGGTTCTCAACCCCCGACAGCCGGCCAATGCCTATCACGCCGCCCCAACGTATGATCCCTATGGTCACTACTCCACCGATGGCGGCGCCTACTACACACCCCAGCCGGCCTTGCTGCCTTCACAATCATATCCACCGGCACTGCTCCCGACGCCACCCTCACCTGCGACGCCGAGCTGGGATCAAGCTGCTTTTCTCCAAGCAATGAATAACTTTGCTGCGCAAGGAAACTCAGGTACGGATTGGATCTTTGATTCAGGGGCCTCTAGTCATATGTCTGCATCTAGTAATTGGTTATCATCTTGCACTACATCTCCTTTCCCTTCCATTACCATCGGAGATGGATCATCTATTCCTATAAATTGTGTTGGTCAGGCTCAACTTCCTTCTTCCACTAAACCACTTCTACTTCGTGATGCTCTAGTTGCACCCGCCCTCATTAAAAATCTTATTTCTGTTCGCCAGTTTACTTGCGACAATCTAGTTTCGGCTGAATTTGACCCTTTTGGTTTATCTGTGAAGGATTACCTGACCAAGGCCGAGATCGCTCGCTTCAATAGCTCCGGTGATCTTTACTCTCTTAATGGAGTTCATGTCGCCGCCCCTCCAACATCCATGCTGGCCTCCGTCGATCTCTGGCATCGTCGCTTGGGCCATCCCAACCATGATGTCTTAGCTTCTATGCTTAGTGAATTCACCATACCATGTAATAGGGATTATCATAATTCTGCATTTTGCGAGTCATGTCAATTAGGCAAACATGTGCGTCTTCCCTTTAGTTCCTCTAGCTCTTGTAGCACTTATCCCTTTGAATTAATACATTGTAATCTATGGACCTCTCCCGTTGCAAGTGTGTCGGGTTTTAAATATTACCTTGTTATAGTAGATGATTTCACCCACTTTGTCTGGACTTTTCCTCTACGCAACAAATCCGAGGTCCATTCTCTCTTTCTTAATTTTCAACGCTATGTGTCTGTCCACTTCTTTCTCCCAATTCAATTTATCCAATGAGACAATGGTCGCGAGTTTGATAACATTAAAAATCGTACTTTCTTCTTACAACATGGCATCCTTCTTAGATTCTCATGTCCCTACACCTCCCCGCAAAATGGTAAAGCCGAACGTTCTCTTCGCACCCTCAATGATATAGTTCGCACTCTTCTCGTTCAATCATCTATTTGTTATAGTAGATGATTTCACCCACTTTGTCTGGACTTTTCCTCTACGCAACAAATCCGAGGTCCATTCTCTCTTTCTTAATTTTCAACGCTATGTGTCTGTCCACTTCTTTCTCCCAATTCGATTTATCCAATGAGACAATGGTCGCGAGTTTGATAACATTAAAAATCGTACTTTCTTCTTACAACATGGCATCCTTCTTAGATTCTCATGTCCCTACACCTCCCCGCAAAATGGTAAAGCCGAACGTTCTCTTCGCACCCTCAATGATATAGTTCGCACTCTTCTCGTTCAATCATCTATGCCTCCCAAGTTTTGGGCTGAAGCCCTACACATGGCCACCTTCCTTCTAAATATTCGACCTTCTAATACTAAACCCAACACTACTCCCTATTATTCCCTCTTTCTTTCCCACCCCGACTACTCTGCGGTTCGTGTTTTCGGCTGTCTCTGTTTTCCAAATGCCTATGCCACTTCTACAAATAAATTGTCACCACGATCTATCCCATGTGCTTTTCTCGGCTTCTCTGTCGAGCACAAAGGCTATCGTTGTCTCGATCTTCAGACAGGACACGTTCATGTCTCTCGTCATGTCACCTTTGCTGAGCATATTTTTCCTTTCTCACGACACACTACTACATCATCCAACACCCCTAGCTCGGCAAACACCCCCTCTCCCCGTCCTTTCCAACTATATACTCCCCTTCCTGCACCCCCTCATGATGAACACAACATACCACCAACAACTTTAACACCAGCCACAACCAATACCAACCCTCCCCTCACCCCACCCGAGACATCCCCAAAACCCTCGACCCCAACACCCTCGACCCCTGCTCCCTCCCCAACACCCCCAGTCCCTGCTCCCTCTCCACCACCCAACCATGCTCCTTCGTCCGACTCTTCCGCTGCGCCGGACTCACCCGTACCCACGTTACCCCCTCGTGCTATTCCTACAGCAGCCCCGATTAATGATCATCCCATGCGTACTAGGGCCAAATCAGGATTTCAACAACCCCAAGACCGCCTAAACCTTCATACCACCGTATCTCTCACTTCCCTCCCAAAGAATTACAAAACTGCTCTACTTGATCCCAATTGGGCCGCTGCCATGCAAGAAGAATATAATGCTTTACTTCAAAACAACACATGGCAACTTGTTCCTCGTCCTCCCAACACAAATATTGTTTCTGGCAAATGGATTTTTCGCCAAAAGTTTCACTCCGATGGGAGCCTCTCACGATATAAAGCTAGGTGGGTTTGTCGTGGCTTTTCTCAACAACAAGGAATTGATTACGATGAAACATTTTCTCCTGTTGTTAAACCTAGCACCATTCGTACCGTTCTTAGTGTTGTTGTCTCCTCTTCCTGGCCTATTCACCAACTTGATGTTAAAAATGCTTTCCTCCATGGTTCCCTTCAAGAAACTGTCTACTGTCAGCAACCTCTGGGTTTTGAAAATCCATCCTTTCCAACTCATGTCTGTCTTCTTCAGAAATCTCTCTACGGTCTTAAACAGGCCCCAAGAGCTTGGTTTCAATGCTTCTCCTCCTTCATCCAAACAATAGGCTTCACTCCATCTCTCTCGGACACCTCTCTTTTTGTGTATCATCAAAATTCCGACACTGCCTATTTACTTCTCTATGTAGATGATATCATTCTCACCGCATCCTCTCAAAATTTCTAAGATCATATTGTCTCTCTTCTTAGATCTGGATTTTCTATGACTGACCTAGGACTCCTTCATCATTTCTTAGGCATTACTGTTGTTTGAGATTCCTCCAGCCTTTTTCTTTCCCAACGCCAGTATATTCTTGATCTACTTAATCGTGCCGGTATGCTTGACTGTCAATCATCTCGCACTCCTGTCGATACTAGTTTTAAACTTTCGGCTGCCGATGAACCCTTTCAGATCCTACTCTCTATCGTAGCCTAATAGGTGCTCTCCAATATCTCACCATTACTCATCCTGAAATCTCTTTTGCTATTCAACAAGCATGTCTCTATATGCATGATCCACGGGTTCCTTACTATAATCATGTTAAACACATTCTTCGGTATTTAAAAGGAACTCTCAATCATGGTCTCCACCTAAATAATTCTTATCCAAACTCTCTTACCGCATACTCTGATGCAGACTGGGCTGGTTGTCATGAACCTCAAAGGTCCACTTCCGATTTTTGTGTTTTTCTTGGTAACAATTTAATTTCTTGGTCCTCGAAAAGACAGGTTACGGTCTCACGTTCGTCGGCCGAGGCTGAGTATCGCGCCTTGGCACATGCCGTTGCAGATACAATCTGGATTCGGCAGTTACTCCCCGAGCTACACAGGCCTATTGAGCAGGCCACTATTGTCTATTGTGACAACATATCAGCAGTCTACATGACCGGCAATCCAGTTGAACACCGACGCACAAAGCATATTGAGATTGATATTCATTTTGTTCGTGAGAAGGTCGCTCTTGGTCAGGTTCGGGTGCTTCATGTTCCCTCTACGGCTCAATTTGCTAACATTTTCACCAAGGCACTGCCTACTAAGCCGTTTCAAGATATCTGTTTCAGTCTCAATGTCGTCGAGCCTGTCGTTGATACTGCGGGGGGATGTTAGAGTAGTCTTTATCGTATACGACTCCTAGTCCAAGTCAGCTTTGTAACCTTACCCCAAGTCGGTTTGTACCCTCTTATATACACTTGTATGCCGCACCAAATCAATCAATAAGAATCAGTTTTATTCATCTTTCACTAGGCTAGACTGTGCTAGAGACGCGAGCCTAAGACACTAACGGAATTCACATGCGCTGGCAACCAAATACTCAAGTTGCAACAAAAAATATGAGCGACGTAGCAACAAGCCAAATGAGCAATACTACGAGTATGTATGATATCTGCAAATATTTGGTATGTGGTTAATCTCTCTTTTCTTTTGTTTCTGCCTCAATGTCTTTCTCCCTCACGTGTCAACTCCGTTTTTTTTCATCCAAAGTCCAAACATGGAAACAACCAACTATCCCTCATTGACGTGTAGATCTCTTTTTTATTTTTCCCGATCAACAATTTCTAAGTACTACCGAACAAACGTGATTGCTCTTCTTCTTGTTTTTCAATATCCAAATCCTTTTTTTTCTTCCTTTAAGACAAACAACTGATCAACAAAATCCCTTTCCAAGGAAATCCAACCAAAGCAAACGTGACTTGTCAATATTGTTTTTTTATGGGAAACGTGACTTGCCAAACTTTTTATTTGATGGAAACACGACTTGCCAAACTTAGTACGCCAAAAATGTACATGTATCTATTCTCTGATTTTCTTTTTGAATCCTTCCAAAAGATGAGCACGCAGCACTTTAATGTCTCCTACCCCAAAACGTCCAAATAAAGCATCCACGTTACCCCCTTCCTTTATTGGCTGATCTCTTCTCTTTTCTAATAGAACGAGTCAATCTTTCCAATTAAATCAAAACGATCAGCCCTTTTCTCTTTGTGTTGGCCGGTCTATTTTTTTCCTTATTACTTTCCAATTGGGAAATCATTCTGTTCAACTGACCGATCCCGTGGAGCGTTCCGCCACGCACACAGCCGTTGGATCCCATCTGATCCAACCACGCGTTCATGTCTGTTTTTGTTAATACCAACCAGCCACATGATCCCATCTACTACGCTGCACGGTGATATTTATGCAACAAGACCTATGTTGCAGAAACAAATCTGCAACAGTACCTCTCCTAAAAAAATCAGTAACAAGATTTGCGTTGCAGAAAATCCTCAAAAAAATCTGCAACACGGTTATTGTTGCACAAAAAAAAACTACAACTCAAACTTTGTTCAGAGTATTTCCGCAACAAGACATGTGTTGCAAAAGAGTTCTTGCAACACGAGTTTTGTTACAAAAATGTGGATGACGCTCGATCGTGGAATCCTCTAAGATCTTACGGCTCCGTACTTGGCGGATCTTTAAAAAACATCCAACGCCCGCCATATTTTATCTCTGCTATCCAGGCGTTTCGTACTACAGTTCTTGCAACTGAGCACCTGTTTCGAAAATGCATACCGCAACAATCGGGGTCATGCAGAGACCACTTGGTGCTCTCTTCGTTGCAGTCGCTCACGTTCTTGCAAGTTTTCGCAACAATAGTCTTGTTGCAGAAATACGTAAAAGAAGCTAGGGATGTTGACTCCTATTGCAATGGAGGTTTTGCAACAAGAGTCTTATTACAGAAAAATAAAGAAATTTTGCATCAATGGTCTTGTTGCAGAAAAATAAAGAAGAAAAGGTTTTGCAACATGCAGTAAATTAAAGAAGAGAATCTTTTACGACAGGGGTCATGTTGCAAAAACTTAAAGAAAAAGAGATTTTTGTAACATGGCTCTTGTTGCAAAAAATTAGAGAAGAAGAGATTTCGCAACAAGACCATTGTTGCAGGAAAGCCGGCGGATCTTTTTATAAGATCCACCGGCAGACGCGTAGCACCACCCTTTCCAATTAGTAGGCACAACTCACCTCCTTCCTTCCTTCCTTCTGTCCTTTTTTTTCAAAGAAAATTTCCCAACAAAAACGGCCACCAACCAAAACCGATTGGCACTTGCCTTTTCTTTTAATCTTTCCTTGTGATACGCACCAAAATTTCTGCAACAAACAGATTCCTCATTAATTGAAGATTCAACTTTCCTTCCAAACACCCACGGGATCTATTTCTTCCAAATCTTTTCTCTTTTTTTTCGCTGTATTTTTTTTTCCAATGACACGTCCAGAATATGGAAACCCAACCGAATCTTGTTCTTTTTTTTCTAAGTGGGCAAACGAATCTGGTCTCTTCCTTCTTTATTTTTACAAGTGTAACAACTCACGTTATTTCCTTCCCCAGGCCAGATTCGGAGCTGCAAATTTTTTTTGGCTGGCCAGAACTTGCAAAGACCGAAACTGGTAGTAGTACACCTCACGGTTTCCAACAAAAACAATCCCGGTACAGATTCGGCCGAACCCTTTTTTGTACTCGTTTTCTACTGCGATCTCAACTTCCCAATATGCATGCACAACCGATCAAGAATTTCTCATTATCTCTCTCTCCATGATGAACCGTAAGACGAAGATGGCAACAAACGACGAAAGTGATTGGATGGTGATGATGGCGGTGTACAAAATAGTGGTAGCGGAAGATGACAATAAAGTGGATGATGGTGTGAGCGGACACAACGTGAACAATATGCGACTAGAACTTGAAACTCTAAAAGACTAGACACAAAAACCAGCAACTCAACACACGATGCAACCGAAAGTTCAACAATGCAAAAACTAAGTGATAAGAGCGAAAGGCTCAGACTATCTGGGACACGGATGAACTAATCTAACTTTTGTTTTTTGGCTTTTTCGTGGACTATAGATATGAAGAACAGACTCTATCTAAACTACGATAAACTGTAAAATCTCACCGAGCAACCTGGAAATCTGATACCACTTGATAGAAGGAGAGGGGCTCGATCTTTCTATGAGATGATAACTATCGATTTGGTGGAGACAACTTTGACGATCTGCCTACAAACGTGCACGACGTTGCGCCTTAGCAATCGCTAAACCAACTCCGAGAGCTTATTGACCACGCCGGAGCACGATCAACCTGACCACGAAGGTCTATTCCTGCAAGCAATCGAAGAACAAGCAAGAATATGATAAGCAATCTGAATATTGCGAATATGGATGAAGTATTGATAAGAGTGGGGTTTCATAAGTGGTCTTGGTCTGGTCGTTGGACACAAACGAAGTACACGAAGTTGCAGCGATGGCTAACTTTTAACTAAATAAAACCCAAGCCTAAACGATGCCTTAAGGGCTGTATTTATAGGGGAAAAGAGAGGGTATTTTGTCCACCCTTGGCGAGGTGGGACTAAAACACCTCCTAAGTCGTTTCACCTACAATATGGGCTCTAAAAAACCAAATGAGAGGTATTTCGAAAATACATGGGCCTAGCCCAAAACTAAGGTGACACAAACAGCACCAGTAATAAGCTATGGTCGAAATTTATGAAAGACATGTTGTAAATTTTGTCCATATTCTTGTATGTCATCATGGTGGCTTCAAAGTGCGGAAATTTCCTCCAGAAACTCCGTTCTTGCTCCCTTCGTGCGCGCCTTCATCATAGTGCTTGATCATGCTCCAGTGTTCATACCTCTTGTCCATGCTAGGTGCTTCAACTGTAACCAACGCAAATATATCTAAGTTAGGCAGCATCACATCCTCATGAACATTAGAAACATTACCAAGAAATGAAAGTACCTGATAATTTAACTGGCGTGCGCGAGCTCTAGTAATTGGTCCAATAGGTATAGTAGCAGGTGTTGTGGGTGTAACTATGCTAGCGATGTCCTCATCAGTTCTACTCCTAGGAGCGACCGCGGCCCCTCTACGGAGAAGATCCACGACGGATTCAAGACCCCTAAACGGGAAGATCCTTCACTGATTCAAGACCTCCTCACAGAGATGAACTTTACCTTGTATCTTTCCCTTTGTTGTTCATGTACCTTGTGATCGTGTGTGTTTGATTGTCTAGTGGATGTGTGATTGGACTTGTTCTTGAGCATTTCCCCTTGTGATTTCTCCTTGCTCGTCCCCGTGTTCATCGTGTTCTTCGCGGGATTCCTCCTTTTCGAGAAAGATCGGCCTAGAATCGGGTTGACCCCGCATCATATGGTATCAAGAGCCATGGTTTCTCACGAAATTGGAGCCCCCCGCCTAGTTTAGTGATCATATGGTATCATGAGCCACGGTTTCTCACGAATTTGGAGCCTCCGCACCGTTTTCTAGCCTTTTTTTGTTGTGTTCTCCCCCAAATTCGAAAATTCCCCACCAAAAATAGCCCCAAAATTTTTTGTGATCTGTTGGTTTGATGAGATTTTCTTGATTTTGATCCATGAATTCGCTTGGTTTCAACTGGATCTAGCATTTCCCCAAGTTTCCCCATCTTTCCTCCGCGAAATCTCTTCAATTTTGCCCTTGGAATCATCTAATTCCGCCCCCAATTCGAAAAGTTTCGTCCCGATTCAGATCTGGAATCTTCGGGCCGGACATCCGGGCCACTGGCCAGACATCCGGACCATCGGGCCGGACATCCGGGCCCCCGGCCGGACATCTGGCTCCTGGAGGGCAAAATCCCGCACGGTTCTCGGCATCAGGTCCCAGAAATCCGGACCCGACCCCGGATGTCCGGCCCGTGGGAATTCAGCCACCCGTGTATCACCGTTTTGTCCATAACTAATTCATCCGAACTCCGATTTCGACGTTCTTGAGCTCGTTTTGAAGCTCTTGACATCCCCCATAACACAAAAATACCACCATCATCATTTGACTCCATAATATTTTGTGGATTTTGGCATCTTTGCCTAGGGCTTCCACCATATCATCCGCATAACCACCACCGACTTCCGCAACCTAACCATTTTGTCCCCCCCATAGCATTTGTGGTTGCTTGAGTAGTGATTTGAGTCTCCTAAGGTGTTTAGGCTACTTAGGGACCATTGCTTCTTCATCAACCACCACCACCACTTCCGCATAGCCTAGTCCACCATACATAGCAAACCCAACTTAACCAAATTTTGTTCGAGCTTGTTTGAGTTGTGGCTTGTGTCTCCTAAGGTGTTTCGGCTACTTAGGAACCGTGACTTCAACTTCGACACCGTGTATAGCCCATCATACACTTCCACCACCATAACCCATTTTGACCGGGTTTCCACCAACAATTCCGCAACCACCACCGCTTCTCCGCTACCACCATTTGACATTTGTCCTTGAGATTTTGAGTTGTGGTTTTTCCGTTTCCTAAGGTGTTTCGGCTAATTAGGAACGAGTCTACATCAAGAGAACCACCTCTCAGCATCGACACGGACGGTAACTTCGACGACATCTTTGTATATTCCCTTGCAATTGCATTGTTAACCCCTAGCCCATTTTGCGTCACTTGCCTATCGAGACTAGCCTTTGAGTATTGCCGGCAACGTTACTTGTGCACATTAGTGATGATCGATACGCTCTTCCATTGCATATATACCATATCATATTGATATCATCATAGCATCCCTTGTGTCACAAGATTGTTCCTACATATACACAATTGCTATCTTGGTTTGTGCATTTCGCATCGTGACCATACAAAAAAAGAAAAAGAAAAAGAATAAGCTTTTAAGCAAAGAAAAACAGAAAGACAAAGAAGCTTGTAAGCAAGAGCCATAGCATCACAAAATATCATATCATACTTGATCATCTTGGATCATGTTGTGCTAAAGCACCGGAACATCATACACATAGCATAATTGGGATACGAAGTCCATACATTTTGCATCTTATAGGTTGTGCACAAGTGTCATATCCGCCTATCGAGAAATCGTTCTAGCGTCTCTCTTGAGTTGTGCGACACGAGCGTTTTCCGTGGACTCCACATTTTGTGCTCATTCCTTGGTTGCACGACCCCATCTATCTATCTATGTGTGTGTTTCCGTGTGCCACTCCTTGCTATTGGTCTACTTGTTTAATTTGTGAATTTGTGAATCTCTTTCAACTTTATTGACTCTTGCTAACATTTTGCATCAAATTTTTGTGCCACTATCCTCACCGAGCTACTCGATAAGCTTTACTTGATAGGTGTGAGTGAACATGTCCGGTACCAATTCCACTATTCTTTCATTTCACATTGAGTGAAACGAGATACATCCTCAACGTTGGGAAAAGGTAACTTGGTATTGTTTATCTCATCTCCTACTCACCTTTGCTCGAGTCTTGTGATGGATAGGCAAAGCATTTCATCTACTTCGGTCTACAACAATAATGACAAGTTCGATGCCATGACAACCAACTTGTGCGCCAACATGGATGCTCAAATGGAGGAGCTCAAGGCCCTCATCAAGAACCGCAAGAGGTCTCCCTCATCTTCGAGAAGACGCTCTAGTGCACATCCTTCCGAGCTACCATCTTCGGCGAGATCACATCGGCATCGACAACATCAACGACAAGAACGTGAAGGTCATGAGCTCAACACCAAAAATTCCTCAACGACTTCACCATGTACCTTGGCATCTTCGCCAAGCGACTTCAAGGCATATTCACCGTTGGACATACGTCATCTTCGCCAACAAGCACCCCAAGCTTATGCCCAAGAGAAGCTCCCCAAGCTCAAGTCCACGACTTCCACGAGCTACTGCGACCTCGACATTCCTCTCTATGGGACTCAAGACCCCGAGGAGTATCTCGAGTGGGAGCGCAAGATGGACGACTACCTCAAGCTACGTCAAGTTCCCTGCGAAGATCAAGTGAAGTGCGCCACAAGAAACTTCCATGACAACGCGTCAACATGGTGGCTTCACACACCTTCGACGATCTTCAACGTGAATTGGCCCAAGACGAAGAAAGCTATGCGGTGAGAGTTCGTGCCTCCCACTTACACGGAACATCTTCTACGCCAATTGGAGAACACCATCAAGGATCCAAGTCCATCGACAAGTACTTCAAGGAGATGAAGATGGCCTCGGGACGAGCCGGCGTGGACGACCCCATTTCAATGAAGCTCCACTTCATGATGGGATTGCACAACAACATCTACAAGACTATCTTCCTCGAGAACTACAAGTCCCTCGACGACAACGGCATTGGTGCTCTCAAGGCGGAACAAGAACTCATGAAGGCCAAGCTTCTCCACCGCAAGCACACTTCTCGAAGACCAAGCTCCAAGACGGCGAGCATGAGGCTAGTACCACCATGATGTCCAAGCCCAACGAGCTCCAAGACGACGTTCCAAAGTTCAACTTCGTCGCCATCCCTCTTTGTGGCATTGATGATGCCGAGTCTACTTCGACTCTTTTTCAAGACGGTGCGACGACGACTACGACTACGGAGCCATTCGAGGACCAAGCTTTGGAGGCGAACGACATAGTGACGAGCACGAATGATGCTTCCATCTTTGGAGGCAAGAGTGATGATGTGCCATCTTCGGCGTTCATCCACGGCGACGGTGACAAGATGGTTGAGCATGGGATTTTCCCTTCGACCACGGCGGCGTATGATGACTTGAGTTGATAGAGGCAAAGGTGTCCCGTCTTTCAATGAGATGGTGGCTATCGTTTGGATGAAGTCGACTTTGACGATCCGACTACGAACGTGCGTGGACGTCGCGCCTTAGCAATCGCTAAACCAACTCCGAGAGGTTATCGACCACACCGGAGCATGATCAACCTGACCATGAAGGTCTGTTTCCTGTAGGCAAACGAAGAACAAGCAAGAAACTAAGATTGCAATCTGGATATTGCGAATATAAGAGGAAAGCTTTACTGATCAAGGTGGGGTTCTGTGACGCCTTTGTCTGGTCGTTGAACACAAACGAAGTACGCGAAGTTGCAGCTATGGCGAACTTTTAATCTAAACAAAACTTAAAGTCAAAATGACGCCCTAAGGGTTGTATATATAGGGGAAAGAGGAGGGAATTTCGTGGCCCTTGGAGAAGGGGTCCGAAACCAACCCTAACTCTTGTTTCCCCACACATACGTACTCTAAAAATAGCCTATGGTCAAGTATTTCGAAATTACATGGGCCTGGCCCAATAATAAGGTGACGCAGCACCTATAATAGCCTCTGGACGAAATTTATGAAGTGGCATCTTGTATATTTCGTCCAAGGCTTCACGCACTAGTTATGGTGGCTTCAAAGTCCTGAAATCATCACTTGTAACTCCATTCTTGTTCCCCTTGCGCATGCCATCATCTCCATGCTTGATCTTGCTCCAATGCTCATCCTTCTTGTCCAAGCTAGGCCCTTCATTTGTAAGCATGACAAATGTATCCAATTTAGGCAACATCATATTCTCATGAACATTAGATTCATTACCAAGAAACGAAAGTACCTGGTAATTTAATTGGCGTGCGCGAGCTCTAGTAATTGGTCATGTATATGTGTCAGTTGGAGCTGTGGGTGTAACCTTGTTAGTGATGTCCTCATCATCCTCCCCTTCTTGAATTGAAGTCGTCCTCGACGGAAGCTCATCTTCCTCACCCTAGTAAGGCTTCAAATCTGCAATGTTAAATGTGGGACTAACCCCAAAATCTGCAGGCAACTCAAGTTTATATGCATTATCATTTATTTTCTGTAATACCTTGAAAGGACCATCAGCACGTGGCATTAGCTTTGACTTGCGCAAATTAGGAAACCTATCCTTACGCAAATGTAACCAAACAAGATCTCCAGGTGCAAAGACAACACATTTTCTACCCTTATCTCCAACAAGTTTATATTTAGCATTCATGCGCTCAATATTTTCCTTAGTTAACTCATGCATTTTTAAGATCAATTCAGCACATTGTTTAGCATCAAAATTAACCTTCTCCGAAAATGGAAGAGGCAAAAAATCAATAGGTGCACGAGGTAGGAAACCATAGACAATTTCAAAAGGGCACATCTTAGTAGTAGAATGCAACGAACGATTATAAGCAAATTCAATATGAGGCAAGCATTCTTCCCACATTTTCTTATTATTCTTCAATACAGTCCTAAGCATAGTAGACAAAGTTATGTTGACTACTTCAGTTTGAACATCAGTTTGGGGGTGACATGTAGTACTAAAAAGCAGTTTAGTCCCCAACTTAGCCCATAAACATCTCCAAAAGTGGCTAAGAAATTTAGTATCACGATCTGAAACAATAGTATTTGGCACACCATGCAAGCGAATAATTTCACGAAAGAACAAATCAGCAACATTAGCAGCATCATCGCTTTTATGACATGGTATAAAGTGTGCCATCTTCGAGAACCTATCCACGAAAACAAATATGCTATCCCTCCCCTTCTTTGTTCGAGGTAAACTCAAAACCAAGTCCATAGATATATCTTCCCAAGGAACACTAGGAACATGCAAAGGCATATATAAACCATGATGATTGAGTCGTGACTTAGCTTTTTGACATGTAGTGCAGCGACCATCAAAACGCTCAACATCCCGTTGCATCTTTGGCCAAAAGAAATGTGTAGCAAGTACGTCCTCCGTCTTCTTCACACCAAAGTGTCCCATTAATCCTCCTCCATGCGCCTCCTGCAACAACAAAAGACGAACTGAGCTAGCTGGAATGCATAGCTTGTTAGCACGAAACACAAATCCATCATTAACGACGAACTTGTTCCATGTTCTCCCTTCTTTACAATTCTGCAATACATCTTTAAATTCAGCATCATGCACATATTGATCTTTGATGGTCTCCAAACCAAATATTTTAAAGTCAAGTAGTGAAAGCATAGTATAACGACGAGACAATGCATCAGCAATAACATTTTCTTTTCCCTTCTTGTGTTTAATAACATAAGGGAAAGTCTCTATGAATTTAACCCATTTAGCATGTCTACGGTTCAGTTTTGCTTGACTTTTAATGTGCTTTAAAGATTCATGATCAGAATGTATAACAAATTCTTTGGGCCATAAATAATGTTGCCATGTCTCCAAAGTCTGAACATGAGCATATAATTCCTTATCATAACTAGAATAATTCAGACTAGGCCCACTCAATTTTTCAGAAAAGTATGCAACAGGTTTACCATCTTGTAATAACACACCTCCTAACCCAATTCCACTAGCATCACATTCAAGCTCAAAAGTCTTATTAAAATCAGGAAGTTGGAGTAAAGGAGCATGTGTCAACTTATCTTTCAATACCGTGAATGCTTCTTCCTGTGCAGTACCCCAAACAAAAGGCACATCCTTCTTTGTAAGCTCATTGAGAGGTGCAGCAATGGTGCTGAAATCTCTCACAAAACGCTGATAGAATCCAGCGAGGCCAAGGAAACTCCTCACGTGTGTGACCGTTTTGGGCTGCGGCCAACTCTCAATAGCTTCAATCTTGGCTTTATCAACCTCAATTCCCTGTGGAGTAACAGCATAGTCAAGAAAAGATACTCGGTTGGTGCAAAAGGTGCACTTTCCAAGGTTACCAAACAAACGTGCATCACGTAGAGCAATAAAAACATCACGTAAATGTTCCAAATGTTCCTCCAAAGATCTGCTAAAAATCAATATATCATCAAAGTAAACTACCACAAATCGTCCAATGAAAGCACGTAAAACTTCATTCATTAATCTCATGAAAGTACTAGGTGCATTAGTTAACCCAAAAGGCATGACTAACCACTCATATAATCCAAACTTAGTTTTAAATGTTGTTTTCCATTCATCTCCCAATTTCATACGAATTTGACGGTATCCACTACGCAAATTAACTTTGGAGAATATTGTAGAGCCACTCAATTCATCAAGCATATCATCTAGCCTAGGAATAGGATGACGATAACGAATAGTAATTTTATTAATGCATCTACAATCAACACACATACGCGATGTACCATCCTTTTTCGGCACTAGAATAATAGGAACAACACAAGGACTAAGGGATTCACGTATATAACCTTTGTCGAGTAGCTCCTGTACTTGACGCGTAATCTCCTTCGTCTCTTATGGATTGGTACGGTATGGTGCGCGGTTGGGTAGCGATGCACCGGGAATTAAGTCAATCTGATGCTCAATCCCTCGAATAGGTGGTAATCCCGGTGGCACGTCTTGTGGAAAGACGTCGGCGAACTCCTGCAAAATGTTAGTGACAGCAGGAGGCAAAGAGAAAGGCACGTCCTCGAATGAAAATAATGCCTCTTTGCATACAAAAGCATAGCAAACAGATTTGCTTAAATCTAGATCATCAATATCAGATTTGGTGGCAAATAAACATCCACTCTTTAATTTAATTTCAGATGCAACATGAGATGATGGTGTGTTATTAGGCTTCATTTGTTGCTCAATTTCCTTTGCCACAATCTGATTTTCACTCTTATTTTGCTCCTGTTTTGCTTTATTAGCTCTATTAATATCATCTTTCAAAATGGAATCAGGAGTCATAGGAAGCAAAGTAATATTTTTTATCCTTATGAACAAGAGTATACTGATTTTTCTACCATGGTGTACAGAATTTTTATCAAATTGCCATGGTCTACCAAGTAATAAGGAACATGCTTGCATAGGTACCACATCACAATCAACATAATCAGCATATGTAGAGATACTAAAATGCACACGAACAGTACGTGTTACCTTAACCTTGCCGCTGTTGTTGTACCATTGGATGTAGTAAGGATGTGGATGTGGTCTTGTGGTGAGAGATAGCTTCTCCACCATCTCCATGCTAGCCAAGTTGTTGCAACTCCCTCCATCTATGATCACGCGAACAGAACATTCCTTCACAACTCCCTTTGGATGGAACAAATTATGCCTCTGATTTTGCTCAGCTTGTGTAACCTGCACACTCAAAACACGTTGAGCAACTAAACATTCATACCTGTCAGCATCTTCAGGAGCCATGTATTGCGTCTCAAGATCAGAAACGTCTCCACCGTGTTCTTCAAGTGTAATAAGAGCCAAAGTCTCCTCATCATAGTCACTAGCGGACTCATATCCACCATCCTCAGTAGCAATCATCACACGCTGAGATTTGCACTCTCTCGCAAAATGTCCTCTTCCCTTACAACGACGACAAATAATATCACTAGTGTGCCCTATTGATGCCATGGAAGAAGAAGAACTCTATGCAGGCCCAATAGGTGTGCTCTTGGCAGATAATGGTGGTTGTGCCTACTTCCTTGTATCACGGCTGGAGGTAACAACTGATGGAGGTGTCGGTGCAGTAGAATGTGTGGAAGTAGAGGATGCACGCGGTGTCCATGATGAAGGTTGACCTGCAGAAAAGTTAGTCTGCGGCAATGCCTGTCGATCCTGCACTTCATGTTCAGCTTCACAAGCAAGATGGAATAAACGAGTGATATTATTATAATCCTTATACTCTAGAATGGTCTGAATCTCTCTATTTAATCCACCCATAAAACGTGCAAGCATAGCTTCATTCTCCTCAACAATACCACATCTAATCGGGCTAGTTTGTAATTGCTGATAATATTCTTCTACATAATTTTTTCCTTGTCTTAAGCGCTGCAATTTTTGAAGTAATTCACGTTGATAATATGGTGGAACCCAACGAGTACGCATAGCAGTTTTCAAAGCAGCCCAAGTAGCTAGAATAAGATATAATCTACAATGTTCAGACCACCAAACACATGCAAAACTAGTGAAAGCACAAACAGCAGCAGGAACACATCTGTCCTCGGGATAGTGTAAACATGTAAAACATTGTTCAGTTTCTAACTCCCAAGTAAGATATATATCAGGAACATATCCACCCTCAAATGGTGGAATATTCAATTTCAGTTTAGGAAGATGGTCATGTACCTCAGGTGGTGGTGCAGCCCTACCGTTGCGATGATATGCATGAGGATGACCTGGTGGTGGTGGTGCTCGTGGTTGCACGTAGTTCTGATTTTGGTCAACCTCATCCTCGTAATGATCCTCCACCTCTGCAGTAGCAGCAAGAGCTACAGAAACATCAACAGCGGCACCAAAAGTTTGACCAGGCTCAAGGGGAACGCGTTGTGCTCGTCCCACTTGATTTGGAAGGCGATGTTGTTGTTGTTGTAGAGGTGGGACAGATGCAGCAGCCGGTGGTGGTGGAAAACGCGAAAGCAATTCAGCAAACTTGTTATCGAGCTTTGTTTCAAACGTCTTCTCCATGCCATCTATCTTCTCCATGGCCTCGTCAAATCTGTTTAGCACATCTTGCACCTGTCCACTCATCATTTGCTGAAACTTATCATGAAGCGCCTTGTTCGTCAAGTTCTCCCAGTCAGTCTCGTCGACTTGTGATCCTGGCATGGTTAGCAGCAATAGAAACACACAAGAATATGATCCTACATACTACTAATAAGTGGTGGTGGTGGCGGGTGTCACAAATCCGACAAGCAAATCTCAAATTCTTACCAGTTCTTACCTAGCAGCAGGTGGTGATCGGCAACCGTGGTAGTCAAAACTCTCAAAGCTTGGATAAAGCGATTACCAGGGAGAGTCAAACGCACGATGTAGATGTATGTGGAGTTGGGAAGGCTTATAAGATGGTAGCAAAAGGGGTCAGCAATAATCAATTCAGAGATGCAAAGTTGAATAAACACTCAACGACGGTACTGTGCTGGTCCTAGGCTAGACCGTACTAGAGACGCGAGCCTAGAACACTAACAAAATCACGGCGCTGCATGTAATAAAGGGGAAAGCACACTCTGTTTTTTTTCCCTCTTTTTTTTGCGCTGCTTTTTTTTTGCTGAAAATCACGATAATGGCGAGTGTCTCAGAACACTTCCCAAGTCAAACTAAGATGATAGGCACGAAATTTTTTTTGACGATTTTTTTTTCGGAATCAGGGCAGCGACGACGTAAAAGTGCGGAAAAAAAACAGTATGGTGGCACGTGTCTCAAAAGACTCAGAAAAGCCCAAAAATAGGATAGGGAAAAAATATTTTCACCTGTCGAAATTTTGGCCTAAAAACTCCTCGGGGGTCACCAAACTTTTTTTTCCGAGACCTACTCAGGCAAGGAAACACGAAACCGAAACTAGATGGATCTCGAAAGCCAATCTAAAACGAAAAGAACTCGGATTGGTGGTGGATTTGTGGTGGTAGAATATCTGATGACGACATGACTACCTTGGATACAACCAAAAATATTGCATACATGTATATTTGTGAGGTGATTTCTAATGCAAACTATGCAACAATTTATTTATGTCATCCAGGACAAAAATACTTCACAGACTTTTGTGCCATGTCTAATTCCAGGTGTATGGGATGTTTGTACAATCCACATATGAACATAAGGGAAAAGAGAAGTTTAGGTGCTGTTCAAAAAGTTCTCTCACGTCACTTTTGGGCCAAGAGAAGATAGAGTCCAAGTCTCTCACGTTCTGCATCCAGATTCGGACTGCACACACATACCTAACTCAAAACGGCAAGAGCTCCTTCATACGGACTCCGAATCGGGTGATTCTTTTTTTTGTTGGAAACTAGATTTCATAGACTTTCCAACCCAATTGGATTCACCTTCAAATTCGTTCGGAGCGTTGAGATACCGACGAAACAATCTGACACTGCAGCAGAATCCGAGTCAAACTACAAGTACAAAGGTGTTACATCACCTCCACTTGAGCCCATGAGCCTTGTACGACCTAGGCTTAGTTTTAGGCTGCCTTGGGACGTCATACCACCTCCTTGGCCGCCACCCCTTGCTCCTATATAAGTAGATCCATCTAGTAGCTTTTTCGTTGGGATTTGTTTAGTCAAAAGTTAGCCATTGCAACTTCGTGTACTTTGTTTGTGTCCAACGACCAGACCAAGACCGCTTACGGATCCCCATCTTTATCAATACTTCATCTATATTTGCAATATTCAGATTGCTTTATCATATTCTTGCTTGTTCTTCGATTGCATGCAGGAATAGACCTTCGTGGTCAGGCTGATTGTGCTTCTGGCATCGTCAGTTACCCCTGGAGATTGGTTTAGCGATTGCTAAGGCTCAACGTCGTGCACGTTTGTAGTCGGATCATCAAAGTCGTTTCCACCAAATCGATAGTTACCATCTCATCGTAATATCGGGCTCCTTTCCTCTATCAAGTGGTATCAGTTTTCAGGTTGCTCGCTGAGAATTTCCAGTTATTCCTAGATTAGATTTATTTTCTTACCTATTGTCCAAGAAAAAGTCCAAAAAAAAGTTAGATCTATTCATCCTTTGTCCAAGCCAGTCTAAGCCTTTGCAATTTTCTTTTCATTGTTTGCATTATTGAATTATCAGTTGCATCGTCGTGTCGAGTTGCTGGTCTTAGTGTCTAGTTCGTTAGAGTTTCGAGTTCTGTTCACATTAATCACGTCGCCGCTGCATCGTTATCCCTTCCGCTGTCCACCACCTCATCCATCAATTTCCACCTCGTGCTACCCATCGTTCATTGTCACAATCATAGTTGAAGTCGTTCACATCTTTGCTTGATCCAATCTGCATCTTATCTAGTTTGTCTTGGAAAGAGGGAGAAAGAAAAAAAAGACAGAGAAAAAAAAGTAAAAAAAAAGAGGAGAGAAAGAAAAGGAAAAAAGTGTGAGAAAAAAGAAAAAGAAAAAGAAGGAAAAGAAAGTTGGAGAGAGAGTTGATGTATATTCTGCTTGGTAGTTGTTTTCATCATTATCTTTACTGCCGTTGTGATCTTCACTTATATCTTGCTGTCCAGAGCTACTTCGTATCCTTTATTGATGCTAGTTGTGCTACACCGTGACATCATTAGTGTTCTAGGCTCGCGTCTCTAGTCCGGTCTAGCCTATGACCAGCACAGTACCGTCATTGAGCGTTTATTCAACATTGCATCTCTAAATTGATTATTGCTAATCTTTTGCTACCATATATAAAGCCAACAAAGCTCCACATATTTCTACACCGTGTTTACGTACGTTCACCTGGCAATCGCTTTACTCAATCTTTGGAGTTATTTGACACCGCTGGTTGCCTATCACCACCTGCTGCATGGTAAGAACTTGTAAGATATTGATATTTGCTTTACTGTGAGCGCTTTACCACCACATCCTAGTAGTTCATCGGAACATTATTTTTGGATTTTGTTTCTTGTTTAGACTAATCATGGCAGGTTCAAGAGTCAGTTGGGCTTCATCGATCGTGGGAGACATGTCATCACCTCAGAAAATACAATCACCATCACAGGAGGTACAAAGACATCAGCATGCACACAAACAGGTTCTTATTTCCATACCACCTTTTCATGGTCGTTTTAAACCTGATTTATATATTGAATGGGAGTTCAACATCAAAAATATATTTGCTTCCCATAGTTTTGATGAACGTAAAAAAGTGAAGGTTGCGGTTGGTTCTTTCACTGGTTATGCTTTAGTTTGGTCGAGTGAATATTGTAGGTTATACCCTAATCATGTACCTACTACTTGGGATGATTTAAAACTTATGATGAGAGATAGATTTGTCGATGTTTATTATACTCGTGGCATGATTAAAAAACTACAACATTTGAAACAAGGTAGTGACACCGTAACAAAATATTATGATGATTTACGAACTACCTTGTTGCACTCCTTTTTAGAGGAAAGTGAAGATGATTTTATGGATAGATTTTGGGGAGGATTAAACCGTGATATTCAGGAGATGCTAATTCATGAAGAGTGTTATCCTATGGACCATTTGTTTCGTCTTGCTTGTAGTGCTAAACAGGAAATAAAACGACGTATTGTCCATAAGGAGAATAAGCACCAGGTGTACATTCCAAGAGATGATACGGTTGTTCCTTCCACTACTAGGCGTAATATGACAGACACATCCGTTGTTGTGAGGACTACATCACCTCCACCATGTGACACATCACCTCCAATAGTGCCTACATCATTTGAGTTGATCATAAGAGGTAATGACAAAGGTACCAATCTTCCACCTCCACATGAGTATGATGAATGCCTTGTCAATTTAAATGAACCATCCGATGAGCTATCCACTACTTTGATCACACCAACTATTTTAGAGGAATATGTTCGTGATTTGACTTTGCCATGTGATCAAACAATTGTGAGTGAACCAATTGAATTAACTGTTGATGCGAAAGAACCATTTGAATCAGGGAATAAATCAGATTTGGATCAAATACGTGTGAAAATAGTTCTGCCAATGTTTAATCATTTTGATATGACCTCTAATCTTGGTGATGGTTCATCAAGGTTGGGATGGTTTAATGATGAGCATTGCCAATCTTTTGTAACGATTAAGAGCTTCACTTATATGTGCAAATTGAGTTGCAATATTTTCACCCCTTCTACTTCTTGTGATAATATTTTGGCTTTATATTTTATGAACTACGAAAGTTACTCATCTATACATGTGTCATATGTGCGAAAATTAAGGGAAGTAAAAATGGATGACATATACATATACAACAAGTACACCTTGTCTATTTTCTTACCCACATTTCAGATTAAGCAATGCCGAGGACGGCTTTATTTTCAAGAAAGGGAGGATGATGAGGACATGACTACCTTGGATACGACCAAAAATATTGCATACATGTATATTTGTGAGGTGATTTTTAATGCAAACTATGCAACAATTTATTTATGTCATCCAGGACAAAAATACTTCACAGACTTTTGTGCTATGTCTAATTCCAGGTGTATGGGACATTTGTACAATCCACATATGAAGATAAGGGAAAAGAGAAGTTTAGGTGCTGGTCAAAAAGTTCTCTCACGTCACTTTTGGGCCAAGAGAAGATAGAGTCCAAGTCTCTCACGTTCTGCATCCAGATTCGGACTGCACAGACATACCTGACTCAAAACGGCAAGAACTCCTTCATACGGACTCCGAATCGGGTGATTCTTTTTTTGTTGGAAACTAGATTTCGTACACTTTCCAACCCAATTGGATTCACCTTCAAATTCGTCCGGAGCATTGAGATACCGATGAAACAATCTGACGCTCCAGCAGAATCCGAGTCAAACTACAAGTCCAAAGTTGTTACATCACCTCCACTTGAGCCCATGAGCCTTGTATGACATAGGCTTAGTTTTAGGCTGCCTTGGGACGTCCTTCCAACTCCTTGGCCGCCACCCCTTGCTCCTATATAAGTAGATCCATCTAGTAGCTTTTTCGTTGGGATTTGTTTAGTCAAAAGTTAGCCATTGCAACTTCGTGTACTTCGTTTGTGTCCAACGACTAGACCAAGACCGCTTACGGATCCCCATCTTTATCAATACTTCATCTATATTTGAAATATTCAGATAGCTTTATCATATTCTTGCTTGTTCTTCGATTGCATGCAGGAATAGACCTTCGTGGTCAGGCTGATTGTGCTTCTGGCATCATCAGTAACCCCTGGAGATTGGTTTAGCGATTGCTAAGGCCCAATGTCGTGCACGTTTGTAGTCGGATCGTCAAAGTAGTCTCCACCAAATCGATAGTTACCATCTCATCGAAAGATCGGCCCCCTCGCCTCTATCAATATGGTAGAGGTGGTGGTATTTGGCAGCGGTGGTGGTATATCGATATGGATTGGTGGTGGTATATGGATACAGATCGGTGGTGGTATGTGATAGTAATGATGAAGATGTTGCGGCGGCGGCATGACAACTTATGACCAGAACTCGAAACTCTAAAAGACTAGATGCTAAGACCGGCAACTTGACACGACGATGCAACCGCAAATTCAACTAAGCAAACACGAAAAAGATTATGCAATGGCTCAGACTAGTTCGGATATGATGAACTAACCCTATTTTTTTTGGCTTTTTCGTGCACTGTAGGTATGAAGAACAGACTCGATCTAATCTACGAAAAACTGTAAAATCTCACCGAGCAACCTGGAAATCTGATACCACTTGATAGAGGCAAAGGTGTCCAGTCTTTCGAAGAGATGGTGGCTATCGTTTGGATGAAGTCGACTTTGACGATCCGACTACGAACGTGCATGGACGTCGCGCCTTAGAAATCGCTAAACCAACTCCGAGAGGTTATCCACCACACCAGAGCATGATCAACCTGACCACGAAGGTCTGTTTCCTGCAGGCAAACGAAGAACAAGCAAGAAACTAAGATTGCAATCTGGATATTGCGAATATAAGAGGAAAGCTTTATTGATCAAGGTGGGGTTCTGTGACGCCTTTGTCTGGTCGTTGAACACAAACGAAGTACGCGAAGTTGCAGCTATGGCGAACTTTTAAACTAAACAAAACTCAAAGTCTAAACGACGCCGTAAGGGCTGTATATATGGGGGAAAGAGGGGGAAATTTCATGGCCCTTGGAGGAGGGGTCCGAAACCAACCCTAACTCTTGTTTCCCCACACATACGGACTCTAAAAACAGCCTATACTCAAGTATTTCGAAATTACACGGGCCTGGCCCAATAATAAGGTGACGCAGCACCTATAATAGCATGTGGACGAAATTTATGAAGTGGCATTTTGTATATTTCGTCCAAGGCTTCATGCACTCATTATGGTGGCTTCAAAGTCCTGAAATCATCACTTGTAACTCCATTCCTGTTCCCCCTGCGCATGCCATCATCTCCATGCTTGATCTTTCTCCAATGCTCATCCTTCTTGTCCAAGCTAGGCCCTTCATTTGTAAGCAAGACAAATGTATCCAATTTAGGCAGCATCATATTCTCATGAACATTACATTCATTACCAAGAAACGAAAGTACCTGGTAATTTAATTGGCGTGCGCGAGCTCTAGTAATTGGTCCTGTATATGTGTCAGTTGGAGTTGTGGGTGTAACCTAGTTAGTGATGTCCTCATCATGAGTGACTTGTGCCACCATATTTAGAGTGAGAGCGAGTTCACCACTAGCCCCATATATGACGAGTTGCCCCAATTCCCATGTGAGGACAGCCACAACCCCCACCACTTGAGTGAGATGAGTGACTCTAGCATATGCGACATTGAGTGCACCTACCTTGTGGGAGTGAGTGAGCCACCACATAGAGAGAGTGAGATCGTTGATAGGTCATGTGAGCCCACTTTCAACACTAACGACTTAATCTCTACCTCTATTGTGTCTTCTCATTTGGTGCTAGGTCCCATATATGATGACGCGCCGAGCCTCGACGACTTTGTCCTTCCATTGGACAAGACGATGGCCATGGTGGAATATGATGCACCCCCACATAGTTACATCAAGATGAAGATGATGACCACCATTTGGTCTTTCCCACCTCACCAACACCACATGAGTGGAATGAAAAAGGTAACAAAGGTGAAGGTGATGATCTCGTCCCACTAGTGGACTATGTCGACATTGATTGCGTGCATGATGTTGATCCACCTATTGCCATGCTTCTTGTTAGTATGATTTCCCCAGGCGATGATTTACCCATTTATGATGAGTTTGATGATTTCCACGTGGAGTCTATTAGTTGTGATGCCATGTTGCATAGGATTTCATGTGATACTTCTCTCGGTCACATCATGTTTGACAATCCGCATGACTTGTCATATTCTATGAATGAGATCGACCATATGTTACAATTGTAATCTCTTCGTAGTAACTATGCATATGCCATTAAGATAAACCCAATTTGCACATATGGCATAGATGACAAGCCCATGGTTATTGGCATTTGTTTTTCTTGTGATGATATTGACATGCTTCCTTTGAATCATATCCATCATATGCCATGCCATGAACACCTAGCTTCGGATATGCATTGTTTTGGAGATTGTTCCACTTCTCCATATTATGCTTTTGATATTGCTCATGAGGAGACCCCCATAGTTTCCTCATACATTTTAGGAGATTTTGATCCATCCCATACATTGCATGATCCCCATACTTGTATGCTCAATTTGCATCCACATCATGCTATACACAATAGGTCAAGAGTCCGTTTGGCAATTGACACGTGCGACCTCTAGTTCTCATACATAAAGGTGAATCATCTCCTTTACACGTGTTCACGTGACCCCTTCGAGGATGGTATACTACTTGACACTCCACTCGTGTGCATGCATAGGTATTGTCGGAGCTTCACGGACGACAACGAGGAGTGCAAGCGCCAAGGAACAACTACACCATCCGCGAGGTAAGCTTGGAAGTGACGACGGAGCTGTGGAAGCTACAGCAGCTGGACATCCGGGCCAAACGCCGGACATCGGGCGCTTCGCCAAATCCCGGACATCCGGCCTTCGGCCCGGAAATCTGGACCCTCCTTCACAGAAGCTGGACCGAGCCAGCCCGGACATCCGGCCGTGACCCCGGACATAAGGCTCGCCCCGAAGCCTCGGACATCCGGCCGCCAACCTGGACGTCCGGCACCTGCGCGTGCCTAACCGGGCCACATGCCCATGTATCCCTTTCCCTTTGCCCCCACTTGCACTAGCACTATATATACTCCTCCACCTCCACCATTTTAGGGTTAGCAAATGTGATAGCTCATTTTAGACTAGAGCTTTGCTCATCTTAGTGGTTCTAATCCTAGGAGAGACCGCGGCCCCTCTACGGAGAAGATCCACGACGGATTCAAGACCCCTAAACGGGAAGATCCTTCGCGGATTCAAGACCTCCTCACAGAGATGAACTTTACCTTGTATCTTTCCCTTTGTTGTTCATGTACCTTGTGATCTTGTGTGTTTGATTGTCTAGTGGATGTGTGATTGGACTTGTTCTTGAGCATTTTATGTAGGGTGGAACCCTAATCGGCAGATCTTTCCCAAAAGGAGGTTATCCCACGATGAACACGGAGAACACAAGGAAAATACGAAGGAAAACACGAGAGGAAACACTCAAATCAACACAAATACGGTCACACAGGTGCTAGATCCATGATACACATCAAGATACATGATCTGTAGTCAACAACAGTGGTACAAAGATTGTCTTCTCCCAGAGGAGGTCTTGGGGTATCCCTTGGGATCTTCTCCGATGTGGAGGTCTTGATTCAGAGGTGGATCTTCTCCGAAGAGGCCGCGGTCTCGTAGGAGAGGAACCACAAAGGTCTATGATGAGCTATCACAAAGCAGACCTAAAATATGGAAGGGGCGGAGTACTTATAGTCTAGGGGTAAGTTGTGGGGATACATGGGGTGAAAACCCTTCATCTGCGTGCACGCAGGGCGGTAGTATCGGTCCTGGGACAGGTAGTACCAGTTTGTGTGGTTTTACCGAAAGTTCCGGCCTTGCATCGGCCTTGCACCGGTCGATCACAGAAGGTGGATCGGTAGTTGACCGGTAGTACCGTCAGACTGGTAGTTGGACCGGTAGTACCTCTTTCTCTGTGCTGGGAGAATCCTGGTTCATGATCTTGGCATCCGTCTTGCACTGTAACTTCTCCTTGGCACCTAAGCATACAAAGTGTCTCCGTTTGAGGTAGCAGCCATGTCTCAAGGTGGTCAAATGGGAATTCAACAAGGAGAGAGTTAACCTCGGATTCAAGTGCTCTAGCACGAGCACGTGTCATTGGTCCTTGGAGCACTTGGTGAGGCGATGGAGTGTCCATGGGGATGACCTTTGGATGCTCCGCTTCATCTCCCCTCCCTTGGGAAAGATCCGACCTCGGATCGAAATCTTCATCACCATGGAAAGGAGAGAGGTCCTTGATGTTGAAAGTATCGCTCACGGAGTACTTGTCTCGTGGGATGTCGATCTTGTAGGCGTTCTTGTTGTAGCGTGCTAGCACCTTGAAGGGTCCGTCGGCGCGAGGTAGTAGTTTGGACTTGCGCTCGTGTGGGAAACGGTCCTTGCGAAGATGAAGCCAGACGAGATCTCCCGGTTGGAACACCCTTGGTGCCTTGTTGACGTTGAGCTTGGTGGTGAGACGATGGACTTGTCGCTCGATCGTTGCCCTTGTATCTTCGTGCACCTTCTTGAGATAGCTCGCTCGTGCACTTGCGTCCATGTTCGTGCGCTCTTGTAGAGGTAGAGGTAGGATGTCCAATGGAGAAAACGGGTTGAAGCCGTAGACGACCTCGAAGGGGGACTTGCCGGTAGTCGAATGTCTTGCGCGGTTGTAGGCGTACTCGGCGATGGGCAAGCATTGCTCCCATTCCTTGATGTTCTTCTTGATCAACACGCGAAGAAGCGTCGAAAGCGTGCGGTTCGTCACCTCCGTTTGGCCGTCGGTTTGTGGATGGTATGCCGAAGAGAAGAGTAGCTTGATTCCGAGTTTGGCGCATAGAGTCTTCCAAAAGTAGCTCAAGGACTTGACGTCCCGGTCCGACACGATCGTTGCACTCCATGTAGACGTATGATCTCCCTACAAAAGAGATTTGCAACATGTGAAGCATCGTCGATCTTGTTACAATGAATGAAATGAGCCATTTTAGAGAATCTATCCACGACAACAAACACGGAATCCTTTCCATTTTGAGTCCTAGGCAATCCAAGTACAAAGTCCATGCTTATGTCTTCCCATGGATGCTATGGAATAGGAAGTGGCATGTAAAGACCATGAGATTGAGCTTTGGACTTAGCTTTGCGGCATGTAGAACATCGGTTAGTGAGGCGTGAGACGTCACAGAGCATCTTGGGCCAAAATTAGTTCTTGGAGAGCGTAGCAAATGTCTTGTCGCGTCCAAAGTGTCCCATGAGTCCTCCTCCATGCGATTCCTGCAAAAGGAGCGAACGAAGCGAAGACTCGGGAATGCAAAGTTTGTTAGCTCTCATAAGATATCCATCCTTTATGTAGTAATGTTCCCAAGAAGTGTGAGTCAAACACTTAGCATAAGGATGTGCAATGAAAGTATCATGCTCATATAAATCTTTGATGTGCTCAAAGCCTATAACATTCAACTCAAGTTGTGTAACAAGCATGCATTTGCGGGAAAGCGCATCTGCCACAACATTCTCTTTGCCTTTGATGTATTTGATGACATAGGGAAAAGACTCAATGAACTCACTCCATTTAGCATGACGCTTGTTCAACTTAGTTTGACCCTTGAGATACTTGATAGTCTCATGGTCCGTATGAAGAATGAATTCATAAGGTCTAAGATCATGTTCCCAAACACGTAAAACTCTCACCAAGGCATATTGCTCTTTATCATAGATGGGGTAGTTAAGTTGCGCTCCGGATAGCTTCTCGCCAAAGTACGCAATTGGGCGCTTTTCTCGCATGAGAATAACCGGAACGGCACAGGGGCTTAAGCTTTCATGTACATGACCTTTGTCGATGAGTTGTTGCACTTGCCGTTGTATCTCCTTTGTTTCCTCGGGGTTGACGCGGTAAGGAGCCTTGTTTGGAAGTGGTGCGCAGGGTATGAGGTCGATGCGGTGTTCGATTCCACGAAGTAGAGGTAGGCCCGGAGGTAGCTCATCTGGAAAGACGTCCGAGAATTCCTACAACAATTGAGACAACACTAAAGGTGGACGTGGTGAATTGTTAGTATGTTTGGCTTCCCCTTTGCATAAAAGCACAAGGTGAAAGACACTCGATGGGTTCTCACACACTTCTCTCATCTCACTTTTGGTGGCAAATAGCACTAGTTGTTTCTTGTCACTCATCGTGGAGTCGCTCATATTTGGCTTGTGGCTCTCACTCTCCTTTTGGTGGCTCACTCTCTCACCATTCTCTCCACGATGGTTGGTAGGTAAGTGTTTGTCAGCGGCTACTTGACTTGGAGACATTGGTCGTAGCACGAATTCCTTGCCCTTCATCTTGAAGCTATAGTGATTGGTCCGTCCATTGTGTGTGACTCCACAATCATATTGCCATGGTCGTCCAAGAATAAGGTGGCACACGGACATGGGGATCACATCACACTCAAGTGTGTCCTTGTAGGCGCCTATCTTGAAGGAGACTTGCACGGTGTGCTCGACTCGAAGAATTCCGGCGTCATTAAGCCATTGAACCTTGTAGGGGTGAGGGTGCTTCGTCTTGACCAAATGTAGTTTGTCGCATAGCTCTTCGCTTGCCAAGTTATGACAACTTCCTCCATCGATGATAACCTTGACGGAGCGTCCATTTATTCCGGCCTTGGTATGGAATATATGACATCGTTGGTCGTCATCTTGTTGGTGTTGGAGTGTCAAGACCTTGGAGACAACAAGATTGTGACTTGAGTCATTGTCGCAAAACACTTGATTGTCTTCTTCTTCGTTCACTTGGCGATGCATAGCTACATGCTCAAGGGCTTCCATCTCATCGTCGCTCATTGAGTCATAAGATCCATCATCATTGATGATCATGGTACGAACGGTCTTGCACTCAAATGACTTGGGCCTCGCCCTTGGCACTTGAAGCATTTGATGGAACTCGTCTTGGAGTTGTCTTCAGTTGTAGTTGTAGTTGATGAAGCTCTTGGCTTGAAGTTGTTGGTAGAAGGTTGCCGACTTGATGTAGTCGCATTCTTGTAGGTTGACTTGTCACCGAAGTTTGTAGATGGCTTGGTAGAGGTAGGAGGAGTAGCCGAAGTCGTTGAAGCTTGGTTGTAGGAGCCGAAGTTCTTGGAGTTGAACTTGGAGTACTTGTAGTCCTCTTGAACTTGTCGCTCCGCTTTGGTTGCTTCATGTACTAGCTCTAGGAGATTGTTGTATGGTTGAAAGTCCGCAATCTTCTTGATAGGATAGTTGAGTCCATTCAAGAATCTCGCCATTGTTTGCTCTTCATCTTCCGTGATGTTGGCTCTTATCATGGTAATCTCCATCTCCTTGTAGTACTCTTCAACGAACTTGGTACCTTGCTTGAGGAGTTGTATCTTCTTGAACAAGTCACGGTTGTAGTGTGTAGGCACAAAGCGTGCTCTCATGACTTCCTTCATTTGAGCCCAAATGGTGATAGGAGGTTCGCCTTTTGCTTATCTTCTCTCTATGATTTGCTCCCACCAAATGAGAACATAGTCTTGGAACTCAAGGGAGGCCATTGCAATCTTCTTCTCTTCATCAAAGTTGTGAAGGCGAAAGATCTTGTCAACCTTCAATGCCCATGAGAGGTAGTCTTTGAGATCAATGCTTTCAAAAAACTTTGGCATGGTGAACTTGAGCTTGCCGTAGTGATGCTCTTCATTGTTTGCTTGCCTATTGGGAGGGCGCTCTTGATTTTGGCGATTGGCTATATCATGTTGCTCTTGTGGAAGTGGATGTTCATTGTCATGGTGTACTTGTCGAGCTTATTGTTCTTGTTGAGGTTGTTGCTCTTGTCGCGCTTGAGGAGGAACTTCGTCTTGCATTCTTGCTTGGTGGCGCCTCTCTTGCATCTCATCGCGAAGGAAATCCTCTTCTTGACGAGTGTGTCGAGTGCGAGCTGCCACATTGCGATGTGCATCACGTAATGCTCGTTGCGCCTCAAGAGCTTGAGCTTCTCGACGTTGTTGTTCTTGACGATTAGCTTCGGCATCTTGTTCTTCTTGGTATTGACGTGCTCGCTCTTGTTGTTGTTGGCGTAGTCTTTGCTGTTCTTGTGCTTGCTCAAGTGTAGCTTGGTTTTGACGATGTCAACTCTCTTTCTCTTCAAATAGCTCTTGTGAACTCTTGTCATGAAGTGGATTTCGGTTGTCATGTCGAGCTTGACGTGCGGCTTGACGAAGAGTGTTTGATGTAGGGGTACCTGAGCCATCCGTGGAGTCGGTATGTCGACTTGAGCGGCTTCGTCTTTGAGAAGATGTGGAAGAAGAACGTCAGTTGACTATCAAAGTCCGTAGCTCATCAAATTGGGTAGACCTGTTGGTGTTGATGATGTCGAATTGCTCTCGCGTTCGTGCTTCAAATTGGCGTGCGTCCTCGGCGACTTGACCAATGTACTCTCGCATAGCTTCACCTTCTTGATGGAGAGCTCGTTGAACACCGAAGAGATGTAGTTTGGTGACGTAGTTGTTCGCTTCTTGAGGATCGTAGAAGATCGGGTTCGAAGATGTACTTGGCCTATCCATCATCAAAAGCGAGTATGTGAGTGGGAGAAAGGAGAAGACAATACCAAATGTACCTTAACCGAAGTTGAAAATGGATCAATGATCACTCAATAATGTAACCCGGAAATAGCACTATTGGTACCACTTCGTGTCGATTCTCACACCTACACAAGTAAAGCTTTGAGAGGAGCTTGGTTAGGATGGTGGCACAAATTCAATGCAATTGTCAAAGTGACTCAATGATGTTGAAAATGGTTCGCAATTTGCTCATGCAACAAGTAGATCACAGGCAAGAAATAGCACACGGAACACACGCACGGGTAGATAAATGTGGTTGTGCAACCAAGGGTGAGCGAAAATGTGGAAACCACGGAAAATGCTCGTGTTGCACAACACTAGAGAGACGCTAACCGATTGCTTAATAGGCGGATACGCATTTGTGCACGACCTATAAGCGGCAAAACGTAACGACTATCTATCACAAGTATGCTATGAGTGTATGATGTGCCTATGCTTGAGCACAAGATGATGTATTGCTATCGCATATGATCTCTTTTGATGCAAGGCGTATGATGCTATTTTCCTTTTGCTTATATGCTTTGGTTGGCTTTTTTGCTTAAAATTTTGTGAGCTCTTTCTTTGGCCACTTATGCATGCTTCTCGGATCAAGGTAGCTATTGTGTATGCGGGACACTCTTGTGTCACACGGAGATATGATGATGTAGTATGCAATATCTATGACTATCACTAATGTGCATAAGTGTCGTGGCCCGGCAATACTCAAATGGCTAGTCTCAAAGGGAAAGCTACGCAAAGATGGTCCATAGGGTGACAATGCAATTGCAAGGTAGGATGAACAAGGTGTCGTCGATGTTACCGTCCTTGCCGAGGGTGAGTGGAGATGTTGTCGATGTCGTTCCATTCCAAGGTAGACGAAACATCCAAGGAAACGGTGAAACCAGAACTCAAGTATCCAAGGCAAAGTGAGACAAAATTGTCAAAATCGAAGGGTTGAGACGATGGTGGTTGCGGAAGTGGTGGTGGTATGTGGAAGATGTATATGGTGGAGGGCCTAAGCAATCTTGCCAAATTTGACAAAATTTTATGGAGTCTAATGGTGGTAAACCAAGATGAGCAGCTCGGGCACGTCGCTAGCTTTTCAACGAGCCAAAGAACACTCAAATCGGAGTTCGGGAGTGAAAGTTATGGTCAAAACGGTGAAACTCGGAAGGCTGAAACTGGGTGGGGCGGAAGTACCGCTTGGTAGACCGGTAGTACCGCTTGTGGTGCTCAGCGGAAGTACCGCTAGTGCCACCGGTAGTACCGCTGGTGTCGGGAAAATTCTCAGAACTGGATCCGGGCGAAATATGGACGGAAATGGATGATTTCGGGGTCGAATTTCGGTGGATTTCGTGGATGGAAAGTTGGGAAACTGGAGGAATGCTAGATCCACTCGTGGCACAGCAAATCCATGGAACAAATTCAACAAAATCTCGCCAAATCAACAGATCAAAAAAAAATTTGGGGCTATTTTTGTGAGGAATTTTCAGAATTGGGAAGAACACAACAAAAACAAGCTAGAAAACAAGGTGTGGGGCTCCAAATTCGTGATCAACCTATGCTCATGATACCATAATGATGTAGGATGGAACCCGAATCGGCAGATCTTTCACGAAAGGAGGTTATCCCACGATGAACACGGAGAACACAAGGAAGATACAGAGGAAAACACAAGGGGAAACACTCAAATCAACACAAATGCGGTCACACAGGTGCTAGATCCACGATACACATCAAGATACATGATCCATAGTCAACAACGGTGGTACAAAGATAGTCTTCTCCCGGAGGAGGTCTTGGGGTATCCCTTGGGATCTTCTCCGATGTGGAGGTCTTGAATCCGAGGTGGATCTTCTCCGAAGAGGCCGCGGTCTCGTAGGAGAGGAACCACAAAGGTCTATGATGAGCTATCACAAAGCAGCCCTAAAAGATGGAAGGGACGGAGTACTTATAGTCTAGGGGTAAGTTGGGGGATACATGGGGTGAAAACCCTTCATCTACGCACAGGCAGGGCGGTAGTACCAGTCCTAGGACCGGTAGTACCGGTTTGTGCGGTTTTACCGGAAGTTCCGGCCTTGCACCGGCCTTGCACCGGTCGATCACAGAAGGTGGAGCGGTAGTTGACCGGTAGTACCGGCAGACCGGTAGTTGGACCGGTAGTACCTCTTTCTCTGCGCTGGAAGAATCCTGGTTCATGCTCTTGGCATCCGTCTTGCACCATAACTTCTACTTGGCACCTAAGCATACAAAGTGTCTCCATTTGAGGTAGCAATCATGTCTCAAGGTGGTCAAATGGGAATTCAACAAGGAGAGAGTTAACCTCGGATTCAAGTGCTCTAGCACGAGCATGTGTCATTGGTCCTTGGAGCACTTGGTGAGGCGATGGAGTGTCCATGGGGATGATCTTTGGATGCTCCGCATCAGCATTTCCCATTGTGATTTCTCCTTGCTCGTCCCCGTGTTCATCATGTTCTTCGCGGGATCCCTCCTTTTCGTGAAAGATCGGCCTAGAATCGGGTTGTCCCCGCATCAAGATCGAATGCGGGAGTAGTGTGTGCGTGAGGGAGAGGGAGAGACAGGGAGGAGAGAGTTTTTTTGGTCGCTAAACAAATGAATAATGTTAGTGTTGGAACGGAGATGAAGATGGTACGAAGATGGAGAGGAGTGCGGGTATCTTTTTGCAAAATTGTCATAGTTTCCTTCCTATCCATTAGATGGATCGGATGACCTGCATGATGGAGGCACACCATCTTCACCAACTCTGTTTTTTAGAAGAGTATAGATGTAAATATAGATAGGGTGCATGAGAGAACCCTAGAGAGAAAGACAAAGTGAAAGACGAGAGAGAGTGCGTGTGTGGCGGTGAAAAAGAAAGCTTAGGTGGCTATAGTGATACCAGACATAATGAAAACCGTGTAATCTATGAAGATAGAGAGAGTGTGAGACTTCTTGAGGGACACAGTGAGAGACCGTGTTTGGAAAAAAGGGAGAAGCATGTACTAAGCGTGCGGGTGTGGAGAAAGGAGAGTGGTAGCTACATGAAGGATCGTGCGAGAGAGACCTAGAGAGAGATGGGCATGAAAGGGATTCAAATATTTAGTTGTGTGTATAGAAGATGTCAACATGGAAGGGATTCAAAAATTTGAAATCCAGATGATGGTACATGTAATTCACACTTAAAGAAAAAAATTATCTATCAAACATGCATACTAATTTGAATTTTGTCGCGCGTATTTTATTTAGTATATTGATATTACCGATCCATACATCTGAGCTAAACCTAATTTGGTTTCAAAATTTTAAATTCAAAGTTGAACATAATTTGGTTTAAAACTTGAATTCAACCTTATGATTTTGAGATCATTGCATTTGTAAATCATATTTTATATATAAAGGAGGAGAATTCTTTGTTGTGTTTTTAAAAGTATATATATAAAAATGATGTATATAGATTTGTATTCGAATACAAACTGGATCCTGCCCGAAAATAAGAAAAGAAAATGGATTCGAAGTGACTTGGCACAGTAAACGTGCACTCTTTTTATGCAAAAAATTGAACGAAGCGAGGAAACTCGCAGTAACCGCCCGAAACCAAAATCTGCGAGATGGAAATTACTGCCTATCCCTAGCACGCAAAGCCTATCGGCTCTATTTCTATAGATTTTGATAGGGGTAGGCTTGTAATTTCACTCAAACGTGACATAACTGCCTCCGCCTCTCACCTCCCCGGATTCATACATGGTGGTCGGCAAACAAACTCTCCTCGGCCAAAATTTCTGGTGGAAATTTTTTGGTGTATGAGAGATTACCGTCCTATTCCCAGCAGCCCAATATTCTTGTGATGTCTGTAACTTTAAATGGGGCATAAGTTGGTATCTTTCCCCGCATTTGAGACAAGCGTGTCCCAAAGACATGGTTCAACCTACGTCTCTCCCTCCATTTCCCCATTCGTACTTCGTGGGTGCCAAAACACCCTCTCCACGCTAGCCTCCTCCGTCCGCCACCCTATCCACCGCCGTCCTCCTCCACCATGCCGGAGCTGATACCCCAACGCCGTCCTCCATTACAAGAGATCGAATTCTCTCATCCATGGCTTCGGACCAGATGGATCCTTGCATTCCGTCCTCTCGCTTCATCCCCGTCGTCGAACACCTTGCCGGCGCCGCTCCTACGACCATCTCATCCACCGCGTCGGGATATTTGTCCCGCCGCCACCGTCTTCCCTCCTACATATGCTTCCACGCCACCGACAGCCATCGCTACCGCACCACCATTAAATTCTCAGCAGATGCATACACAGGGTCGCACCAGTGGCGGTATTCTTTCGTATCTGCTCAACTTATATATCGCAGAAAAAAATAGATCGCAACTGCTTTATTGTGATTTCTTGTCCACCACATAGGATCTTGTTAGTTGCTTCGTTGCGAACTTGCCTTTGTCCAGTTTGCACCTTCAGATCTGCCATGGCATGATCAACACTATACTCCAAATGCTTATGGTTTTCCCCTTTTATATTCCAGACTAGCTCAACAACGGCGTAGGGGGCGGTTCAGGGGAGGGCGAGGTGTCGGGGCTGGTGGTTCGGCCGGCGATGATAGAGGCGAGGGGCCCGATCTTTCGATGAGATGATAACTATCGATTTGGTGGAGACGACTTTGACGATCCGACTACAAACGTGCACGCCGTTGCGCCTTAGCAATCGCTAAACCAATCTCCAGGGGTTACTGACACTGCCAGAAGCACGATCAGCTTGACCACGAAGGTCTATTCCTGCATGCAATCGAAGAACAAGCAAGAATATGATAAAGCAATATGAATATTGCAAATATAGATGAAGTATTGATAAAGGTGGGGATTCGTAAGTGGTCTTGGTCTGGTCATTGGACACAAACGAAGAACACGATGTTGCAATGGCTAACTTTTGACTAAACAAATCCCCAAGAAAAAGCTACTAGATGGATCTACTTATATAGGAGCAAGGGGTGGCGGCCAAGGAGGTGGAAGGACGTCCCAAGGCTGCCTAAAACTAACCCTAGGTCGTACAAGGCTCATGGGCCCAAGTGGAGGTGATGCAACACCTTTTTACCTGTAGTTTGACTCGGATTCTGCTGTAGCGTTAGATTGTTTCGTCGATATCTCGACGCTCCGGACGAATTTTAAGGTGAATCCAATTGGGTTGGAAAGTCTATGGAATCTAGTTTCCAACAAAAAAAGAATAACCCAATTCGGAGTCCGTATGAAGGAGTTCTTTCCGTTTTGAGTCAGGTTTGTCTGTGCAGTCCGAATCTGGATGCAGAACGTGAGAGACTTGGACTCTATCTTCTCTTGGCCCAAAAGTGACGTGAGTGAGCTTTTTGAACAGCACCTAGACTTCTCTTTTTCCCTTATCTTCATATGTGGACTGTACAAATGTCCCATACACCTGGAATTAGACATGGCACAAAAGTCTGTGAAGTGTTTTTGTCCTGGATGACATAAATAAATTGTTGCATAGTTTGCATTAGAAATCACCTCACAAATATACATGTATGCACTATTTTTGGTCGTATCCAAGGTAGTCATGTCCTCATCAGGCGGCCTGATACGTCTCCAACGTATCTATAACTTTTGATTGTTCCATGCTGTTATATTATCATTCTTGGATGTTTTACAATCATTTTATAGTGATTTTATATCATTTTTTGGTGCTAACCTATTGACATAGTGCCAACTGCCAGTTGTTGCTTTCTGCATGTTTTTTACATCGCAGGAAATCAATATCAAACGGAGTCCAAACACAGCGAAACTTTACGGAGATTTTTTATGGACCAGAAGGCACCCAATGGGCCAAGCGAGCACCTGGGGGTGCTCCAAGGGGAGCACAACCAACCAGGGCGGGCCAGGAGGCCCAGGCGTGCCCTGGTGGGGTGTGCCCACCTCGGGCGCCCCCCGGACCACCTCTTTGCTCTATAAATACCCCAATATTCCAGAAATCCTAGGGTAGTCGATGGAATTTCGATCCAGTCGCCTGATGAGGACATCACTAACAAGGTTACACACACGGCTCCAACTGACACATATACAGGACCAACTACTAGAGTTCGCGCACGCCAATTAAATTACCAGGTACTTTCGTTTCTTGGTAATGATTCTAATGTTCATGAGAATATGATGCTGCCTAAATTGGATACATTTGTCTTGCTTACAAATGAAGGGCCTAGCTTGGACAAGAAGGATGAACATTGGAGCAAGATCAAGCATGGATGTTTGGAACTATTTTTCTACTGCGGGTAGCACAGATGTTTGGGAGTCCTTCTCCATCATGACTCGGAGTATGGCGTGGTCTGGAAATGCAAAACAGAGTAACAAAATACTGGACTCGGAATAGGACTGGTGGCGGAGATGAATCTGGTGGAACTCGGACTGGTGGCGGAGATGAATCTGGTGGAATTCGGACTGGTGGCGGATATATGTTGCAGGTGGACTCGGATTGGCGTGATGGCGGCGGATATGTGGTGGCCTATATGGACTCGAATTGGCGGTGAATATGTGGTGGTGGTATATGGCAGCGGTGATGAAGTTGGTGCGGTGGTGGTATATGGCAGCAACGATGATGATGATGCGGTGGTGATATATGGCAACGGCGACGTGACAACCTGTGAATAGAACTCGAAACTCTAAAGGACTAGACGCTAAGACCAGCAACTTGACACGATGATGCAACCGCAAATTCAACAAAGCAAATACAGAAAAGATTATGCAAAGGCTCAAATTGGTTTGGATGGGATGAACTAACCCTAATATTTTTTTTTGGCTTTTTCATGGACTATAGGTATGAAGAACAAACTCGATCTAAACTACGAAAAACTGTAAAATCTCACCGAGCAACCTGGAAATCTGATACCACTTGATAGAGGCAAAGGTGCCCCGTCTTTCGATGAGATGGTGGCTGTCGTTTTGGAGGAAGTCGACTTTGACGATCCGACTACGAACGTGCGAGGACGTCCCGCCTTAGCAATCTCTAAACCAACTCCGAGAGGTTATTGACCACGCCGGAGCACGATCAACCTGACCACGAAGGTCTGTTTCCTGCAGGCAAACGAAGAACAAGCAAGAAACTGAGATTGCAATCTGGATATTGCGAATTCAAGAGGAAAGCTTTATTGATCAAGTGGGGTTCTGTGATGTCTTGGTCTGGTCGTTGAATACAAACGAAGTACGCGAAGTTGCAGCTATGGCGAACTTCAATCTAAACAAAACCCAAAGTCTAAACGACGCCCTAAGGGCTGTATATATGGGGAAAAGATGGGGGAATTTCGTGGCCCTTGGTGGAGGGGTCCGAAACCAACCATAACTCTTGTTTCCCCACACATACGGACTCTAAAAACAGCCTATACTCAAGTATTTCGAAATTACATGGGCCTGGCCCAATAATAAGGTGACGCAGCACCTATAATAGTCTCGGGATGAAATTTATGAAGTGGCATCTTGTATATTTCGTCCAAGGCTTCACACACTCATTATGGTGGCTTCAAAGTCCTGAAATCATCACTTGTAACTCCATTCTTGTTCCCCATGCGCATGCCATCATCTCCATGCTTGATCTTGCTCCAATGTTCATCCTTCTTGTCCAAGCTAGGCCCTTCATTTGTAAGCAAGACAAATGTATCCAATTTAGGCAGCATCATATTCTCATGAACATTAAATTCATTACCAAGAAACGGAAGTACCTGGTAATTTAATTGGCATGCGCGAGCTCTAGTAATTGGTCATGTATATGTGTCACTTGGAGCTGTGGTTGTAACCTTGTTAGTGATGTCCTCATCACCACTGCTTGTCCGCTACCACCATTTGACATTTGTCCTTGAGATTTTGAGTTGTGGTTTTTCCGTTTCCTAAGGTGTTTCGGCTAATTAGGAACAGGTCTACATCAAGAGCACTGCCTCTCATCATCATCATCGGACGGTAACTTCGACAACATCTTTGTATATTCCCCTTGCAATTGCATTGTTAACCCCTAGCCCATTTTGCGTCACTTACCTATCGAAACTAGCCTTTGAGTATTGCCGGCAACGTTACTTGTGCACATTAGTGATCATCGATCCGCGTCTCCATTGCATACATACCATACATATTGGTATCATCATATCATCTCGTGTGCCACAAGATTGTTCCCGCATATACACAATTGCTATCTTGGTTTGTGCATCATGGCCATATATAAAAAAAAGAATAAGCTTTTAAGCAAAAGAGCCACAAAGAAGCTTGTAAGCAAGAGCCATAGCATCACAAAATATCATATCATACTTGATCATCTTGGATCATCTAGTGCTAAAAGCACCGGAACATCATACATACATAGCATACTTGGGATATAAAGTTGATACATTTTGCATCTTATAGGTTGTGCACAAGTATCATATCCGCCTATTGAGCAATCGTGCTAGAGTCTCTCTTGAGTTGTGCAACACGAGCGTTTTTCATGGACTCCACATTTTGTGCTCATTCCTTGGTTGCACGACCCCATTTATCTATCCATGTGTGTGTTTCCGTGTGCCACATATTGCTATTGGTCTACTTGTTACATTTGCGAATTTGTGAATCTCTTTCAACATTATTGACTCTTGCTAACATTTTGCATCAATTTTTTTGCCACTTATCCTAACCAAGCCACTCGATAAGCTTTACTTGATAGGTGTGAGTGAACAAGTCCGGTACCAATTCCACTATTCTTTCATTTCACATTGAGTGAAACGGGATACATCCTCAACGTTGGGAAAATGTAACTTGGTATTGTTTATCTCATCTCCTACTCACCTTTGCTCGAGTCTTGTGATGGATAGGCAAAGTATTTCATCTACTTTGGTCTACAACAACAACGACAAGTTCGATGCCATGACGACGAACTTGTGTGCCAACATGGATGCTCAAATGGAGGAGCTCAAAGCCCTCATCAAGAACCGCAAGAGGTCTCCCTCATCTTCGAGAAGACGCTCTAGTGCACATCCTTCCGAGCTACCATATTTGGCGAGACCACACCGGCATCGACAACATCAACGACAAGCACGTGAAGGTCATGAGCTCAACTCCAACAACCGCTCAAAGACTTCACCATGTACCTTGGCATCTTCGCCAAGCGACTTCAAGGCATCTTCGCCTTTGGACATACGGCATCTTCGTTAACAAGCACCTCAAGCTTATGCTCAAGAGAAGCTCTCCAAGCTAAGTCCATGACTACCACGAGCTACTATGACCTCGACAACGACCATGAGATTCCTTTCTATGGGACTCAAGACCCCGAGGAGTATCTTGAGTGGGAGCGCAAGATGGACGACTACCTCAAGCTACATCAAGTTCCCTCGAAGATCAAGTGAAGTGCGCCACAAGACACCTCCACGACAACGCGTCAACATGGTGGCTTCACACACCTTCGATGAGCTTCAACGTGAATTGGCCCAAGATGAAGAAAGCTATGCGAAGAGAGTTCGTGCCTCCCGCCTACACGGAACAACTTCTACGCCAATTGGAGAACACCATTCAAGGATCCAAGTCCATCGACAAGTACTTCAAGGAGATGAAGATGGCCTTGCGACGAGCCGGCGTGGATGACCCCATTTCAATGAAGCTCCACTTCATGATGGGATTGCACAACGACATCTACAAGACTATCTTCCTCGAGAACTACACGTCCCTCGACGACAACTACATTGGTGCTCTCAAGGCGGAACAAGAACTCATGAAGGCCAAGGCTTCTCCACCGCAAGCACACTTCTCGAAGACCAAGCTCTAAGACGGCGAGCATGAGGCTAGTACCACCACGATGCCTAAGCCCAACGACCTTGAAGACGATGCTCCCAAGTTCGACTTCATCGCCATCCCTTTTTGTGGCATTGATGATGCCGAGTCTCCTTTGGCTCTTTTTCAAGACGGTGCAGCGACGACTACGACTACAGAGCCATTCAAGGAACAAGCTTTGGAGGCGAACGACATGGTGACGAGAAAGGATGATGCTTCCATCTTTGGAGGCGAGAGCGATGATGTGCCATCTTCGGCCTTCATCCACGGCGACGGTGACGAGATGGTTGAGCATGGGATTTTCCCTTCGACCACGGCGGCGTATGATGGCTTGAGTGACTTGTGCCACCATATTGAGAGTGAGAGCGAGTTCACCACTAGCCCCATATATGACGAATTGCCCCAATTCCCATGTGAGGAGAGCCACAACCCCACTACTTGAGTGAGATGAGTGACTCCACCATATGTGAGTTTGAGTGCACCTACATTAAGGGAGTGAGTGAGCCACCACATAGAGAGAGTGAGATAGTTGATAGGTCATGTGAGGCCACTCTCAACAGTAACGACTTGACCTCTACCTCTATTGTGTCTTCTCATTTGGTGCTAGGTCCCACATATGATGATGCGCCGATCCTCGACGGCTTCATCCTACCATTGCAAAAGACGATGGCCATGGTGGAATATGATGCACCCCCCACATGGTTCCATACAGATGAAGATGATGACCACCTTTTGGTCTTTTCCACCTCACCTACACCACATGAGTGGAATGAGAAAGGTAACAAAGGTGAAGGTGATGCTCTCGTCCCACTAGTGGACTATGTTAACATTGATTGCTTGCATGATGTTGATCCACCTATTGCCATGCTTCATTCTTGTATGATTTCCCCATGCGATGATTTACCCATTTATGATGAGTTTGATGATTGCCATGTGGAGTCTATTAGTTGTGATGCCATGCTGCATAGGATTTCTTGTGATAATTTTCTCGGTCACATCATGTTTGACTATCCACTTGACTTGTCATATGCTATGCATGAGATCAATCATATGTCATATTTGCAATCTCTTCATAGTAACTATGCATATGCCATTAAGATAAACCCAATTTGCACATATGGCATAGGTGACAAGCCCATGGTTATTGGCATTTGTTTTTCTTGTGATGATATTGACATGCTTACTTTGCATCATATCCATCATATGCCATGCCGTGATTACCTAGCCTCAGACATGCATTGTTTCGGATGTTGTTCCACTTCTCCACATTATGCTTTCGATATTGCTCAGGAGGAGACCCCCATAGTTTCTTCATACATTTTCGGAGATTTTGATCCAGCCCATCCATTGCATGATCCTCATACTTGTGTGCACAATATGCTCCCCATGAATGCAAATGCTATTGTTGCGCCACATACTTGCTCTAATTTGTGTCCCCATCGTGCTATACATGACAACTATTCTTTCATGATGGATGACATATTTCTCTATCGTGCCTCAAATTTATTTGAGCGATGCCTATCTTGTGCTAGCTCATACGTGCACATACACATCATGATGGATGATGTGTACATTTAACACACGCAAAATTTCTTTGGTTTGTGTGTCTTTTGTGTAGGTCCCCATACTTACTCGTCAACCTCGCAAGAGCACGAGTTGACGAAAAGAGCTCTAGAGAGCAACGATGACTTGGGATATCGTGGAGTGTCTTTCCCACCGCTCCTTTTGCGCAAACACTTCGCGCATTCCTTCTACATGACACTCACATGGTTATGGGTTATTGTCCATTATATCTCTTACGCCCATCTTGCCATGTTCACTTTGCATGATATTGTCATTTATATGCCTTTGCCATGCATTCGTGCCATGCTTTGCATTACACTTGATGATTAATTCTCATACTTGTAAGTGTATTTGCAAGCTTGGTGGAGATATTGCTTGTTATTGCCATGATGCCTTTGCACCCCATGCCTATTATGATGCTTTGATCTTGATTTGTGATCGTGCTTGCGATATGTCATGTGCATTGCCTATATCCACTATTTGCTCACATGACATGATTGCCATGATTTCCTATAGTGTGTTGCATCTTCGCGCCACTAGTTTGCACGACATGATATCTATGCTTGACTATGTCGCATCACCCATGATTCATACATGCTCATTTCATGCGGTTGATAGCCACTATTGCCATGCTTTGCACATGATTTCTATTCCGTGTTGTCATATGTCTCCATATGTTGCCTCTCGCATGCTAAATGATTTGCCATGTATGGAGTGCAACAATGCCTTTCGTCTTGCAAAAGAGATTGCCCCCATAGCATTCTCACATATATTTGGAGATTTTGACATAATTCTTGTGAAGCATGCTTGTGTTACCTCTTTGCACCATATGCCTAGTGCCATGAATATAGCCATTGTAGCATCATATTATTCATGCACTTTTGCTCCTAATGGTTATGTGCAAGAGCAGAGAACCATCATGATGGATGATGTGTTTATCTACCATGTGCATACATTCTTCGTTTTGTTGTGTGCATGTGTAGGATACTTGGACTTCGTGTCGACTTCCACTTCACATGAGTTGACCATTCGAGCTCTTGAGAGTGAACCACTTTCTACCACGACGCTTCTACATCGCACTTGCTTGTTCTTCGGCATTGTGAAGGATGCACAAGGACACACTTTCGAGGTGATATCCTTCTCTTTCGAGAAACCACAATCCATGCGAATGAACATTGTGGATCATACTAGTTGTGTTGCTTGCACCATGACCCTTTGCACACATGCTAGAGATCTTTCTTTGACTTGCTATTGCCACATTACCATGCTTCATGATATATATGCCTTGTGTGTTGCATCCGACTTGTGGATTACTTCTCCCTATCATATGCTTGGTTGCAACAATATCATCTCTTCACATATGACATGTCTCATTGCTTTTCACATGATTGACTTGATTGCCTCACACATGTTGAATAATTGCTATTTCTATTGTGTTGAGTGCCACTCGATTTTCACTACACCCTATGCACATTATACTCAGATTGTCTTGCACATGACCCTTGTGTTTAGACACTTCATTTTCTTTGGTGTTGTGAATGATTCGTATGCCTACCATAGACCTTTCATTGAGCGCTTTATGCATGCTTGCTATGACTTTGAGGTAGATGCTTATTCTCTTAACACACATATGTGCATCTCTACCTCACATTTACATGCTTGTTTCCATGATGACCTTGATTGTGCTCAATTGATGTGCTTAAATGCCATGCCACAACCCTTTGTCACACCATATTGTATGCTTGATGACAACACTTGTTGGGTGAATCACCTCTTGAATGCTTGGTTTTGCAATAACGCTAACCAGATTTGTTTTTCCAAGTGTTTGTTTTCCTTGCTCCTTTTGAAAGAATCACTAGACGGTGCGACATTGGAGAGTGCACATGTAAAGCTTCAAGATGATGAGTACTTTGTGATCGTCCACATCTACACGACGACGCCATCTCTTTCCCATGGTGATTTGGTTTTCGATCCGAGGTCGGATCTTTCCCAAGGGGGAGGGGATGATGCGGAGCATCCTATGTACATCACCATACCAAGAGTCCGTTTGGCAAGTGACACGTGTGACCTCTACTTCTCATACTTAAAGGTGAATCATCTCCTTTACACGTGTTCACTTGACCCCTTCAAGGATGGTATACTACTTGACACTCCATTCGTGTGCATGCATATGTATTGTTGGAGCTTCACGGATGACGAGGAGGAGTGCAAGCGGCAAGGATCACCTACACCATCAGCAAGGGAAGCGTGGAAGAGAAGACGAAAGAAACGGAGCTGCTGCAAGCTACAGGCTCCGGACGTCCGCTACACACCGGACGTCCTACGCGTCCCAGGCGACCGGACGACCGGCAGCCACCGGACGTCCGTGACACCGTCAACAGAACGTAATCGGTGGAAAATAGCGGAAGTCCGAGAGCTACCGGAGGACCGGTCCCTCCCGAGCCAACGGACGTCCGGTGCCCAGCGAACGTCCACTCCCTGCCTGTGCGCAGCCGCGGGCCTTTTGGTCATGTACCCCTTTCGCCCCTCACTTGCCCCTTCGTGGCCTTAGACTATATATACTCCTCCACCCCCACCATTTTATGGTTAGCATTGATTTAGCTCATATGGGAGATAGAGCTTTGCTCATCCATTATGGATCTACTCCACGAGAGAGACCGTGGCCCCTCTACGGAGAAGATCCACCTTGGATTCAAGACCCCTAACGGGAAGATCCTTCATGGATTCAAGACCTCCTCACGGAGATGAACTTTACCTTGTATCTTTCCCTTTGTTGTTCATGTACCTTGTGATCTTGTGTGTTTGATTGTCTAGTGGATGTGTGATTGGACTTGTTCTTGAGTGTTTTCCCTTGTGTTTTCTCCATGTGTTCATCGTGTTCTTTGTGGGATCCTCTCCATTTCGTGAAAGATCGGCCATCTAGGGTTCCACCCTACATCACCATCACCACTCCTAGAGGAGACGAGGTCTTGATGAGGATCTACTCCCTTGGGACATCCTGAAGTGGGGATACAAGGAGCAAAGCTCTCAATGTCTATCAAATACATTGCTAACCTCTCCAATGAGCTAAGGAAAGAGCATATATAAGGCTAGGGACGAGATTGGGGATGGTAGGGATAGAGTAAAAAGACCCTGCAAAATGAAATAAGTCGGGGAAGACCGGGCACCTGGGGCTAGCTGGGCCGGCGCTGGGAGGTAGACCGGGCACCCGGGGTGGTGCTGGACCGGCACAGCAGGTGGCCCGGGCACCCGGGGCCAAGGGGCCAGGCACCCGGTGCGGGTTGGGCCGGTGGCTCGAAGTGGCCTGGGCACCCGGGGCCGCGGGGCCGGGAACCCGGTGCGTGATGAGGACATGACTACCTTGGATACGACCAAAAATATTGCATACATGTATATTTGTGAGGTGATTTCTAATGCAAACTATGCAACAATTTATTTATGTCATCCAGGACAAAAATACTTCACAGACTTTTGTGCCATGTCTAATTCCAGGTGTATGGGACATTTGTACAATCCACACATGAAGATAAGGGAAAAAAAGATGTTTAGGTGCTGTTCAATAAGTTCTCTCACGTCACTTTTGGGCCAAGAGAAGATAGAGTCCAAGTCTCCCACGTTCTGCATCTAGATTCGGACTGCACAGACATACCTGACTCAAAACTACAAGAACTCCTTCATACGGACTCCGAATTGGGTGTTTCTTTTTTTGTTGGAAACAAGATTTCGTACACTTTCCAACCCAATTGGATTCACCTTCAAATTCGTCCGGAGCGTTGAGATATCGACGAAACAATCTGATATTGCAGCAGAATCCGAGTCAAACTACAAGTCCAAAGGTGTTGCATCACCTCCACTTGGGCCCATGAGCCTTATACGACCTAGGGTTAGTTTTAGGCTGCCTTGGGACGTCCTTCCACCTCCTTGGCCGCCACCCCTTGCTCCTATATATGTAGATCCATCTAGTAGCTTTTTCTTTGGGATTTGTTTAGTCAAAAGTTAGCCATTGCAACTTCGTGTACTTCGTTTGTGTCCAACGACCAGACCGAGACCGCTTACGGATCCCCACATTTATCAATACATCATTTATATTTGCGATATTCAGATTGCTTTATCATATTATTGCTTGTTCTTCGATTGCATGCAGGAATAGACCTTCGTGGTCAGGTGTCAGGACCCCGATCCTAAGTCATACCGATCTAGCTATAACACGTCATATCACTTTGCGGCCTCACGCACGGTATTCCCACGGGTGCCACCTTACCTGGCCCGGGACCGTTTGCGCATTTTGGCACACGTATATGACAGTGTCGCTAGCATCCATATGACAGAGAACCCGGGCCGACATGGCTAGTTATAAACCAAAAGTGGCACCAAATTACAGAGACAGACATCCATGACCCAGCAACGAACGTGTCGGTCATCAACGTATGAACCCAAGTCGTAGCAAGCTACATGTACTTAAAGGAACAACGCGTGACATTTCCCCTAAGGGACAGACACAGGAACAAAGAAGGACACATGCCGGCCAGCCTACGTGTTCCGAGCAGTAGCAAGCTACCAAGGCTCATTGGAAGCACTAGGAGGCATTTCCCTGTAAGATAGGCTACCAAAGGAAAACAACTAGGTGTCGGATCCCACACATACCAAGCATTTCAATCATACACACAATATGCTCAATATGTGAAAATACAACATTGCATCACAACAGAACTCTATGACTCAAAGTACTTTATTTAAAAGGCTCCAAGAGCCATACATAACATATCCATACATATAGGGGTCACATGACCCAACACTCAAGTCATACAGTCATACAAGCACAAGTGGAAGCTACATGTGTGGGTACAGACAACTTAGAAAATAAAATAGGCTTGGTGTAGCCTGACTATCTACAAGGCCCTTCACAAGCTCCAGATCTCCGTCTGGGTGACAAGCTACTCGTCGACGTCAACGTCTATGTAGAACCCATCAGAAGGGGCAGGGTTCTCCTCTGCAACAGTTATTAAGCAAACATGAGTACAAAGGTACTCAGCAAGTCTTACAACAGAACCTATCATACATGCAACATTATCAACAGGGGGTAGTGGAGTTCATAGCAGAAGGCCAGCTTTGACTCTTGGCTAACCTATACTATAACTCTCAACAGATTGCAAGATATTACTACGTACACGAGTCCTCTACTCACCACAACAATACACCACCGGGGATCCTCTTCCGTCATCCTACGGAAGGGCCATCCTCGGCACTCACACTTGTCTTGAGGTTTTTAGTAGTATCCATCAACTTGTCTATGAACTGTAAGAGTAACCAAGTAGTCTGTACCGCGAACAACGGCTATTCGAATAGATTGGTAACCCTGCAGGGGTGTACTTCTTCACACACGCTTCCACCACTTATCGCCGTTTACTCGACATGTACTCGGCAACCTTCAACCGGAAGCCCAGCGAGGGTGTCGGCCACGACCTGACTAACTACACAAGTCTCTCATCCAGGTTTATCGCCTATTTGGGTTCCATCCGTGGGGGGATCCGGCCGGGGTGTCGCTCACGGCCCCAAACAATGTGTACAGGGTTCCCGAGTCACCAAACGGGCAACTGGTACACCGTGCCACGTACCTGTCGCATCACAGCCCACCTCGAGGGTCAGCGCTGTGCACGACCACCAGTAAGCTACAAACACCAGAAACTAGTTGCAACTCCTGGACAGAGATCGAGGGTAATTAATAAGACGAGAGGTCTTGGAGCGCCCGGAGCCCAATGCGTGGTAGTAACTGTAACTTGAATCACACATACAGATCTCGGGTCCTATGGACGATTCCAATGAAACAACCCACCATGTACTCCTACATGGCCTTTCATCAATACCTTTACCAAACATATTCCACACTTCCTTCTCTTTACCGGTATGATCATTTCACTCTGATCCATCACCTAGATGAACCAGACCTGACACAACTCTAAGCATAGCAGGCAACATAAACAAATAGCATGGTGGATCACACATCACATGGCTCAATCAACTCCTACACATGCTAGTGGGTTTCAACTATTTACTGTGTCAATGACAGGTCATGCAAGGGAATAGGGTTCAACTACCGCAGCAAGTAGCAGTTCACACGTTGTTGCCTTAATGCAGTAAAAGAGAGCAGGAGCGAGAAGATTGGGTTTGTATCGGAATGGTCAATGATTGCTTGCCTGAAAGAGTGGTTGTCGGGTACTGCTCTTCAGCTGGATACGCAGAAGTATCCTCGGGAGCAGGACCTAACACGGAGAATACCGGCGATACAATCAATAAGCAAACAAATGCAACAATATGATGCATGCTCATGATATGGCAAAATGCATGTGTTTTGGGCTAATGCAACTATAACCAGAAGGGTTTGAGCCCATTTAAATCAAAGATTCAAATTGAAACCCAAATTATTATTTAATTAAGTGCATTAACTTGTTTTTATTGTAAACAGCAAGGTTAACTTGCTCAAACATGCATGAAACTAGTTCCATTGGAAAGATTGGATTTTTCTGATCAATTTTCATATATAAATCTTTTCCATCTGAGCTACTGTTGAATTTATGTGATTTTTTGAAGTTTAAAGCATTTTCTGGAATTTCCTGAATTATTTTTAAATCTAAAAATCCCAGAAAATCCTTTACTGCGTCAGCATGACATCATGCTGACGTCAGCCAGTCAACAGGGCGGCCCAGGTCAAACCTGATCAGTGGGACCCACTGGTCAGTGTCACAGTTAGTTAACTGACTAATTAAAATTAAATTAAACACTAAACTAGGTTTGACTAACAGGCAGGGCCAACATGTCAGTGACCCAGGGGGGTCAAACCCTTGGTCAAACAGGGCTAACTCGCCGGCGTTTAGCCGCCGGCGAGGCCAAGCGCGGCGGTGAGGTGCGGGTTTTGTGCTCCGGCTGCCAAAACGACGACGGAGCACACCTACGTGTAGCTGGGAGTGAGCCGCGTCGAGTGGTGGTGGTGGCTGGCCTCGGGGTCGCCGGAAACGACGTCGGCGACGAGTCCAGCGGCTGTCGGAGTTCGGGCGAGGTCGAACTCGTCGGTGCGGTGCTCGTAGAGGTGCGTGAAGTGTTCCTACAGCACCTACATGTGACGGTGAAGCTGGTGGGCACGGTGGCCGGACCATTAGATGGCCGGAGCCTCGTCGGCGATGAGCTCCGCGGCGGCGCGTGCAGGTGAGCCTCGTGCGGTGCGTTCAGTGCAAGAGAGAGCCAACGGAGAGGGGGGGG
>LR738714.1:294821763-294839089 GCA_902687465.1 Secale cereale
AGTTAAGCTCATGGCGGATGTAGAAGAGCTTGGGGACGGTCGGAGCTGAGCGGGGCGGCGAGGGGGATCTTTGCAGCCGGAGTTGGGGAAGACGGGGTCGGGGGCGACTCTAGAGCGGGCGAGCGCTCGGGGCTCAGCCTGCTCGACGTAGTCGAGGACGGTGGAGCGGACGGACACGAAAACGGGGCTCAGGGACGGCGGTGGACGCGGCTACCACGGCGGCGCAAGCACGGCGGTGTCGACCATGGTGCGGGGAAGGCGAGGGAGAGGAGCTGGGAAGGGTGGAGAGTGTCAGCGAGCTCGGGGATGAAGTGGGGGATCGATCCCACTCACCAGAACGGCGAGGGGAGGAAGCAGGACGGCGGGCAGCTGCGTGGCGCACGCTGCGGCCGCCGTCGAGCACCTGTCTGCCTGCCTGGCCGAGCCAAGCAGCTCGCTGGAGCGGTGGCTGGGCTAGGCCGGCAGGTGGGCCGGTTGGGCGCCAGGTAAGTTTTCTTCTTCCTATTTTTTCTATTTCTTTCTGTTTCATTTCTTTTGCAACTTTGTTGAATTAATAAAAATGCCAGAACATTTTTATAGCTCATAAAACTAGTCATGCCCACTGTATATAATATGAACAACATGGAACATTTTAGTTTATGATTATTTGGGCACACAAAATATTTTATAGCATTTAAATGCCCAAATGCAAATACCATATGAATTAATCCAGAGACCTTGGATGTCCTAGAAAATTGTGGACCATTTTTGACAGAGGTTTAAGACCAAGGCAGAAATGATGAACATTTTTGAAGGGCATTTTGGGTACATTGAAAAAGATTTTATTAAACCCTAGTTGTTAGAAGAGGGGTGCTGGGGTTTCTGTCATTCCCATTTCAAGTTTCATTGATAAGTAAACATGATGCACACTCTAGCTAGTCCTAATGCAAGCACTAACTAGGGATGTGACATCAGGCTGATCGTGCTTCTCGCATTGTTAGTAACCCCTGGAGATTGGTTTAGCGATTGCTAAGGCGCAACGTCGTGCACGTTTCTAGTCGGATCGTCAAAGTCGTCTCCACCAAACCGATAGTTATCATCTCATCGAAAGATCGGGCCCCTCACCTCTATCAAGTGGTATCAGTTTTCAGGTTGCTCGGTGAGAATTTCCAGTTATTCCTAGATTAGAAATTTTTTCTTACCTATTGTCCAAGAAAAAGTCCAAAAAAAAGTTTGATCTATTCATCCTTTGTCCAAGCCAGTCTGAGCCTTTGCAATTTTCTTTTCATTGTTTGCATTATTGAATTATCGGTTGCATCGTCGTGTCGAGTTGCTGGTCTTGTGTCTAGTTCGTTAGGGTTTCGAGTTCTGTTCACATTAGTCACGTCGTCGCTGCATCGTTATCCCTTCCGCTGTCCACCACCTCATCCATCAATTTCCACCTCGTGCAACACATCGTTCATTGTCACAATCATAGTTGAAGTCGTTCACATCTTTGCTTGATCCAGTCTGCTTCTTATCTAGTTTGTCTTGGAAAGAGAGAGAAAGAAAAAAAAGACAAAGAAAAAAAAGTAAAAAAAAGAGGAGAGAAAGAAAAAGAAAAAAAGTGTGAGAAAAAAAAGAAAAAGAAGGAAAAGAAAGTTGGAGAGAGTGTTGTTGTATATTCTGCTTGGCAGTTGTTTTCATCATTATCTTTACTGCCGTTGTGATCTTCACTTATATCTTGCTGTCCAGAGCTACTTCGTATCCTTTATTGATGCTAGTTGTGCTACACCGTGACCTCACTAGTGTTCTAGGCTCGCGTCTCTAGTCCGCTCTAGCATAGGACCAAGATAGTACCGTCGTTGAGCGTTTATTCAACATTGCATCCTGAATTGATTATTGCTAATCTTTTGCTACCATATATAAAGCCAACCCAGCTCCACATATTTCTACACCGTGTTTACGTACGTTCACCTGGCAATCGCTTTACTCAATCTTTGGAGTTATTTGGCACCGCTGGTTGCCTATCACCACCTGCTGCATGGTAAGAACTTGTAAGATATTTATATTTGCTTTACTGTGAGCGCTTTACCACCACATCCTAGTAGTTCATAGGAACATTATTCTCGAATTTTGTTTCTTGTTTCTACTAATCATGACAGGTACCGGAGACAGAAGTTCTTGGACGACGGATACATCTTCACCATCACGAGACATGGGACAACACACACAAGCACATGGTCAGGTTATTTCTTTACCGTCATTTGAGGGTAGATTTAATCCTGCTATTTACCTAGCTTGGCAGCTTGAAGTAGAAAAAGTTTTTAGTCACCATCATTTTTCTGAACTTGAGAGAGTACAAGCTGCCACTAGAGTATTTATTGGTTTTGCTTCTGGTTGGTGGAGTGTGCATTGTAAGAAAAATATTGATAACCAACCCACAACTTGGAAAGATTTGAAGGCTGTAATGGGAAAACATTTTTTCCTCCTTACTATCGCCGTGAATTGCTTCGCAAATTGGAACAATTAAAACAAGGCAGTAACACTGTTCATGCTTACTACCAAGAGTTCAAATCTTATATGCATCATTGTGAAATAGAAGAATCTGAGGATGATACAATGAATAGATTTTTTGGTGGTTTAAACCATGATATTCGTGCAAGATTTCAGTATATTCCTCGTTGCATTACTGGTATGTATGTTTGTGCTTGTACCTTTGAGAGACAAATACAGGAGGATGCATTGTGTGACTACAACAACTACTATTCCAGTTCATGCTCACCACCACTGGTTGGTTCCTCCACCATTGCACCTACTAGAGCAGCCACACCTCTAATTGTGAGCGTGACATCATCTAAAGTGTATGATACATTTTCATCGTCCGTACCTACATCAGCTACGTCTTTGCAACAAGGTAACAGTAAAATCAATGATGATATAACTTCACATGAGGATGATGCATATCTAGTTAACTTGAATACATCATGTATTGAATTACTTGTTGATTTGAGCACACCACCTAGTTTAGATAATCATGTTACTATCATGAATGCGTCATGTGATCAAACAACTGAAATACCAACAATTTTGAGTGCACCCATTGAATTAACTGTTGATGCAAAAGAATCATGTGAATCGGAGAATAAATGAGATTTGGATAAAATATATTTGAAAATAATTGTGCCAATGTTTAATCATTTTGATATGACCTCTAATCTTGGTGACGATTCTATGTCAAATGACTTATTGCATGTTTGCTTATTTAAGCATGTTGTAGCCCGTGAATTTCGTGCAAGTAAGGTTTATTCACCAATGTTGGGATGGTTTAATGATGAACATTGTCAATATTTTGATATGAATAAGAGCTTCACTTATTTGTGCAAATTGAGTTGCAATATTTTCATGCCTTCTACTTATTGTGATAATATTCTGGCTTTATATTTTATGAACTACGACAGTTACTCATCTATACATGTGTCATATGTGCAAAAATTAAGGGGAAAAATGGATGACATATACATATACAACATGTACACATTGTCTATTTTCTTACCCACATTTCATATTAAGCAACGCCGAGGACGGCTTTATTTTCGAGAAAGGGAGGATGATGAGGACATGACTACCTTGGATACGACCAAAAATATTGCATACATGTATATTTGTGAGATGATTTCTAAGGCAAACTATGCAACAATTTATTTATGTCATCCAGGACAAAAATACTTCACAGAATTTTGTGTAATGTCTAATTCCAGGTGTATGGGACATTTGTACAATCCACATATGAAGATAAGGGAAAAAGAGAAGTTTAGGTGTTGTTCAAAAAGTTCTCTCATGTCACCTTTGGGCCAAGAGAAGATAGAGTCCAAGTCTCTCACGTTCTGCATCCAGATTCCGACTACACAGACATACCTGACTCAAAACGGCAAGAACTCCTTCATACGGACTCCGAATTGGGTGTTAATTTTTTTTGTTGGAAACTAGATTTCGTACACTTTCCAACCCAATTGGATTCACCTTCAAATTCGTCCGGAGCGTTGATATATCAACGAAACAATCTGACACTGCAGCAGAATCCGAGTCAAACTACAAATCCAAAGGTGTTGCATCACCTCCACTTGGGCCCATGAGCCTTGTACGACTTAGGGTTAGTTTTAGGCTGCCTTGGGACGTCCTTCCACCTCCTTGGCCGCCACCCCTTGCTCCTATATAAGTAGATCCATCTAGTAGCTTTTTCTTTGGGATTTGTTTAGTCAAAAGTTAGCCATTCCAACTTCGTGTACTTCGTTTGTGTCCAACGACCAGGCCAAGACCGCTTACGGATCCCCACCTTTATCAATACATCTTTTATATTTGCGATATTCAGATTGCTTTATCATATTCTTGCTTGTTCTTCGATTGCATGCAGGAATAGACCTTCGTGGTCAGGCTGATCGTGCTTCTCGCATTGTCAATAACCCCTGGAGATTGGTTTAGCGATTGCTAAGGCGTAACGTCGTGCACTTTTGTAGTCGGATCGTCAAAGTCGTCTCCACCAAATCGATAGTTATCATCTCATTGAAAGATCGGGCCCCTCACCTCTATTAGTGCGGCTGGGCCAGCGACATCTACAGGCCGGGCACCCAGGGCTCAATCGGCCGAGCAGCCGAGGCCGGCTGGAGGCAACGCCCAGGCTGCGGCCGGGCACCCGGAGTTTCCAGAGCTGCTCCTCTCTCTCCCTTCTCATTCCTCTCTTCCTCCTCTTCTCCCAAGCGAGCTTACGTCTCCGTCCATGCCTCTTCATGGTCTTCTTCTTGGTACCTAAGAATGCACAATGTGTCCTTGTGAGGTAGAACCCAATTCTCATGCAAATCCGAATGAAACTCAAAGAGGAAAGAATTCACCTCGTTCTCTATGGCGCGTGCACGTGCTCTAGTCATTGGTCCATTGGGTGCTTGTGGTGGTGACGAAGTGTCCATGGGGATGATGGAGGGATGCTCCGCATTATCTCCCCCCCCCTTGGGGAAGATCCGTCCGTGGATCATGATCTTCATCACCATGGAAGCGTGACAAGTCCTTGACATTGAAGATATCACTTACGTTGTACTTGGCAAGGGGAATGTCGACCTTGTAAGCGTTGTTGTTGTAGCGTGCTAGAACTTTAAATGGCCCATCGAGGCGTGGAAGAAGCTTCGATTTGCGCTTCTTGGGGAAGTGGTCCTTGAGTAGGTGTATCCAAACGAGATCACCCGGTTGGAACACCATTGATGCCTTGCTGGTGTTGAGGTTGATGGCGAGACGTTGGACTTGACGCACGATTATGGACCGTGTTTCTTCTTGCACCTTCTTGAGATAACTTGCTCTTGCACTAGCATCCATGTGTGCACGTTCTGGGATAGGTAGAGGCAGGATGTCCAAGGACGACAAGGGGTTGAAGTCGTAGACGACCTCGAAGGGGGACTTGCCGGTAGTAGAGTGTTGTGCTCGGTTGTAGGCGTACTCGGAGATGGGTAGTGTCAGTATCAAAACCGGCAGATCTCGGGTAGGGGGTCCCAAGTTATGTGTTTAGAGGATCGATGGTAATAGGAGGCTGCGGACATGATGTTTACCCAGGTTCAGGCCCTCTCGGTCGAGGTAATACCATACTTTCTGCTAGATTAATATGGATGAATATGAATACAAGAGTTGATCTACCTCGAGATCGTAATGGCTAAACCCTAAAGTCTAGCCTATGAGGATATTGAGAAGTTGATGATCCCCTCTACAGACTAAACCTCCTGGCTTATATACACGCCAGAGAGGGCCTAGGGTCACAAGGGTGACTTGGGGAGGAAGTAATAGATACATCCGTACTCTACGCTTGCCTTTCTACGTACATAAGAGTCCTGCCGAATACGGGGGCGAGTCTTCTGCTTCTTTTTTTCTGGCCAATCAATACGGCCTAGCTTCATCGACCCGGACACCTGAGGACCCCTGAATACATGACTCCCTCAGTAGCCCCCGGACTTGCCTTCAAGGACGAGATTGTGTCCGGCTTCATGTCTTCGGTCTTGCAAGGTGAGTCCTCCTAGATGATTGATGAGGACATCACTAACAAGGTTACACCCACAGCTCCAACTGACACATATACAGGACCAATTATTAGAGCTCGTGCACGCCAATTAAATTACCAGGTACTTTCGTTTCTTGGTAATGAATCTAATGTTCATAAGAATATGATGCTGCCTAAATTGGATACATTTGTCTTGCTTACAAATGAAGGGCCTAGCTTGGACAAGAAGGATGAACATTGGAGCAAGATCAAGCATGGAGATGATGGCATGCGCAAGGGGAACAAGAATGGAGTTACAATTGATGATTTGAGGACTTTGAAGCCACCATAATGAGTGCGAGAAGCCTTGGACGAAATATACAAGATGCCACTTCATAAATTTCGTCCAGAGGCTATTATAGGTGCTGTGTCACCTTATTATTTGGCCAGGCCCATGTAATTTTGAAATACTTGAGTATAGGCTGTTTTTAGAGTCCGTATGTGTGGGGCAACAAGAGTTAGGGTTCGTTTCGGACCCCTCCACCAAGGGCCACGAAATTCCCCCCTCTGTCCCCCATATATACAGCCCTTAGGGCGTCGTTTAGACTTTGGGTTTTGTTTAGATTAAAGTTCGCCATAGCAGCAACTTCGCGTACTTCGTTTGTGTTCAACGACCAGACCAAGACGTCACAGGACCCCACTTGATCAATAAAGCTTTCCTCTTGAATTCGCAATATCCAGATTGCAATCTCAGTTTCTTGCTTGTTCTTCATTTGCCTCCAGGAAATAGACCTTTGTGGTCAGGTTGATCGTGCTCCGGCATGGTCAATAACCTCTCGAAGTTGGTTTAGCGATTGCTAAGGCGCGACGTCCTCACACGTTCGTAGTCGGATCTTCAAAGTCGACTTCCTCCAAAACGATAGCCACCATCTCATCGAAAGACGGGACATGTTTGCCTCTATCAAGTGGTATCAGATTTCCAGGTTGCTCGGTGAGATTTTACAGTTTTTCATAGTTTAGATCGAGTTTGTTCTTCATACCTATAGTTCACGAAAAAGCCAAAAAACAATTAGGGTTAGTTCATCCCATCCGAACCAATCTGAGCCTTTGCATAATCTTTTCTGTATTTGCTTTGTTGAATTTGCGGTTGCATCGTCGTGTCAAGTTGCTGGTCTTAGCGTCTAGTTCCTTAGAGTTTCGAGTTCTGTTCACAGTTTGTCACGCCGCCGTCGCACCATATTCATCGCCGCTGCCATACCACCACCGCTGCCATATCCCACCACCGCCACCACATACCACCACCGTTGCCATAACCTACCACCGCTGCCATAACCTACCACCATATATCCACCACCAATCCGAGTTATTTTCATATTAGGTTTGTTCTCGAGATCCATCTAGGTTTCGGATTTGTGTTTCCTTGCCTGCATAGGTCTCGGAAAAAAAAAGTCTGGAGACCCCCGGGCAGTTTTTAGGCCAAAATTTCGGGAGGTGAAAATATTTTTTCCCTATCCTATTTTTAGGCTTTTCTGAGTCTTTTGAGACACGTGCCACCATACTGTATTTTTACCGCACTTTTCGTCGTCGCTGCCCTGTTTCCGAAAAAAAAAATTGTCAAAAAAATTTCGTGCCTATCATCTTATAGTGATTTTCGGCAAAAAAGAAAGAGCGCAAAAAAAAAGGCGGAAAAAAAATTCCAGACTGTGCTTTCCCCTTGTTTACGTGCAGCGCCGTGATTTTGTTAGTGTTCTAGGCTCGCGTCTCTAGTATGGTCTAGCCTAGGACCAGCACAGTACCGTCGTTGAGCGTTTATTCAACTTTGCATCTCTGAATTGATTATTGCTGACCCTTTTTCGTACCATCTTATAAGCCTTCCCAGCTTCACATACATCTACGTCGTGCGTTTTGACTCTCCCTGGTAATCGCTTTATCCAACCTATGAGAGTTTTGACTACCACGGTTGCTGATCACCACCTGCTGCTGGGTAAGAACTGGTAAGAATTTGAGATTTGCTTGACGGATTTGTGACGCCCCACCACCACCATTTTCTAGTAGTATGTAGGATCATATTCTTGTGTGTTTCTATTGCTGCTAACCATGCCAGGATCACAAGCCGACGAGACTGACTGGGAGAACTTGACGAACAAGGAGCTTCATCATAAGTTTCAGCAAATGATGAGTGAACAGGTGCAAGATGTGCTAAACAGATTTGACGAGGCCATGGAGAAGATAGATGGCATGGAGAAGACGTTTGAAACAAAGCTCGATAACAAGTTTGCTGAATTGCTTTCGCGTTTTCCACCACCACCGGCTGCTGCAGCTGTCCCACCTCTACAACAACAACAACAACAACAACAACATCGCCTTCCAAATCAAGTGGGATGAGCACATCGCGTTCCCCTTGAGCCTGGTCAATCTTCTGGTGCCGCTGTTGATGTTTCTGTAGCCCCTGCTGCTACTGCAGAGGTGGAGGACCATTACGAGGATGAGGTTGACCAAAATCAGAACTATGTGCAACCACCAGCACCACCACCACTAGGTCATCCTCATGCATATCATCGCAACGGTAGGGCTGCACCACCACCTGAGGTACATGACCATCTTCCTAAACTGAAATTGAATATTCCACCATTTGAGGGTAGATATGTTCCTGATATATATCTTACTTGGGAGTTAGAAACTGAACAGCATTTTACATGTTTAAACTATCCCGAGGAGAGACGTGTTCCTGCTGCTGTTTGTGCTTTCACTAGTTTTGCATGTGTTTGGTGGTCTGAACATTGTAGATTATATCCTATTCCAGCTACTTGGGCTGCTTTGAAAACTGCTATGCGTACTCGTTGAGTTCCACCATATTATCAACGTGAATTACTTCAAAAATTGCAGTGCTTAAGACAAGGAAAAAATTATGTAGAAGAATATTATCAACAATTACAAACTGGCCTGATTAGATGTGGTATAGTTGAGGAGAATGAAGCTATGCTTGAACGTTTTATGGGTGGATTAAATAGAGAGATTCAGACCATTCTAGAGTATAAGGATTATAATAATATCACTCGTTTATTCCATCTTGCTTGTAAAGCTGAACGTGAAGTGCGGGATCGACAGGCATTGGCGCGGACTAACTTTTCTGCAGGTCGACCTTCATCATGGACACCGCGTGTATCCTCTACTTCCACACATTCTACTACACCGACACCTCCATCAGCTATTACCTCCAGCCGTGATACAAGGAAGCAGGCACAACCACCATTATCTGCCAAGAGCACACCTATTGGGCCTGCACAGAGTTCTTCTTCTTCCATGGCATCAACAGGGCACACCAGTGATATTATTTGTCGTCGTTGTAAGGGAAGAGGACATTTTGCGAGAGAATGCAAATCTCAGCGTGTGATGATTGCTTCTGAGGATGGTGGATATGAGTCCGCTAGTGACTATGATGAGGAGACTTTGGCTCTTATTACACGTGAAGAACACGGTGGAGACGATTCTGATCATGAGACGCAATACATGGCTCCTGAAGATGCTGACAGGTATGAATGTTTAGTTGCTCAACGTGTTTTGAGTGTGCAGGTTACACAAGCTGAGCAAAATTAGAGGCATAATTTGTTCCATACAAAGGGAGTTGTGAAGGAACGTTCTGTTCGCGTGATCATAGATGGAGGGAGTTGCAACAACTTGGCTAGCATGGAGATGGTGGAGAAGCTATCTCTCACCACAAGACCACATCCACATCCTTACTACATCCAATGGTTCAACAACAGCGGCAAGGTTAAGGTAACACGTACTGTTCGTGTGCATTTTAGTATCTCTACATATGCTGATTATGTTGATTGTGATGTGGTACCTATGCAAGCATGTTCCTTATTACTTGGTAGACCATGGCAATTTGATAAAAATTATATACACCATGGTAGAAACAATCAATATACTCTTGTTGATAAGGATAAAAATATTACGTTGCTTCCTATGACTCCTGATTCCATTTTGAAAGATGATATTAATAGAGCTAATAAAGCAAAACAGGAGAAAAATATGAGTGAAAATCAGATTGTGGCAAAAGAATTTGAGCAACAAATGAATCCTAATAATAAACCATCTATTGTTGCTTCTGAAATTAAATTGAAAACTGCATGTTTATTTGCCACCAAATCTGATATTGATGATCTAGATTTAAGCAAATCTGTTTGCTATGCTTTTGTGTGCAAAGAGGCATTATTTTCATTCGAGGACGTGCCTTCCTCTTTGCCTCCTGTTGTCACTAACATTTTGCAGGAGTTCGCCGACGTCTTTCCACAAGACGTGCCACCGGGATTACCACCTATTCGAGGGATTGAGCATCAGATTGACTTAATTCCCGGTGCATCGCTACCCAACCGCGCACCATACCATACCAATCCAAAAGAGACGAAGGAGATTATGCATTAAGTACAAGAGCTACTCGACAAAGGTTATATACGCGAACCCCTTAGTCCTTGTGCTGTTCCTATTATTCTAGTGCCGAAAAAGGATGGTACATCGCGTATGTGTGTTGATTGTAGAAGCATTAATAATATTACTAGTCGTTATCGTCATCCTATTCCTAGGCTAGATGATATGCTTGATGAATTGAGTGGCTCTACAATATTCTCCAAAGTTGATTTGCGTAGTGGATACCATCAAATTCGTATGAAATTGGGGGATGAATGGAAAACAACATTTAAAACTAAGTTTGGATTATATGAGTGGTTAGTCATGCCTTTTGGGTTAACTAATGCACCTAGTACTTTCATGAGATTAATGAATGAAGTTTTACATGCTTTCATTGGACGATTTGTGGTAGTTTACTTTGATGATATATTGATTTTTAGCAGATCTTTGGAGGAACATTTGGAACATTTACGTGTTGTTTTTATTGCTCTACATGATGCACGTCTGTTTGGTAACCTTGGAAAGTGCACCTTTTGCACCGACCGAGTATCTTTTCTTGGCTATGTTGTTCCTCCACAGGGAATTGAGGTTGATAAAGCCAAGATTGAAGCTATTGAGAGTTGGCCGCATCCCAAAACGGTCACACACGTGAGGAGTTTCCTTGGCCTCGCTGGATTCTATCGGCGTTTTGTGAGAGATTTCAGCACCATTGCTGCACCTCTCAATGAGCTTACAAAGAAGGATGTGCCATTTGTTTGGGGTACTGCACAAGAAGAAGCATTCACGGTATTGAAAGATAAGTTGACACATGCTCCTTTACTCCAACTTCCTGATTTTAATAAGACTTTTGAGCTTGAATGTGATGCTAGTGGAATTGGGTTAGGAGGTGTGTTATTAGAAGATGGTAAACCTGTTGCATACTTTTCTGAAAAATTGAGTGGGCCTAGTCTGAATTATTCTACTTATGATAAGGAATTATATGCTCTTGTTCAGACTTTGGAGACATGGCAACATTATTTATGGCCCAAAGAATTTGTTATACATTCTGATCATGAATCTTTCAAGCACATTAAAAGTCAAGCAAAACTGAACCGTAGACATGCTAAATGGGTTGAATTCACAGAGATTTTCCCTTATGTTATTAAACACAAGAAGGGAAAAGAAAATGTTATTGCTGATGCATTGTCTCGTCGTTATACTATGCTTTCACAACTTGACTTTAAAATATTTGGTTTGGAGACCATCAAAGATCAATATGTGCATGATGCTGAATTTAAAGATGTATTGCAGAATTGTAAAGAAGGGAGAACATGGAACAAGTTCGTTGTTAATGATGGATTTGTGTTTCGTGCTAACAAGCTATGCATTCCAGCTAGCTCTATTCGTCTTTTGTTGTTGCAGGAGGTGCATGGAGGAGGATTAATGGGACACTTTGGCGTGAAGAAGACGGAGGACGTACTTGCTACACATTTCTTTTGGCCAAAGATGCGACGGGATGTTGAGCGTTTTGTTAGTCGCTGCACTACATGTCAAAAAGCTAAGTCACGACTCAATCCTCATGGTTTATATATGCCTTTGCCTGTCCCTAGTGTTCCTTGGGAAGATATATCTATGGACTTTGTTTTGGGTTTACCTCGAACAAAGAAGGGGAGGGATAGCATATTTGTTGTCATGGATAGGTTCTCGAAGATGGCACACTTTATACCATGTCATAAAAGCGATGATGCTGCTAATGTTGCTGATTTGTTATTTCGTGATATTATTCACTTGCATGGTGTGCCAAATACTATTGTTTCAGATCGTGATACTAAATTTCTTAGCCACTTTTGGAGATGTTTATGGGCTAAGTTGGGGACTAAACTGCTTTTTAGTACTACTTGTCACCCCCAAACTGATGGACAAACTGAAGTAGTTAACAGAACTTTGTCTACTATCCTTAGGGTTGTTTTGAAGAATAATAAGAAAATGTGGGAAGAATGCTTGCCTCATATTGAATTTGCTTATAATCGTTCGTTGCATTCTACTACTAAGATATGCCCTTTTGAAATTGTCTACGGTTTCCTAGCTCGTGCACCTATTGATTTGTTGCCTCTTCCATCTTCGGAGAAGGTTAACTTTGATGCTAAACAACGTGCTGAATTGATCTTAAAAATGCATGAGTTAACTAATGAAAATATTGAGCGCATGAATGTTAAATATAAACTTGTTGGAGATAAGGGTAGAAAACGTGTTGTCTTTGCACCTGGAGATCTTGTTTGCTTACATTTGCGTAAGGATAGGTTTCCTAATTTGCGCAAGTCAAAGCTAGTGCCACGTGCTGATGGTCCTTTCAAGGTGTCAGAGAAAATAAATGATAATGCATATAAACTTGGGCTTCCTGCAGATTTTGGGGTTAGTCCCACATTTAACATTGCAGATTTGAAGCCTTACTTGGGTGAGGAAGATGAGCTTCCATCGAGGACGACTTCAATTCAAGAAGGGGAGGATGATGAGGACATCACTAACAAGGTTACACCCACAGCTCCAACTGACACATATATAGGACCAATTACTAGAGCTCGCGCACGCCAATTAAATTACCAGGTACTTTCGTTTCTTGGTAATGAATCTAATGTTCATAAGAATATGATGATGCCTAAATTGGATACATTTGTCTTGCTTACAAATGAAGGGCCCAGCTTGGACAAGAAGGATGAACATTGGAGCAAGATCAAGCATGGAGACGATGGCATGCGCAAGGGGAACAAGAATGGAGTTACAATTGATGATTTCAGGACTTTGAAGCCACCATAATGAGTGCGAGAAACCTTGGACGAAATATACAAGATGCCACTTCATAAATTTCGTCCAGATGCTATTATAGGTGCTGCGTCACCTTATTATTAGGCCAGGCCCATGTAATTTCGAAATACTTGAGTATAAGCTGGTTTTAGAGTCCGTATGTGTGGGGCAACAAGAGTTAGGGTTGGTTTCGGACCCCTCCACCAAGGGCCATGAAATTCCCCCCTCTTTCCCCCATATATACATCCCTTAGGGCGTTGTTTAGACTTTGGGTTTTGTTTAGATTAAAGTTCGCCATAGCTGCAACTTCGCGTACTTCGTTTGTGTTCAACGGCCAGACCAAGACGTCACAGAACCCCACTTGATCAATAAAGCTTTCCTCTTGAATTCACAATATCCAGATTGCAATCTCAGTTTCTTGCTTGTTCTTCGTTTGCCTGCAGGAAACAGACCTTCGTGGTCAGGTTGATCGTGCTCCGGCGTGGTCAATAACCTCTCGGAGTTGGTTTAGCGATTGCTAAGGCGCGACGTCCTCACATGTTCGTAGTTGGATCGTCAAAGTCGACTTCCTCCAAAACGATAGCCACCATCTCATCGAAAGACGGGACACCTTTTCCTTTATCAATGATAGTTTGGCTTCTTTTAATATTGTTTTCCGTTGATTCCTCTCCGCCATCGCTTTGCCTTCCACGTGTCCAAAGAATGCGAACTGTCTGGGCAGTTTTGCAATTACCCCCTTTACTATGTAGGGAGGGCGCCTATATAAGAGAATAGATCTCAGTTGCCTCTTCATTCCATTCCACGCGGAAGAAACCCTAGTGCCTCAACAAAATCTCCAAACATGGCCAGTGCCCCAAGTTCTTCCTCGTGCCCTCATGGCCCCCGTACTGGAGACTGGAAAAGTTGTTCCATATCCTATGCACATCTGAGGACACTTCAAGCGCAAGGATATCTCCCTCCTGAGGATCTAGTCCCCGTCTGGTCCGGACTAACTTCCATTGACAATCAAGCCCTGGCAGAGAGCTTTCCCAACCCATCCGATGGAGAGTGGGTATGTTTTGTCCCTTTCCTTTTAAGAGGCGTAGGTTTCCCCGCCCGCCCCTTCCTTAGGGGACTCCTGGAGTTCTATGGTCTTCAATTGCACGATCTTACACCGGGGTCTATCCTGCATATTGCAGGTTTTGTCGCTTTATGCGAACTGTTCTTGGGTTGCGAGCCTCACTTTGAGATGTGGCGAAAGTACTTTTGCCTCGTCCCTTGATTGGAAAAGGGATCCATATTTGAAGTTGGGGGCGCCGAAGTATGGCACATAGAAGGGACAAGCTATCTGCCCGGTACTCCAAAGAAGGCATCCGAAGAGTGGCCTTCAGAGCGGTTTTATACTGAGGACGTTGCCCTGCCGGATCCAATTCGGCAAGGCCTTCGCAAATATTCCAGTGCCCCGCCAAAGAAGTGTTTCAACTGGTGTCCCCGCAGTCCCTCGGAAGAAGAAAGAGCGGAGGTTAGCAGACAGGCCGGCAAGATCAGATTGCTCGCCAGTTCGGCGCTGTCCATAATCGAAGTGATGGCTATTTGAATAAAGCGATGCGTGCAGTCGCTCCAACGGGATTTCCAATGTGGCATTATAATGGCCTGAATGATGCCTCACGCTGCTTACGCCCGGGTCTGGACGACCCTGCCGCTCTAGCCGTCATCCTGGAAGGTCTTTATAAGGGAGAGAAGCAAGACTTCATCCGTTTGACGTGCCGGGAGGGTTTTTCTTTGTACAATCCTCCTGACTGGGTAAGTCTCTCCCGTGACCGCTATATTTGCTCATTTTTCTTTGTTATGATGCATTAACCAAACTAAATTTGGTTTTCCCAACAGGAGTGGAGGAAGGTGATCGAGGGGATTAATAGTCCCGCCCCACAGCTAGAGGATCAATTCCAAAGTGCGGGCCTCGAATATGATGAAGATCTGGACATAGGCGTAGAGCTAGAAGAGGGAGTTTTCTATCAAGCCTGCCGTGAGGGCACCCTGGTGGCTATTGTAGCTGGTTACACAGGCATCATTCCTTCTTCCCACGTAAGTACCCAAGACATATCTCATCAAAGAGAAGATTCCCAGTACGCCTTACCCACCGTATTTTATCGTACTAAAAAGGGGCGGCGCACCTCACGCCGAACTGTGTGAAGACCGTCATCCCAGCAGGTGACGCCTGCATCGGGTGAGGCCTCGAAGCGAAAGAGGATCGCGAACACCAGCGAACCTTCAAAGAGGTATGTTTGTTTTGACACACACTGGGTGGTAAAGTCGGTATTACAACTTTCTGCTTTATTTTTCCTTTTAGGAGGAATACACACCGGTCTGTTTCTGGAGATCATGCAGACCAAGCTCCAGGCAATCCGGCATCCGGCCCAACAAGGGTTATTGTGGATTCAGTGCCGGATTGTCCCCTCCAGGAGGATTCGAATGGAATGTCAGTTACTAATTCCGAAGTGGAGGTTGCGTTGGTTCACCGGCGGCGGAAAGCAGCCATGCGTGACCCAGCCTTTTCCGAGGAGGTGTTCAACACCCTCAGCTCTGCAGATGCCTATATCCGAGCCACTCAAGACGGACTCGCTGGAGCCACTCACCGGCTTTCAAAAGATATGCGGGTAAGTGTACATTTTGATGTGCCCATGCCAGTAGCCCCCGGGATTTAAAGCACTTGGTACAACTGATTTGAGGATCATTGTGTTTTTGTAGGTGCTTCATGACGCGGAGCATCCCAAGGTCATCCCCATGGACCCTCCATCGCCTCACCAAGTGCCTCAAGGACCAATGACACGTGCTCGTGCTAGAGCTCTCGGGACCGAGGTGACATCCCTCCTAGTCCAACCTCCATATGAATCTTGTGAGACATGGTTGCTACCTCAGACGGATGTGTTTTGTGTGCTCAGGTGTGAGGAGGATCCCATTGGAGAGGTGCGGGAAGATGGACAAGTCCCCAAGCTCACGGACGAGGTTTTGCATCGAGAAGGGCTGAAGAGGACTCCAGGCCCCGGACATCCGCCCCCCTGGCCCGGACATCCGGCCCCTGAACAACCGACCACAGAAGAGCACCAGCAGCCGAAGCTACAGGGCCCGGACATCCGGACAGGCCCCGGACATCCGGCCAGGCAAGGCCCGGACATCCGGCCTCGGGCCCGGAAATCCGGCGCCACTCTACAGAAGCCACCCGAGGCTCGACCCCACCCGCCCGGACATCCGACATAATGCCCGGACATCCGGCGCCTCGCCAAAGCCCGGACATCCGGCCCGACGCCCGGACGTCCGGTCCTGCCTCCGCGCAGCCACTTGGGTTTCGACCCATGTATCCCCTTTTTGTCCCCTAGACTATAAGTACTCCTTCCCCTCCATCTTTTAGGGTCAGCTTTTGGATAGCTCATCATAGACCTTAGTGGTTCCTCTCCGATGAGACCGCGGCCTCTTCGAAGAAGATCCACCTCGGATTCAAGAGCTCCTTCGTGGGGAAGATCCCAAGGGATAATTCAAGACCTCCTCCGGGAGAAGACTATCTTTGTACCACCGTTGTTGACTATGGATTGTGTATCTTGCTATTATCGTGGATCTAGCTCCTGTGTGACCGTATTTGTGTTGATTAGAGTGGTTCCTCTCGTGTATTCCTCCGTGTTTTCCTTGTGTTCTCCGTGTTCATCGTGGGATTCCCTCCTTTTCGTGAAAGATCTGCCGATTAGGGTTCCACCCTACATCATATTATGGTATCAAGAGCCATGGTTTCTCATGAAATTGGAGCCCCCACCTAGTTTAGTGATCATACTATGGTATCATGAGCATAGGTTGATCACGAATTTGGAGCCCCACACCTTGTTTTCTAGCTTGTTTTTGTTGTGTTCTTCACAATTTCGAAAATTCCCCACAAAAATAGCCCCCAAATTGTTTTTTGTGATCTGTTGATTTGGCAAGATTTTGTTGAATTTGTTCCATGAATTTGCTGTACCACGAGTGGATCTAGCTTTTCCCTATCTTTTCCCCAATTTTTCTTCGCAAAATTCGACGAATTTTGGCCCCAAAGTCACCGTGTGCAAGGAGTTCATCACAGCCTCTGGCACCCCGGACATCCGGCCTGGCCCCGACATCAGGACTGGCCTCGACATCTAGCTCCTGGCCCAGACATCC
>LR738714.1:294839143-295116151 GCA_902687465.1 Secale cereale
CCCGTAGCAAAAACTCCACCATCCACTCCACCTTGCACTTAACACCGCCATTTTTCGTTCGGTATCACACCAAACCTTCCGCTTACCACCACCACTTCCGCAACCACCATCGCTTAACCGCTACGATTTTTGGAAAGTTTGTCTCCCTTTGCCTTGGATACTTGTGTTCTGGTTTCACCGTTTCCTTGGATGTTTAGGCTACCTTGGAACGGCAATACTTCGAAAACACCACCGCTCAACTTCGGCAAGGACGGTAACATCGACGACACCTTGTTCAATCTACCTTGCAATTGCATTGTCACCCTATGGACCATCTTTGCGTAGCTTTCCCATTGAGACTAGCCATTTGAGTATTGCCGGGCCACGACACTTGTGCACATTAGTGATAGTCATAGATATTGCATACTACATCACCATATCTCCGTGTGACACAAAAGTGTCCCGCATACACAATAGCTACCTTGATCCGAGAAGCATGCATAAGTGCCCAAAGAAAGAGCTCACAAGCTTATAAGCAAAAGGAAAATAACATCATACGCCTTGCATCAAAAGAGATCATATGACATAGCAATACATAATCTTGTGCTCAAGCATCGGCACATCATACACTCATATCATACTTGTGATAGATAGTCGTTACGTTTTGCCTCTTATAAGTCGTGCACAAGTGCGTATCCGCCTATTAAGCAATCAGTTAGCGTCTCTCTAGTGTTGTGCAACACGAGCATTTTCCGTGGATTCCAAATTTTCGCTCACCCTTGGTTGCACAACCACATTTATCTATCCGTTCCGTGTGCTACTTCTTGCTTGTGTTCTACTTGTTGCATGAGCAAATTGTGAACCATTTTCAACATCATTGAGTCACTTTGACAATTGCATTGAATTTACTCCACCATCCTAACCAAGCTACTCTCAAAGCTTTACTTGTGTAGGTGTGAGAATCGACACGAAGTGGTACCAATAGTGTTATTTCCGGGTTACATTATTGAGTGATCATTGATCCACTTTCAACTTCAGTTAAGGTACAATTGGTACTATCTTCTCCCTTCTCCCACTCACATATTTGCTTGTGATGATGGATAGGCCAAGTACATCTTCGAACCCGCCTTTCGACGATCCTCAAGAAGCGAACAACTATGTCACCAAACTACATCTCTTCGGTGTCCAACGAGCTCTCCATTAAGAAAGTGAAGCTATGCGCGAGTACATTGGGCAAGTCGCCGCCGACGCGCGCCAATTTGAAGCAAGAACAAGAGAGCAATTCGACATCATCAACACCAACATGTCTACCCAATTCGACGAGCTACGGACTTTGATAGTCAACCGACGTTCTTCTTCCACATCTTCTCAAAGACGAAGCCGCTCAAGTCAACATACCGACTCCACGGAAGGCTCAAGTACCCCTACATCAAACACTCTTCGTCAAGCCGCACGTCAAGCTCGACATGACAACCGGAATCCACTTCATGACAAGAGTTCACAAGAGCTATTTGAAGAGCAAGAAAGTCGCCATCGTCAAAACCAAGCTACACTTGAGCAAGCGCAAGAACAACAACGGCTACGCCAACAACAACAAGAGCGAGCACGTCAATACCAAGAAGAACAAGCTGCCGAGGCTAATCGTCAAGCACAACACCGCCGAGAAGCTCAAGCTCTTGAGGCGCAACGAGCATTACGTGATTGAAATCGCAATGTGGCAGCTCGCACTCGTCACACTCGTCAAGAAGAGGATTTCCTTTGCGATGAGATACAAGAGAGGCGCCACCAAGCAAGAATGCAAGAAGAAGTTCCTCCTCAAGCACGACAAGAGCAACAACCTCAACAAGAACAACAAGCTCGACAACTACACCTCGATAATGGACATCTACTCCGTCAAGAGCAACATGAGATTGCCAATCATCCCAATCAAGACCGCCCTCCCAATAGGAAAGGAAACAATGAAGAGCATCACTACGACAAGCTAAAGTTCACCATGCCAAATTTTTCCGGAAGCATCAATCCCGAAGACTACCTCTCATGGGCATTGAAGGTTGACAAGATCTTTCGCCTTCACAACTTCGATGAAGAGAAGAAGAATGCAATGGCCTCCCTTGAGTTCCAATACTATGTTCTCATATGGTGGGAGCAAATCATCGAGAGAAGAGAAGCAAAAGGCGAACCTCCTATCACTACTTGGGCTCAAATGAAGGAAGTCATGAGAGCATGCTTTGTGCCAACATACTACAACCGTGACTTGTTCAAGAAGCTACAACTCCTCAAGCAAGGTACCAAGTCCGTTGAAGAGTACTACAAGGAGATGGAGATTGCCATGATAAGAGCCAACATCACGGAAGATGAAGAGCAAACAATTGCGAGATTCTTGAATGGCCTCAACTATCCTATCAAGAAGATTGTGGACTTTCAACCATACACCAATCTCCTCGAGCTAGAACATCAAGCAACCAAAGCAGAGCGACAAGTTCAAGAGGATTACAAGTACTCCAAGTTCACCTCCAAGAACTTCGGCTCCTACAACCAAGCTCCAACGACTTCGGCTCCTCCTACCTCTACCAAGCCATCTACAAACTTCGGCGACAAGTCAACCTACAAGAATGCGACTACATCTAGTCGGTCACCTGCTACCAACAACTTCAAGCCAAGAGCTTCATCAACTACAACTCCAACGGAGGACAACTCCAAGACGAGTTCCATCAAATGCTTCAAGTGCCAAGGGCGAGACCACAAATCATTTGAGTGCAAGACCGTTCGCACCATGATCATCAACGATGACGGATCTTATGACTCAATGAGCGACGATGAGATGGAAGCCATTGAGCATGTAGTTATCCATCGACAAGTGAATGAGGATGAAGACCATCAAGTGTTTTGCGACAATGACTCAAGTCCCAATCTTGTTATCTCCAAGGTCTTGACACTCCAACACCAACAAGATGACGACCAACGATGTCATATCTTCCATACCAAGGCCGACATCAATGGGCGCTCCGTCAAGGTTATCATCGATAGAGGAAGTTGTCATAACTTGGCAAGCCAAGAGTTTTGCGACAAGCTCAACTTGGTGAAGTCAAAGAACCCTCATCCCTACAAGGTCCAATGGCTTAGCGACGAAGGAATTATTCGAGTCGAGCACACCGTGCAAGTCTCCTTCTAGATCGGTGCCTACAAGGACACACTTGAGTGTGATGTGGTCCCCTTGTCCGTGTGCCACCTTCTACTTGGACGACCATGGCAATATGATCGTGGAGTCACACACAATGGACGGACCAATCACTATAGCTTCAAGATGAAGGGCAAGGAATTCGTGCAACATCCCATGTCACCAAGTCTAGTAGCCACCGACAAACACTTACCTACTAACCATTGTGGAGAGAATGGTGAGAGAGTGAGCCACCAAAAGGAGAGTGAGAGCCACAAGCCAAATATGAGCGACTCCACGATGAGCGACAAGAAGCAACTAGTGCTATTTGCCACCAAAAGTGAGATGAGAGAAGTGTGTGAGAACCCATCGAGTGTCTTTCACCTTGTGCTTTTATGCAAAGGGGAAGCCAAACCTACTAACACTTCACCACCTCTACCCTTAGTGTTGTCTCAATTGTTGCAGGAATTCTCGGACATCTTTCCCGATGAGCTACCTCCGGGTCTCCCTCCACTTTGCGGAATCGAACACCGCATCGACCACATACCCGATGCACCACTTCCAAACAAGGCTCCTTACCGCGTCAACCCCGAGGAAACCAAGGAGATACAACGGCTAGTGCAACAACTCATCGACAAAGGTCATGTATGTGAAAGCTTAAGCCCTTGTGCCGTTCCGCTTATTCTCATGTATGTGAAAGTTTTCGCCTGTGCTCCCATTGTCGCCCGGTAAATGCTATCACCGTTAGATATCGTTATCCTATACCATGCTTAGACGACATGCTTGATGAATTATGTGGTGCCACCATCTTTTCGAAAATTGATCTTAAAAGTGGTTACTACCAAATTCGCATTCAAGAGGGTGATGAGTCGAAAACAGCTTTCAAAACCAAGTTTGGGTTATACGAGTGGCTTGTCATGCTAATGGGTTTATCGGAAGCACCCGGTTCATTTATGCGTCTTATGCATTTTTGTCTACGACCCTACATAGGCGTCTTTGTAGTGGTTTACTTTGATGACATCCTCGTTTTCAGCAAGTCGCTTGAGGACCATGTGACACACATCCGTATGGTTTTACAAACTCTTCGGAAAGAACGCTTATATGCTAACATGGAGAAATGCACTTTTGGCGTTGACAAGGTCGTCTTCCTAGGATTTGTCGTTTCTTCACAAGGTGTTCACGTTGATGAAACTAAAATTGAAGCAATTAAAACTTGGCCTCAACCAACGAATCTCATGCAAGTGCGTAGTTTCCTTGGTCTAGCCAGTTTCTATCGACGCTTTGTGAAGGATTTTAGCACTATTGCTATGCCTCTACACGCCTTGAGCAAGAAGAACACACCCTTCATTTGGGGTCCTTCGCTAGACACTGCGTTCAATGAGCTAAAAAGCTTGCTTACACACGCACCACTTTTAGCCCTACCAAACTTTGATAAACCGTTTGAGATTCATTGTGACGCTAGTGGTACCGGCATAGGTGGCGTGCTCATGCAAGAAAAGCGACCAATTGCATACTTTAGTGAGAAGCTATCCGGAGCTCAACTTAACTACCCCATCTATGATAAAGAGCTCTATGCCTTGGTGCGAGTTTTACTTGTTAGGGAACATTACCTTCGACCTCATGAATTCATTCTTCATACGGACCATGAGACTCTCAAGTATCTCAAGGGTCAAACAAAGTTGAACAAGCGTCATGCTAAATGGATTGAGTTCATTTGTAATGCCCAGGATGGGACTATACCTCCTACGTGTCGAGGCACGACTTAAAGGTATAAGCCCATCCTAGAATGATCTCAAGTTTGGTATCTTTGCTCGACTCATGTAAAAGAGGGATTAAATTGCAAAAAGAGATAGTTGGCTTACACTCGCCACTTCACACAATACATTACATAAGCAACCATCATTCAAAACATCACAACCCGACAACGGGTGAAGATCAAAAGAAAGATACCAAAACAACATAAAGCCATAGGTCAGGATCGAATCCTAGTAGAAACCACTACTGATCGTCGAAACGACACAAGCATACGGCCAAACTCTTCATCGAACTCCTGGTGAAGTACTGATCCATCTCCTGCATCAAACTCGGCTGAACCTGCAACTGGTGTGGTGAAGTAACTGTGAGCCACAGAGGACTCAGCAATCCCGTTCCCGGGTAACACGACTATTTAAGCCTTGGGTGAGGACAAGGCTGAAGAAATAACAAGAGGTGAAGGAACAACAAGAGTCTGCAGCAGCAACTAGCACTAGCTTACGTAATAGAGAGCGAGAAGAGAAGTGCCTCGGTCGAGATATGATCACGAAGTGATCCTAGCTAAAAGCTCAACAAACATAACCCCACCGTGTTCAACTCCCGAATCCCTATTCGGAAATTGACAGTCACGGTACACACGCTGGTAGTGTATTGGAACATGGTGTCAAGTTATCTACAACCGGATATTAACAAGCTCCCATCTGCCACATAACCGCGGGCACGGCTTTCGAAAGTTGAAAACCAAGCAGGGGTGTTCCAACTTGACCCATTACAAGCCCACGATCCGCGGAGTCGCAACTCCAAAGGTGGGAAGACACGAGTATTCTCGGAATCCCGTGCTCAAGATACTCCGAACTAAGGTAAGGCTAATCTAGCAAATCCTCCCGGCGTGTCGACACCCTGATAGTAGCCGCGCGTATCTAAGTCCCAGGACACGACCGGATGGGCGAAGCTACAGGTGTATGCCAGATACCTCGGGTTGCCCCAAGGCGGCCCTGCAGGCTCCCCGTTTCGGACCAACACTCATGTGGAGCACTAGCCCGGGGTTGTTGAATTAAAATAAAAGGGATAGCTAGTCCCTTTGCAAGTTTTATTAGTTATTAGGCGAATAGTACCAATGTTGGGACTTGCTGGAAAAGACTTAGCACTTAGCGGTTTATCGAGGGGGTCCCATACACCCCAACCGTGTTAGGAACGCATAATCAAGGAACATAACACCGGTTTATACGGTTCCTAACGGCATGAGTGGAACAAAACACCAAGCAAAAGGCTTAGCCTTCCACCCTTGCCAATATATAGATGATTTCATTTAAGCATTTATATAGTGTGATATAACCCAACAAACTTCAACATGAAGCAAGCATCTTCAATCTTCACCTGCAACTAACAACGCTATAAGAGGGGCTGAGCGAAGCCTACGTATAGCCAATCAATGGTTTGCATAGGTAGGGTGGTTAGACAGGATCATGGTTACAATAGGAGGCTGATAGGAAAGACATGGGCATCGAGGCAATAAACTAAAGAGCGATACTCTAGCAATAGGCAAAGATAGTAATGGTATCCGGGTTCGGTCATCTTGCCTGGAATTCCACAGAGGGAGAAGAACGGATCCATGAAGTAGACGGAGCAACAGTCGAGCGAAACCTCACAACTCCGGAACGAAACCGAAGCTATCAAGAGAAGCAAACCGGAAAGAAACAAACTACACGGTAAACACACAATCATAAACATGGCATACGATGCACATCAAAGTATGATGCATGTCCGGTTTAAATATGTAAGGCATGGCAAAGAGCACAAACAAAACTACAAGTTAAGTGGAGCTCAATATGCAATGAGTTGCATATTGACGAAACACCACATTTAATTATTTAATTGACTCTCGTTTATTTACAAGAAAAGATTAAATGTTTTTAACATGGCAAGAGGTGAAGCATAAAGAAACTACACTATTTAGACATTTTAAATGGGGCCGGAAAATAACAACAACATATCCGGAAAATCCCCATGAGCATGTTTAGTAATTATAAGCAAACAACAATTAACATTTTAATGTTGTTAACATGATGCGGATGACATGATCAAGTTTATGCAATTTTATTAGAAGGTTAACAAGAAGATGATATGAAGCATCGTCACCGTGGTGGAAGGAAAAGGGTGCCACGGCAACAATTCCGAAAATGATGCCACGGCAACATATCGGTTTCGGTAACTCGTTGAGAGTCCGGTGCAAAAGGAAAGATGGCGTGAGCGAGCCAAACGAGATGAAAGGTGGGGCGATCCCATTACCGGGTTCCCACGAGTCGGTGATGAGGCAACCGAGGAACATGACAAACGGACGAAACGGCATGGAGCACACACGGGAAACATTTCATACAACACAAGCAAGCATCACACGGGTCATCGTCTCGGGTTATACCTTCGAAACACTCGTTTCGGGACGGTTCGAGATCGTAGAGGAAGGAGTCGTTCTCGCGAGTCATAGAGGAAGTAGTGGTTCACGTTTCCGAAGAGGAAGTAGTTGTTCACGTAGAGGGAAGTAGTTGTACACGGGGCGATGGTAGACGTTCACGGAGCTCGTTTTCCCGTAGATGTTCGGGTCGGTGTCGTGGTACTTGGGGTTCTCGTTTGCGACGGTAGTGGAAGTAGTGGTCCTTGGCGATTCATCATGTAGTTGTTCCCGTCCGTAGTTGTACTTGCATCGGAGGGGTACTTGTCGCGTAGTCGAACTTGACATATCCGAAGGGGTACTTGGTCGGGTCGCCTTGTACTCGTTCATGTAGTAGCCGGACTTGATGGAACCGAGGGTTCCGAGCGTCGTGGTACTTGCACCTCCGGTAGTCGAACTTCTTGAAGAGGAACTTGACGGTCCTCGTCATCCTGGTGCTTGGCGATCCAGGGATACCTGCTGGCCCAAAACAAAACACCGAGCAAAACAGTCGAAGCACAGCAGCAACAAGGAGGTCGCTGGCGCTGTCGGGGCTTGGGGCGGTCGGGCTGGACGAGGCCAAGGTAGCAACAAGGACGTCCATGGCAAAGGAGGCAGTAGGGGGCGACACCCTGGACGGACGCCCGTCGGCTACGGCGGCGCCCAAACTTGGCGAGGCAGAGGGACGACCCATGGCACGCTGGGGATGGAGGAGGCAGAGCCGTGCTCGGGCCTGGAGGCGACTCGCAGAGGAGGGCGATGACGGTGGCCATGCGGTCGGCCGGAGGGAGGCGCCATGGCGACTGCGGCCTGGCTCCTGGCCTGGCGATGCGGTGGCTCGCGGGGCACCAGAGAGGAGGGCGCGGCGGAGGAGCACGGAGGGAGAGGTCGGACGGCGTCGGGGCCGCGACCTGGCGAGGAGAGAGCGAGGGCGCTCTGGCCGGCGAGGAACGGGCCTGGGGGATCGGGGCCATGTCTTGGCGACGGAGGGAGATGGCGATGGGGCAGCCGAGATCGAGAGGAGGATCGCTCGAGGGGAGAGGCAGAGGGCTCGAGGTCGAAGGGATGGGGACGAAGGGGAAAAGGGGATCGGCCTGCGAGGGAATCGGGATGAAGGCTCGAAGGGGCTCTAACGGCGCTCGGGATCCAGAGGGAGGAGCGATGGGGTGCGGCTGCAGCTAGGGTTAGGAAGCGAAGGGAGTGGGCCTTGGGCCGGCTGGGATGGTCTTGGGCTAGGAGGGAGGAGGAGAGGCCTGGTGGCTGGGAGCTGTCTCTCCTTATTAAAAAAAACAATAAAGAAGAGAAAGAAAGTAAAAAGAGGTTAGGGAAGGAATTAGGACATGAGGTCAATTTTCCTGGACCCGCATAAATGTCAGGAATTTAAATAAAATAGTTGGGGGGGTTTTGGAGGAACCTCGAAACATGGGAAAAGAAAATATAGGGAGGTTAGACGGCCAGGAATGAGAAGAAACGACATGGGGAAATACATGCAAGTGTGTTGGGTTATTCCAAACAAATGAAATATTTATTATATAGCTCCCTAATAATATTGGGAGGCTTTTATATGTTTTAAAGAGAAGACAATCTTCCCTCGATTTAAATGGACCGAAGGCCCACACGATTTATTTAGTTGCAAAAATTAATGAGATGATGGCATGATGACATAATGCAATGCAAAAATAAATAACACAAGCACAAAGAACACACGGGAGAAACCCGGAACATCTGGAATCTTCTGGAATCTTCTGGGACGTCGGTCTTCGGGCGTCACAACTATCCCACACTAACAGAGGATCTCGACCCGAGATCCTAGAGATAGCACAGGGTAAAAACGGAAGAGGAAGGGGTAAAACAAAGTTGCTTCTTTGACAGACGAGGGAAACCAAGGAACCTTGAGAGGTTGAACAAGTTGAAAGAAAGAAAAAAATACAACGGAGATGAACGAATATGAAAACACTCCGTTAGAAAGAGTAACAAGGAGCATTAAGAGAACCTTGTAGGTTGGAAAACATGAAACAAGAGCTCACGGACCAAAAGAATAAGAAACCGCAATGGTATAGCCAAGGAATAAGAATGAAATAATTTGGACAGCACTCCGTCTAAAAATGGAAGGAATTGAACAAGAACTTGAGGAGATGGAATGATACTTGATGAAATCAACAACATATTGCCTCGGAAACAATTAAAAGAATGGCACAAGGTAAAGAAAGATTCAGACAGCACACCGGTTAAAAGACAGGCAAAACTTGATAAGATGACGGAACTAGAATGGAGGACACAACACTCCGGTTAAATGATGAGCAAGGGAAAGAACATGATCTTGACAAAACGAGATGATGGTTTGGAGATAGCACAACAAAGCCTCCGGAATGAAAGAATAGAATATAATCAAAGAAAGAAATGAATGGAGAAGAAAAAGACAACTTCTCTCAAAATGAATTAGAAAATCCTCCTTACGGAGAAGGGTTGAACAGAGTTGTTGGAATTCAACAACGAAAAGAATAAGTTTGATGTGGGCTTATGGAAAACATCTCAAAATTATGAGGTGACAACCGGCCACTGACGAAAACATTTGATTGGATTGAGATCAACAATGAGATGAAAAACTTATCTCACCGAAATGATAAATGAAGAATTTGGGTCATTTATAAGCACCATAATAGCAACAATTCTTAGGGAAAGCTTTTAAGTGAATTATAACCCAAGATAACTCCAATGAATAAATTGAAGGGTTGAAAGGATCTCCTGAACAAGGAAAAAATGATGGGTTTAAATATCTCATTCTTGATAACTCGTGAATCATGAAACATGAAGGAATTGACATAATGACATAACACCACCTGAAAAGATAAGGTAGAAAGAATTGCAATTGGAAAGCATGATGAAGAATGCTTGAGCTCCAACAAGAATCTTGATGAAGACTTCGAGGATGAATTAAAACATGATGAACCTCCATGAGAACTCCGGTAATGAAAGCATGAGAAGTGAAAGATGAAAAGAATAAGATTCAGGCCTGCGATGAATTAGATTGAGCTTTGGAATGATATAATTGAAATAACTTGGAGCTCTGGAGAACAAGATGAACAACTTAGAACCGAGAATATGATATGATGAACAAGCTCTGGAAAAAGAGATTAATCACTTGGAAGAAACTAGAATAAGATTTATGTTATGCATATCCTTCACCAATTTAAATTGATGACAACCAAACGGATTTGGCATACTACTTATTCTCGTTGGAAAGGATTAAGAGAGATCTCGCACAAACTCGGATAATTATTCAACGAACCACCGGTAGGATTATGAAAGAACGAGTGAATTAAAACGATAACAACGAAGGGTAATCTTGAAAGAACCACCGTAAGAATATGGAGACGAACGAAGAGACATCAATGAAGAATAGTTGGAGGACGAAGTTGAAAACTGAGAATGAAGAAATCTTCTGAAATGATGGCCTTCGGAGGATCACGATGGAAAGAATTCATGAAATGCTTTGGATGGTATAAAAGAATTCCTCACAATCTGAACAATAATGAGGATGGCATGAAGCTAGAACCACAACTCATCAAGAGAATGGGCCAAGATTTAAGAGAAACACTTCCCCGGTCTTCACTTGTTGAGAATGAAGACGAGAAATGTCATGAAGAATTGTTGAGCACTCCGGAATGAAGAATTAAAAAGGTTGAAACAACGATGAAAAGAATTTGAAAGCGGTCCTGGAGAAGGCATGTGACTGATGCAAATTCATTCTTACGTCACACTTTGAAAGAATTTGAGAATAACTCCGGAAAATAATTAGAAGAGTCAGGTAAGATCCTGGAAAAAGACCTGTGGGTTAGGGCCCACTAAAGAAATCACCGTTGAAAAAGATTGCTGAAGAGATAATGCACCGGTTGAATTAAATGGCTTGAGTAAGATAACAATCCTCAAAATAGCTTGACATGATTAAGAATGGAATTATGAATCTTCAGCACTCCGGATATGAATAACAAGAGGAGAATGATTAATTGGTGCACCGGAATAAGAAAGCATTGTGAAATGAGGAAAGGGATAAGATCAACATCGAAATCTTGAATTACATCCACCGACAGAATTAGAGAACAAAAGAATGATGAACTTGATGCTCTTGAGCATCTTCACGATAAATCACCGGATAAGAACATTGAAGGAAAAGAATGAAGAAATATCACATGAATAAAATGGATACTTCATCTGAGAATTTCTGGCTCCATAAAGAAAAAGGGTGGGAGGGTGGGGAAAACAAAGACAACTTGGGATGAATGAAACAGACAATCGTCAGATTTCTCAACGGCGTCCGTATGGAATAACTTGAAGAGAAGGCACACCGGTTGAAAAGGATTAACATGACCATCTTGATGATAAAGAAGGACTAGCACTCACATAGAAATATGAGAACACCGATTAGGAAAGGTATGGGATCAACATTTGACATCGAAGCAACTCGAATACCAGAATCAAAACAAAACAAAGGATAGATATGCAACATGATCTTCACAATATCATCCGAACAGAGAATTGAACGAATGAATTCTGCAGGTACATCAACTTGACGAGAAGCCACTTGGGAGAACAAAAAGGTAAATAAAAAGGAACAAGGAACAGATAGAACAAATACAAGATAGAAGCTTCGTCCGACATATTCATGCTGAAAGCTCATGGAACGTGTTACAAAAGGGTTTTGCAATCCCCGGATCAGCATAGCCAAGGACCCTTTAAGATGCAACTCCCGATCAGAACAAGTCCATAAAACCACTTCACTCAATGTAGAACCCCGAACTTCATATCGTGCATTCGTTGGAAGAATGCCTAGAACTACTAGATGAACCCACCTATAGATTTCCGAAAGTTTCCAGTTATGCAATCAGGTGTTGGGGATACACGGGAAGCACCGCACAATCAACTCTAAACCTACATCCAGGTGTATCCATCCTTCAACACATAACCAGTCTTTCTCGGAAACTGTGTACCTCGGACCTTCGAAAAGCATCCACTATAACAAGCTATGGCAATACTCCCGAACTACCTCCCCAGTACTGGGTGATGTCGGGGTTATCTTGCCACTAACCGTATAGGAGAGTTTTCGATGTCGGCCGTCTTAAGTATTCTAGTACTGCCGCGATGGATTTGTGACGACAACACCTCAGAGCTCAACTCCCCGGGACACTGCCACAACCCCTAATGACAGGAGGCATCGAGAACAATGTTCTCGTCACAAAGACATCGAAACAATCCAAACAATACTCGCGAGATCCTTAAAAAAAATTGTGCAGTTTTTGAAAGTAGAAGAGATAAGAGGAATCGTCAGGAGTCCTCACCAGAATGAAAAGAGATGAGGAGCAAAAGAAATCCTACTCACCGATATATATATAGGACTCAAAACATTTTCAGTGTGTGCCTAGACTCAACCGTCAACGATTCGATCAAGCAGTGGGGGCTTCTAGGTCGGAGAAGGCTCTGAATACCAACTTGTAATGCCCAGGATGGGACTATACCTCCTACGTGTCGAGGCACGACTTAAAGGTATAAGACCATCCTAGAATGATCTCAAGTTTGGTATCTTTGCATGACTCATGTAAAAGAGGGATTAAATTGCAAAAGGAGATAGTTGGCTTACACTCGCCACTTCACACAATACATTACATAAGCAACCATCATTCAAAACATCAAAACCCGACTACGGGTGAAGATCAAAAGAAAGATACCAAAACAACATAAAGCCACAGGTCAGGATCGAATCCTAGTAGAAACCACTACTGATCGTCGAAACGACACAAGCATACGGCCAAACTCTTCATCGAACTCCTGGTGAAGTACTGATCCATCTCCTGCATCAAACTCGGCTGAACCTGCAACTATTGGAAATATGCCCTAGAGGCAATAATAAATTGGTTATTATTATATTTCCTTGTTCACGATAATCGTTTATTATCCATGCTAGAATTGTATTGATAGGAAACTCAGATACATGTATGGATACATAGACAAACACCATGTCCCTAGTGAGCCTCTAGACGACTAGCTCGTTGATCAATAGATGGTTACGGTTTCCTAACCATGGACATTGGATGTCGTTGATAACGGGATCACATCATTAGGAGAATGATGTGATGGACAAGACCCAATCCTAAGCCTAGCACAGATCGTGTAGTTCGTATGCTAAAGCTTTTCTATATGTCAAGTATCTTTTCCTTAGACCATGAGATTGTGCAACTCCCAGATACCGTAGGAATGCTTTGGGTGTACCAAACGTCACAACGTAACTGGGTGGCTATAAAGGTGCACTACAGGTATCTCCGAAAGTGTCTGTCGGGTTGGCACGAATCGAGACTGGGATTTGTCACTCCGTGTGACGGAGAGGTATCTCTGGGCCCACTCGGTAGGACATCATCATAATGTGCACAATATGTGATCAAGGAGTTGATCACGGGATGATGTGTTACGGAACGAGTAAAGAGGCTTGCCGGTAACGAGATTGAGCAAGGTATCGGTATACCGACGATCGAATCTCGGGCAAGTGCTATACCGATAGACAAAGGGAATCGTATACGGGATTGATTGAATCCTTGACATCGTGGTTCATCCGATGAGATCATCGTGGAACATGTGGGAGCCAACATGGGTATCCAGATCCCGCTGTTGGTTATTGACCGGAGAGTTGTCTCGGTCATGTCTACATGGTTCCCGAACCCGTAGGGTCTACACACTTAAGGTTCGATGACGCTAGGGTTATAGGGAAAGTATGTACGCGGTTACCGAATGTTGTTCGGAGTCCCGGATGAGATCCTGGACGTCACGAGGAGTTCCGGAATGGTCCGGAGGTAAAGATTCATATATGGGAAGTCCTGTTTTGGTCACCGGAAAAGTTTCGGGCGATATCGGTAATGTACCGGGACCACCGGGAGGGTCCCGGGGGTCCACCAGGTGGGGCCACCAACCCCAGGTGGCTGCGTGGGCTAAGTGTGGGAGGGGACCAGCCCCAAGGGGGCTGGTGCGCCCCCCCACCAAGTCTCTAGGCGCATGGAGAGGGGAGGGGGGCAAACCCTAGGTCCAGATGGGCCTTAAGGCCCACCCTAGGGCGCCCCCTCTCTCTCCCCCCCTTGGCCGCACCCTAGATGGGTTCTGGGGGGCTGCCGCCACCCCTAGGGAGGAAACCCTAGATGGGGGCGCAGCCCCTACCTCCCCCCTATATATATGTGAAGTTTAGGGCTGCCCAGAACAAGTTTTGACCTCGGTCGATTGGCGCAGCCCTACCTCTCTCCCTCCTCGACATGATTTTGAAGGAGTTCAAAATAGATCAGTGAAAGAAGGAGTTCTTACCTGAGTTGTAAGGTGTGAAGTTGAGTAAGACTCAAAACTTGACCACGGCAGAAGGAAGAGGAAGGACGAAGGTCGTCCCCTATGCTTTTGTCATAGGCTCTGTACGGTATGCCATGCTAAGTACCGCACCTGATGTGTGCCTTGCCACATGTCTGGCAAGAGGGTACAAAGGTGATCCAGGAGTGGATTACTAGATAGTGGAGGAGTAAGGAAATGTTTCTCGGTTATGGAGGTGATAAAGAGTTCGACGTAAAGAGTTACGTCGATGCAAGCTTAACACCTATCCGGATAACTCTAAGTGGAGATACCGGATACGTATAATGGAGCAACAGTCTGGAATAGCTCCAAGTGGAACGTGGTAGCAGCATCTACGATATGACATAAAGTTTTGCGAAGTACATAGGGATCTGAATGTTGCAGACCCGTTGACTACAACCTTTCTCACAAGCATAACATGATCAAACACAGAACTCATTGAGTGTTAATCACATATTGATGTGAACTAGATTACTGACTCTAGTGAACTCTTTGGATGTTGGTCACATGGCGATGTGACCTGTGAGTGTTAATCACATGGCGATGTGAACTAGATTATTGACTCTAGTGCAAGTGGGAGACTGTTGGAAATATGCCCTAGAGACAATAATAAATTGGTTATTATTATATTTCCTTGTTCACGATAATCGTTTATTATCCATGCTAGAATTGTATTGATAGGAAACTCAGATACATGTGTGGATACATAGACAAACACCATGTCCCTAGTAAGCCTCTAGATGACTAGCTCGTTGATCAATAGATGGTTACGGTTTCCTGACCATGGACATTGGATGTCGTTGATAACGGGATCACATCATTAGGAGAATGATGTGATGGACAAGACCCAATCCTAAGCCAAGCACAGATCGTGTAGTTCGTATGCTAAAGCTTTTCTATATGTCAAGTATCTTTTCCTTAGACCATGAGATTGTGCAACTCCCAGATACCGTAGGAATGCTTTGGGTGTACCAAACGTCACAACGTAACTGGGTGGCTATAAAGGTGCACAACAGGTATCTCCGAAAGTGTCTGTTGGGTTGGCACGAATCGAGACTGGGATTTGTCACTCCGTATGACGGAGAGGTATCTCTGGGCCCACTCGGTAGGACATCATCATAATGTGCACAATATGTGATCAAGGAGTTGATCACGGGATGATGTGTTACGGAACGAGTAAAGAGACTTGCCGGCAACGAGATTGAGCAAGGTATCGGTATACCGACGATCGAATCTCGGGCAAGTGCTGTACCGATAGACAAAGGGAATCGTATACGGGATTGATTGAATCCTTGACATCATGGTTCATCCGATGAGATCATCGTGGAACATGTGGGAGCTAACATGGGTATCCAGATCCCGCTGTTGGTTATTGGCCGGAGAGTTGTCTCGGTCATGTCTACATGGTTCCCGAACACGTAGGGTCTACACACTTAAGGTTCGATGACGCTAGGGTTATAGGGAAAGTATGTACGCGGTTACCGAATGTTGTTCGGAGTCCCGGATGAGATCCCGGACGTCACGAGGAGTTCCGGAATGGTCCGGAGGTAAAGATTCATATATGGGAAGTCCTGTTTTGGTCACCGGAAAAGTTTCGGGCGATATCGGTAATGTACCGGGACCACCGGGAGGGTCCCGGGGGTCCACCAGGTGGGGCCACCAGCCCCAGAAGGCTACGTGGGCTAAGTGTGGGAGGGGACCAGCCCCAAGGGGGCTGGTGCGCCCCCCCACCAAGTCCCAGGGCGCCTCCAAGAGGGGAGGGGGGCAAACCCTAAGGCAGTTGGGCCCTAGGGCCCAATAGTGGTGCGCCTCCCCCTCTCTCCCCCTTGGCCGCCCCCCCTAGATGGGATCTAGGGCTGGCCGCACCCTAGGGGAGGGAAACCCTAAAGGGGGGCCCAGCCCTCCCTTCCCCCTATATATATGTGAGGTTTTAGGGCTGTTGGACACACGAGAAAGTCTCCCTCTTGGCACAGCCCTACCCCTCTCCCTCCTCGTCTCTTGCAGCGCTTGGCGAAGCCCTGCTGGAGTCCCGCGCTCCTCCACCACCACCACACCGTCGTGCTGCTGTTGGTTGGAGTTTTCCCAACCTCTCCCTCTCTCCTTGCTGGATCAAGGCGTGGGAGACGTCACCGGGCTGCACGTGTGTTGAACGCGGAGGCGCCGTCCGTTCGGCGCTAGGATCATCGGTGATTTGGATCACGACGAGTACGACTCCATCAACCGCGTTCTAGTAACGCTTCCGCTTAGCGATCTACAAGGGTATGTGGATCCAACTCTCCTCTCGTAGATGTGCATCTCCTAGATTGATCTTGGTGAGCGTAGGAAAATTTTTGTTTCCCATGCTACGTTCCCCAACAGTGGTATCAGAGCTAGGTTCTTGCGTAGATGCTTTCTTGAGTAGAACACAAAAGGGTTTGTGGGCGTTGATGTTTAAATTACTGCCCTCCTTAGTCTTTCTTGATTCAGCGGTATTATGGGATGAAGCGGCCCGGACCAACTTTACATGTCCACGTACATGAGACCGGTTCCATCGACAGACATGTGACTTTTGCTGCATAAGATGGCTGCCGGGTGTCTGTCTCTCCTATCTTAGTTGAATCGGAATAGAACAAGGCGGTCCTTGTAGAAGGTTAAATAGCAACTTGAATATCACCGTTGTGGCTTTGCGTAGGTAAGAAGCGTTCTTGCTAGATACCCATAGCAGCCACGTAAAACATGCAACAACAAATTAGAGGACGTCTAACTTGTTTTTGCAGGGTATGTATGTGATATGATATGGCCAATGACATGATGAGATATATTTGATGTATGAGATGATCATGTTGTAATAGTTAATATCGACTTGCATGTCGATGCATACGGCAACCGGCAGGAGCCATAGGGTTGTCTTTAATTTTTGTATGACCTGCGTGTCAATCATTAAGCGCTTTGTAATGCTTTACTTTATCGCTAAACGGTAGCAATAGTAGTAAGAGCACGGTGGGCGCGCGACAACCCCGATGGCGACACGATGATGGAGATCATGATGATGGAGATCATGGTGTGGCGCCGGTGACGATGGAGATCATGCCGGTGCTTTGGAGATGGAGATCAAAAGCACGAGTTGATGGCCATATCATGTCACTTATGATTTGCATGTGATGTTAATCCTTTTATGCATCTTATTTTGCTTAGGACGACGGTAGCATTATAAGATGATCCTTCACTAAAATTTCAAGATAAAATTGTGTTCCCCCCGAGTGTGCGCCGTTGCGAAGGTTCGTCGTTTCGAAGCACCACGTGATGATCGGGTGTGATAGACTCTACGTTCGCATACAACGGGTGCAAGCCAGTTTTGCACATGCAGAACACTCGGGTTAGACTTGACGAGCCTAGCATGTACAGACATGGCCTCGGAACACGGAAGACCGAAAGGTCGAGCATGAGTCATATAGTAGATATGATCAACATGAAGATGTTCACCATTGACACCACCTCATCTCACGTGATGATCGGACTTGGGTTGGTGGATTTGGATCATGTCACGCTCGGATGACCAGAGGGATGTCAATTTGAGTGGGAGTTATAAGTAATTTGATTAGTTAAACTCACTTATCATGAACAATAGTCTAAGTTGCCTTTGCAAATTATGTTGTAGATCAATAGCTTGCGTTGTAGCTCCCTGTTTCATACGATCCTAGAGAAAGACTAAGTTGAAAGATATTGTAAGCAAGGATGCGGGCTGGGTCCGTAGTCCGAGGAGTGTCCTCACTGCTGCACAGAAAGCTTACGTCTTTGATGCACCGCTCGATGTGCAAACCCCTACAACGTTGTCTGTGGATGTTGTGAACACCTGACAGAGACGTCCTGATGACTACTTGATAGTTTAGTGCACCATACTTTACGGCTTAGAATCGGGATTCCAATGACGTTTTGAACGCCATAGAACATATGAGATGTTCTAAGAGCTGAAATTGGGATTTCAGGCTCGTGCCCGTGTTGAGAGGTATGAGACCTCTGACAAGTTCTTTTGCCAAAAAGATGGAGGAGAATGGCTCAACTAATGAGCATGTGCTCAGAATGTCTGAGTGCTGAAATCACTTGAACCAAGTGGGAGTTAATCTTCCAGGTGAGATAGTGGTTGACAGAATTCTCTAGACACTATCACCAAGCTACTAGAACTTCGTGAAGAACTATGACATGCAAAGGATGGAGATGATCCCGGTGCTGTTAGCGGTTCTTAGTACCGCAAAAGTAGAAATCAAGAAGGAGCATCAAGTGTTGATGGTTTAACAAGACCACTGGTTTCAAAAGAGGCAAGGGCTAGAAGGGAAACTTCATGAATGGCAAACCAGTTGTCGCTCTAATGAGGGAACCCAAGGTAGCACCCAAACCTCGAGACTAAGTGCTTCGATTGTAAGGGTAACGGTCACATGGTAGCGGAATTACCCCAAATACATGGTAGATAAGAAAAGCTGGCAACTTCAACAAAGTATATTTGATATACGTGTTATTGATGTGTACCTTACTAGTACTCCTTGTAGCACCTGGGTATTGGATACCGGTTCAGTTGCTATTATTAGTGACTTGAAGCAAAAGCTACGGACTGAACGGAGACTAGCTAAGGGCGAGGTGACGATGTGTGTTGGAAGTGTTTCCAAGGATAATAAGATCACCATCGCACGCTCCTTCTATTTTCGGGATTAGTGTTGAACCTAGATAAATGTTATCAGGTGTCTACGTTGAGCATGAATATGATTAGATCATGTTCATTGCAATACGGTTATTCATTTAAGTTAGAGAATAATGGTTATTCTGTTTACATGAATAATACCTTTATGGTCATGCACCCAATGGTTTATTGAATCTCGATTATAGCAATACACATGATGATAATATTAATGCCAAAAGATGTAGAGTTAATAATGATAGTACCACTTACTTGTGGCACTGCCGCTTAGGTCATTTTGGCATAAAATGCATGAAGAAACTCCATACTGATGGATGTTTGGAATCACTTGATTTTGAATCACTTGACACATGCGAGCCATGCCTCATGGGCAGGATGACTGAGATCCCGTTTTCAGGTACAATGAAACGGGCAAGTGACTTGTTGGAAATCATACATGCTGATATATGTGATCCAATGAGAATTAAGGCGTGTGGTGGATATCGTTATTTTCTCATCTTCACTGACGATTTGAGTAGATATGGTATATTTACTTAATGAAGCAAAAGTCTGAAACGTTTGAAAGGTTCAAAAATTTCAGAGTGAAGATTAAGAATCATCATAACAAGAAGATCATGTTCCTACGATTTGATCAAGGGGATATTATCTGAATTATGAGTTTGGCAATCACTTAAGACATTGTGGAATTGTTTCGCAGTTGAAGTCCCCTGGAACACCACAGCGTAATGGTGTGTCCGGACATCGTAATCGAACCTTATGAGATATGGTGCGATCTATGGTGTGTCTTACCGATCTACCGCTATTATTTTGAGGTTATGCATTAGAGACAGCTGCATTCACTTTATATAGGGCACCATCTAAGTCCGTTGAGACGACGTCGTATGGTTTGGCAAGAAACCAAAGTTGTCGTTTTCTTAAATGTTTGGGGCTGCGATGCTTATGGCTTCAGCCAGGAAAAGCTCGAACCCAAAGCGGACAAATACATCTTCATGGAATACCCACTGGTAACGGTTGGGTATACCTTCTATCTCAGATCCAAGGACAAAATGTTTGTCGCTAAGAATGGGTCCTTTCTCGAGAAGGAGTTTCTCTCGAAAGAATTGAGTGGGAGGAAGATAGAACTTGATGAGGTTGTCGAACCCTCACTTCAACCGGAGAGTAGTGCAACACAGAAAGATGTTTCTGTGGAATCTACGACAGTTGAAGAGGAAACTAATGATAGTGATCATGAAGCTCCAGATCAAGTTGCTATCGAACCTCGTAGGTTGACAAGGATATGTACTACTCCTGAGTGGTACGTTGATCCTGTCTTAGAGGTCATGTTGTTGGACAACGATGAACCTACGAACTATGGAGAAGCGATGGTGGGCCCATATTCCGACAAATGGTTAGAAGCCGATAAATCCGAGATAGGATCCATGTATCAAAACAAAGTATGGACTTTGGTGGACTTGCCCTGTGATCGACAAGCCATTGAGACAAATGGATCTTTAAGACTAAGACGGATGTGGACGGTAATGTCACCGTCTATGAAGCTCGACTTGTGGCGAAGAGTTTTCCGCAAGTTCAAGGAGTTGACTACGATGAGATTTTCTCACCCGTAGCGATGCTTAAGTCCGTCGGAATCATGTTAGCATTAGCTGCATTTATGAAATCTGGCAGATGGATGACAAAACAAGTTTCCTTACCAGTTTTCGTAAGGAAAGGTTGTATGTGATACAATCAGAAAGGTTTTGTCGATCCTAAGGATGCTAAAAGATATGCTAGCTCCAACGATCCTTCCATGGACTAGAGCAAGCATCTCGGAGTCGGAATATACACTTTGATGGTGTGATCAAAGTTTTTGGGTATACAAAGTTTGGTGGAAACTTGTATTTGCAATAAAGTGAGTGGGAGCACTACAACATTTCTGATAAGTATATGTGAATGACATATTGTTGATCCGAAATGATGTAGAATTTCTGGAAAGCATAAAGGGTTGTTTGAAATGAGTTTTTCAAAGGAAGACCTGGATAAAGCTGCTTACATATTGGGCATCAAGATCTATACAGATAGATCAAGACGCCTGATGATACTTTCAAAAGATCACACACCTTGGCATGATTTTGAAGAAGTTCAAAATAGATCAGTCAAAGAAGGAGTTCTTACCTGAGTTGTAAGGTGTGAAGTTGAGTAAGACTCAAAGCTTGACCACGGCAGAAGAAAGAGGAAGGACGAAGGTCGTCCCCTATGGTTTTGTCATAGGCTCTATACGATATGCCATGCTAAGTACCGCACCTGATGTGTGCCTTGCCACATGTCTGGCAAGAGGATACAAAGGTGATCCAGGAGTGGATTACTAGATAGTGGTCAAAATTATCCTTAGAGGAATAAGGAAATGTTTCTCGGTTATGGAGGTGATAAAGAGTTCGACGTAAAGAGTTACGTCGATGCAAGCTTAACACCTATCCGGATAACTCTAAGTGGAGATACCGGATACGTATAATGGAGCAACAGTTTGGAATAGCTCCAAGTGGAACGTGGTAGCAGCATCTACGATATGACATAAAGTTTTGCGAAGTGCATAGGGATCTGAATGTTGCAGACCCGTTGACTACAACCTCTCTCACAAGCATAACATGATCAAACACAGAACTCATTGAGTGTTAATCACATATTGATGTGAACTAGATTACTGACTCTAGTGAACTCTTTGGATGTTGGTCACATGGCGATGTGACCTGTGAGTGTTAATCACATGGCGATGTAAACTAGATTATTGACTCTAGTGCAAGTGGGAGACTGTTGGAAATATGCCCTAGAGGCAATAATAAATTGGTTATTATTATATTTCCATGTTCACGATAATCGTTTATTATCCATGCTAGAATTGTATTGATAGGAAACTCAGATACATGTATGGATACATAGACAAACACCATGTCCCTAGTGAGCCTCTAGACGACTAGCTCGTTGATCAATAGATGGTTACGGTTTCCTAACCATGGACATTGGATGTCGTTGATAACGGGATCACATCATTAGGAGAATGATGTGATGGACAAGACCCAATCCTAAGCCTAGCACAGATCGTGTAGTTCGTATGCTAAAGCTTTTCTATATGTCAAGTATCTTTTCCTTAGACCATGAGATTGTGCAACTCCCAGATACCGTAGGAATGCTTTGGGTGTACCAAACGTCACAACGTAACTGGGTGGCTATAAAGGTGCACAACAGGTATCTCCGAAAGTGTCTGTTGGGTTGGCACGAATCGAGACTGGGATTTGTCACTTCGTATGACGGAGAGGTATCTCTGGGCCCACTCGGTAGGACATCATCATAATGTGCACAATATGTGATCAAGGAGTTGATCACGGGATGATGTGTTACGGAACGAGTAAAGAGACTTGCCGGCACCGAGATTGAGCAAGGTATCGGTATACCGACGATCGAATCTCGGGCAAGTGCTGTACCGATAGACAAAGGGAATCGTATACGGGATTGATTGAATCCTTGACATCATGGTTCATCCGATGAGATCATCGTGGAACATGTGGGAGCTAACATGGGTATCCAGATCCCGCTGTTGGTTATTGGCCGGAGAGTTGTCTCGGTCATGTCTACATGGTTCCCGAACCCGTAGGGTCTACACACTTAAGGTTCGATGACGCTAGGGTTATAGGGAAAGTATGTACGCGGTTACCGAATGTTGTTCGGAGTCCCGGATGAGATCCCGGACGTCACGAGGAGTTCCGGAATGGTCCGGAGGTAAAGATTCATATATGGGAAGTCCTGTTTTGGTCACCGGAAAAGTTTCGGGCGATATCGGTAATGTACCGGGACCACCGGGAGGGTCCCGGGGGTCCACCAGGTGGGGCCACCAGCCCCAGGTGGCTGCGTGGGCTAAGTGTGGGAGGGGACCAGCCCCAAGGGGGCTGGTGCGCCCCCCCACCAAGTTCCAGGGCGCCTCCAAGAGGGGAGGGGGGCAAACCCTAAGGCAGTTGGGCCCTAGGGCCCAATAGTGGTGCGCCTCCCCCTCTCTCCCCCTTGGCCGCCCCCCCTAGATGGGATCTAGGGCTGGCCGCACCCTAGGGGAGGGAAACCCTAAAGGGGGGCGCAGCCCTCCCTTCCCCCTATATATATGTGAGGTTTTAGGGCTGTTGGACACACGAGAAAGTCTCCCTCTTGGCGCAGCCCTACCCCTCTCCCTCCTCGTCTCTTGCAGCGCTTGGCGAAGCCCTGCTGGAGTCCCGCGCTCCTCCACCACCACCACGCCGTCGTGCTGCTGTTGGTTGGAGTTTTCCCAACCTCTCCCTCTCTCCTTGCTGGATCAAGGCGTGGGAGACGTCACCGGGCTGCACGTGTGTTGAACGCGGAGGCGCCGTCCGTTCGGCGCTAGGATCATCGGTGATTTGGATCACGACGAGTACGACTCCATCAACCGCGTTCTAGTAACGCTTCCGCTTAGCGATCTACAAGGGTATGTGGATCCAACTCTCCTCTCGTAGATGTGCATCTCCTAGATTGATCTTGGTGAGCGTAGGAAAATTTTTGTTTCCCATGCTACGTTCCCCAACAGCAACTGGTGTGGTGAAGTAACTGTGAGCCACAGAGGACTCAGCAATCCCGTTCCCGGGTAACACGACTATTTAAGCCTTGGGTGAGGACAAGGCTGAAGAAAGAACAAGAGGTGAAGGAACAACAAGAGTCTGCAGCAGCAACTAGCACTAGCTTACGTAATAGAGAGCGAGAAGAGAAGTGCCTCGGTCAAGAGATGATCACGAAGTGATCCTAGCTAAAAGCTCAGCAAACATAACCCCACCGTGTTCAACTCCCGAATCCCTATTCGGAAATTGACAGTCATGGTACACACGCTGGTAGTGTATTGGAACGTGGTGTCAAGTTATCTACAACCGGATATTAACAAGCTCCCATCTACCACATAACTGCGGGCACGGCTTTCGAAAGTTGAAAACCCTGCAGGGGTGTTCCAACTTGACCCATTACAAGCCCACGATCCGCGGAGTCGCAACTCCAAAGGTGGGAAGACCCGAGTATTCTCGGAATCCCGTGCTCAAGATACTCCGAACTAAGGTAAGGCTAATCCAGCAAATCCTCCCGGCGTGTCGACACCCTGATAGTAGCCGCGCGTATCTAAGTCTCAGGACACGACCAGATGGGCGAAGCTACAGGTGTATGCCAGATACCTCGGGTTGCCCCAAGGCGGCCCTGCAGGCTCCCCGTTTCGGACCAACACTCATGTGGAGCACTGGCCCGGGGTTGTTGAATTAAAATAAAAGGGATAGCTAGTCCCTATGCAAGTTTTATTAGTTATTAGGGGAATAGTACCAATGTTGGGACTTGCTGGAAAAGACTTAGCACTTAGCGGTTTATCGAGGGGGTCCCATACACCCCAACCGTGTTAGGAACGCATAATCAAGGAACATAACACCGGTTTATACGGTTCCTAATGGCATGAGTGGAACAAAACACCAAGCAAAAGGCTTAGCCTTCCACCCTTGCCAATATATAGATGATTTCATTTAAGCATTTATATAGTGTGATATAACCCAACAAACTTCAACATGAAGCAAGCATCTTCAATCTTCACCTGCAACTAACAACGCTATAAGAGGGGCTGAGTGAAGCCTACGTATAGCCAATCAATGGTTTGCATAGGTAGGGTGGTTAGACAGGATCATGGTTACAATAGGAGGCTGACAGGAAAGACATGGGCATCGAGGCAATAAACTAAAAGAGGGATACTCTAGCAATAGGCAAAGATAGTAATGGTATCCGGGTTCGGTCATCTTGCCTGGAATTCCACAGAGGGAGAAGAACGGATCCATGAAGTAGACGGAGCAACAGTCGAGCGAAACCTCACAACTCCTGAATGAAACCGAAGCTATCAAGAGAAGCAAACCGGAAAGAAACAAACAACACGGTAAACACACAATCATAAACATGGCATACGATGCACATCCAAGTATGATGCATGTCCGGTTTAAATATGCAAGGCATGGCAAAGAGCACAAACAAAACTACAAGTTAAGTGGAGCTTAATATGCAACGAGTTGCATATTGACGAAACACCACATTTAATTATTTAATTGACTCTCGTTTATTTACAAGACAAGATTAAATGTTTTTAACATTGCAAGAGGTGAAGCATAAAGAAACTACACTATTTAGACATTTTAAATGGGGCCGGAAAATAACAACAACATATCCGGAAAATCCCCATGAGCATGTTTAGTAATTATAAGCAAACAACAATTAAACATTTTAATATTGTTAACATGATGCGGATGACATGATCAAGTTTATGTAATTTTATTAGAAGGTCAACAAGAAGATGATATGAAGCATCGTCACCGTGGTGGAAGGAAAAGGGTGCCACGACAACAATTCCGAAAATGATGCCACGGCAACATATCGGTTCCGGTAACTCGTTGAGAGTCCGGTGCAAAAGGAAAGATGGCATGAGTGAGCCAAATGAGATGAAAGGTGGGGCGATCCCGTTACCGGGTTCCCACGATTCGGTGACGAGGCAACCGAGGAACATGATAAACGGACGAAACGACACGGAGCACACACGGGAAACATTTCATACAACACAAGCAAGCATCACACGGATCATCGTCTCGGGTTATACCTTCGAAACACTCGTTTCGGGACGGTTCGAGATCGTAGAGGAAGTAGTGGTTCACGTTTCCGAAGCGGAAGTAGTTGTTCACGTAGAGGGAAGTAGTTGTACACGAGGCGACGGTAGACGTTCACGGAGCTCGTTTTCCCGTAGATGTTAGGGTCGGTGTCGTGGTACTTGGGGTTCTCGTTTGCGATGGTAGTGGAAGTAGTGGTACTTGCCGATTCATCATGTAGTTGTTCCCGTCCGTAGTTGTACTTGCATCGGAGGGGTACTTGTCGTGTAGTCGAACTTGACATATCCGAAGGGGTACTTGGTCGGGTCGCCTTGTACTCGTTCATGTAGTAGCCGGACTTGATGGAACCGAGGGTTCCGAGCGTCGTGGTACTTGCACCTCCGGTAGTCGAACTTCTTGAAGAGGAACTTGACGGTCCTCGTCGTCCTGGTGCTTGGCGATCCAGGGATACCTGCTGGCCCAAAACAAAACACCGAGCAAAACAGTCGAAGCACAGCAGCAACAAGGAGGTCACCGGCGCTGTCGGGGCTTGGGGCGGTCGGGCTGGACGAGGCCAAGGCAGCAGCAAGGACGTCCATGGCAAAGGAGGCAGCAGGGGGCGACACCCTGGACGGACGCCCGTCGGCGACGGCGGCGCCCAAACTTGGCGAGGCAGAGGGACGGCCCATGGCGCGCTGGGGATGGAGGAGGCAGAGCCGTGCTCGGGCCTGGAGGCGAGTCGCAGAGGAGGGCGACGACGGTGGCCATGCGGTCGGCCGGAGGAGGCGCCATGGCGACTGCGGCCTGGCTCCTGGCCTGGCGATGCGGTGGCTCGCGGGGCACCAGAGAGGAGGGCGCGGCGGAGGAGCACGGAGGGAGAGGTCGGACGGCGTCGGGGCCGCGACCTGGCGAGGAGAGAGCGAGGGCGCTCTGGCCGGCGAGGAACGGGCCTAGGGGATCGGGGCCATGTCTTGGCGACGGAGGGAGATGGCGACGGGGCAGCCGAGAGCGAGAGGAGAATCGCTCGAGGGGAGAGGCAGAGGGCTCGAGGTCGAAGGGATGGGGACGAAGGGGAAAAGGGGATCGGCCTGCGAGGGAATCGGGATGAAGGCTCGAAGGGGCTCTGACGGCGCTTGGGATCCAGAGGGAGGAGCGATGGGGTGCGGCTGCAGCTAGGGTTAGGAAGCGAAGGGAGTGGGCCTTGGGCCGGCTGGGATGGTCTTGGGCCAGGAGGGAGGAGGAGAGGCCTGGTGGCTGGGAGCTGTCTCTCCTTATTAAAAAAACAACAAAGAAGAGAAAGAAAGTAAAAAGAGGTTAGGGAAGGAATTAGGACATGAGGTCAACTTTCCTGGACCCGCATAAATGTCAGGAATTTAAATAAAATAGTTGGGAGGGTTTTGGAGGAACCTCGAAACATGGGAAAAGAAAATATAGGGAGGTTAGACGGCCAGGAATGAGAAGAAACGGCATGGGGAAATACATGCAAGTGTGTTGGGTTATTCCAAACAAATGAAATATTTATTATATAGCTCCCTAATAATATTGGGAGGCTTTTATATGTTTTAAAGAGAAGACAATCTTCCCTCGATTTAAATGGACCGAAGGCCCACACGATTTATTTAGTTGCAAAAATTAATGAGATGATGGCATGATGACATGATGCAATGCAAAAATAAATAACACAAGCACAAAGAACACACGGGAGAAACCCGGAACATCTGGAATCTTCTGGAATCTTCTGGGACGTCGGTCTTCGGGCGTCACATCATTGAATCTTTTCCCTATGTCATCAAATACATCAAAGGCAAAGAGAATGTTGTGGCGGATGCGCTTTCCCGTAAATGCATGCTTGTTACACACCTTGAGTTGAATGTTATTGGCTTTGAGCACATAAAAGATTTATATGAGCATGATCCTTTCTTTGCAACTCCTTATGATAAGTGTTTGACTCACACTTCTTGGGAACGCTACTACATAAAGGATGGATATCTTATGAGAGCTAACAACCTTTGCATTCCCGAGTCTTCGCTTCGTTTGCTCTTTTTGCAGGAATCTCATGGAGGAGGACTCATGGGACACTTTGGACACGACAAGACATTTGCTACGCTCTCAAAGAACTACTTTTGGCCCAAGATGCTACGTGACGTCTAACGCCTCACCAACCGATGTTCTACATGCCGCAAAGCTAAGTCAAAAGCTCAATCTCATGGACTTTACATGCCACTTCCTATTCCATACCATCCATGGGAAGAAATAAGCATGTACTTTGTCCTTGGTTTGCCTAGAACTCAAAATGGAAAGGATTCCGTGTTTGTTGTCGTGGATAGATTTTCTAAAATGGCTCACTTCATTCCTTGTAACAAGACCGACGATGCTTCACATGTGGCAACTCTCTTTCGTAGGGACATCATTCGTCTACATGGAGTGCCCAAGACTATTGTGTCGGATCGGGACATCAAGTTCTTGAGCTACTTTTGGAAGACTCTATGTGCCAAACTCGGCATCAGGCTCCTCTTTTCTTCGGCATATCATCCACAAACCGACGACCAAACGGAGGTGACGAACCGCACACTTTCGATGATTCTTCAAGTGTTGATCAAGAAAAATATCAAGGAATGGGAGCAATGCTTGCCCATCGCCGAGTACGCCTACAACCGCGCAAGACATTCTACTACCGGCAAGTCCCCTTTCGAGTTCGTCTATGGCTTCAACCCCTTGTCCCCATTGGACATCCCACCTCTACCTCTACAAGAGCGAACGAACATGGACGCAAGTGCACGAGCGAGCTATCTCAAGAAGGTGCATGAAGATACAAGGGCAACGATCGAGGGACAAGTCTATCGCCTCACCACCAAGCTCAACGTCAACAAGGCACCAATGGTGTTCCAACCGGGAGATCTTGTTTGGATTCATCTTCGCAAGGACCGTTTCCCACACGAGTGCAAGTCCAAACTACTACCTCGCGCCGACGGACCCTTCAAGGTGCCGGGACGCTAAAAAAACAACGCCTACAAGATCGACATCCCACGAGACAAGTACAACGTGAGCGATGCCTTAAACGTCAAGGATCTATCCCCTTACCATGGTGATGAAGATTTCAATCCGAGGTAGGATCTTTCCCAAGGGAGGGGAGATGATGTGGAGCATCCCAAGGTCATCCCCATGGACCCTCCATCGCCTCATCGAGTGCCTCGAGGACCAATGACACATGCTCGTGCTAGAGCTCTCGAGACCGGGGTGACATCCCTCCTAGTCCAACTTCCATATGAATCTTGTGAGACATGGTTACTACCTCAGACGGATGTGTTTTGTGTGCTCAGGTGTGAGGAGGATCCCATTGGAGAGGTACGGGAAGATGGACAAGTCCCCAAGCTCATGGACAAGGTTTTCCATCGAGAATGGCTGAAGAGGACTCCAGGCCCCGAACATCCGGCCCCTGAACAACCGACCACAGAAGAGCACCAGCAGCCGAAGCTATAGGGCCAGGACATCCGGTCAGGCCCCGGATATCCGGCCAGGCAAGGCCCGGACATCCGGCCTCGGGCCCGGAAATCCGGCGCCACTCTACTAAAGCCACCTGAGGCTCGACCCCGCCCCCCGGACATCCGGCATAATGCCCGGACATCCGGCGCCTTGCCAAAGCCCCGACATCTGGCCCGAAGCCCGGACGTCCAGCCCTGCCTGCACGCAGCCACTTGGGTTTCGACCCGTGTATCCCCTTTTCGTCCCCTAGTGATGTAGGGTGGAACCCTAATCGGCAGATCTTTCACGAAAGGAGGTTATCCCACGATAAACACGGAGAACACAAGGAAGACACAGGAGGAAACACTCAAATCAACACAAATACGGTCACACATGTGTTAAATCCACGATACACATCAAGATACACGATCCATAGTCAACAACGGTGGTACAAAGATAGTCTTCTCCCGGAGGAGTTCTTGAGTTATCCCTTGGGATCTTCTCCACGAAGGAGGTCTTGAATCTGAGGTGGATCTTCTCCGAAGAGGCCGCGGTCTCGTAGGACAGGAACCACTAAGGTCTATGATGAGCTATCCAAAAGCTTCCTCGAAAGGATGGAAGTCAATGAGTATATATTACATGGGATGACGCCGTCGGGTCGGACCTCCGCTGGTCACCGGACGTCCGGTGGTTCGGGAGGGACCGGACGTCCGGTAATCCTCGGATTTCCGCTATTTATGTTCTGTGGTCGATGTCACGGACGTCCGGTGCCTTCCGGTCGTCCGGTCGTCTGGGAGTCGCCGGTCGTCCGGTGAGCGCCGGTCGTCCGGTGCCTGGGAGTGACTGGTTGTCCGGTGTGGGCCGGACGTCCGGTGCCTGTAACCTCTTCAGCCGTACTTTGTCTTGTACCAAGCACTTGTCGATCTCGCCGTCTTGTCCGCTGTACAGAGCTGTCCCGTGGCCTTCATCCAAGTACCTGATTATGCATAGAGTTTCTGATGAGGGTAGAAGCCATGTCTCATGTGAATCGGGAGGATGTAGAGCAAGGAGTGAAGTCACCTCGGTCTCGAGAGCTCTAGCACGAGCACGTGTCATGGGTCCTTAAGGCACTTGGTGAGGCGATGGAGGGTCCATGGGGATGACCTTAGGATGCTCCGCGTCATCTCCCCTCCCTTGGGAAAGATCCGAACTTGGATCGAGATCTTCATCACCATGGAAAGGAGATAGGTCCTTGATGTTGAAAGTATCGCTCACGGAGTATTTGTCGCGTGGGATGTCGATCTTTTAGGCCTTGTTGTTGTAGCGCGCTAACACCTTGAAGGGTCCGTCGGAGCGGGGTAGTAGTTTGGACGAGCACTTGTTTGGGAAACGGTCCTTGCGAAGATGAAGCCAAACAAGATCTCCCGGTTGGAACACCATGGGTGCCTTGTTGACGTTGAGCTTGGTGGTGACACGATGGACTTGTCGCTCGATCATTGCCCTTGTGTCGTCATGCACCTTCTTGAGATAGCTCGCTCGTGCACTTGCGTCCATGTTCGTGCGCTCCTGTAGAGGTAGAGGTAGGATGTCCAATGGGGACAACGGGTTGAAGCCATAGACGACCTCGAAAGGGGACTTGCCGCTAGTCGAATGTCTTGCGCGGTTGTAGGTGTACTCGGTGATGGGCGAGCATTGCTCCCATTCCTTGATGTTCTTCTTGATCAACACACGAAGAAGCGTCGAAAGTGTGCGGTTCGTCACCTCCATTTGGTCGTCGGTTTGTGGATGATATGCCGAAGAGAAGAGTAGCTTGATTCCTAGCTTGGCGCATAGAGTCTTCCAAAAGTAGCTCAAGAACTTGACGTCCCTGTCCGACACGATCGTCTTGGTCACTCCATGGAGACGAATGATCTCCCTACAAAAGAGATTTGCAACATGTGAAGCATCGTCGATCTTGTTACAAGGAATGAAATGAGCCATTTTAGAGAATCTATCCACGACAACAAACACGTAATCTTTGCCATTTTGAGTCCTAGGCAATCCAAGTACAAAGTCCATGCTTATGTCTTCCCATGGATGGGATGGAATAGGAATTGGCATGTAAAGACCATGAGATTGAGCTTTTGACTTAGCTTTGCGGCATGTAGAATATCCTTTGGTGAGGCGTGAGACGTCACGTAGCATCTTGGGCCAAAAGTAGTTCTTTGAGAGCGTAGAAAATGTCTTGTCGCGTCCAAAGTGTCCCATGAGTCCTCCTGATGCGGAGCATCCTAAGGACATCACGATGACAAGAGTCCGTTTTGCAAGTGACACGTGCGACCTCTACTTCTCATACATAAAGATGAATCATCTCCTTTACACGTGTTCACTTGACCCCTTCGAGGATGGTATACTACTTGACACTCCACTCGTGTGCATGCATAGGTATCGTCGGAGCTTCACGGACGACGAGGAGGAGTGCAAGCGCCAAGGAACACCTACGCCATCAGCGAGGGAAGCATGGAAGCGAAGATGAAAGAAGACGGAGCGACTGAAGTTACAGCTGCCGGACATCTGGCGCCTCAGCAGCCGCCGGACATCCGGCCTTTAGCCCGGAAATCCGGCGCCAGCAACAGAACCGCACCTGAGGCTTGGCCCCGCTAGCCCGGACATCCGGCCAACCGCCCCGGACATCCGGCGTCTGATGAGAGCCCGGACATCCGGCCCCCCAGCCAGACATCCGGCGCCTGCCTGCGCGCATGGACAGGGCCCGAGGCCCATGTATCCCCCCATCTACTTACCCCTTCGTGTACAAGACTATATATACTCCTCCACCTCCACCATTTTAGGGTTAGCAAATGTGATAGCTCATTTTAGACTAGAGCTTTGCTCATCTTAGTGGTTCTACTCCTAGGAGAGACTGCGGCCCCTCTACGGAGAAGATCCACGACGGATTCAAGACCCCTAAACGGGAAGATCCTTCGCGGATTCAAGACCTCCTCACGGAGATGAACTTTACCTTGTATCTTTCCCTTTGTTGTTCATGTACCTTGTGATCTTGTGTGTTTGATTTTCTAGTGGATGTGTGTTTGACTTGTTTTTGAGTGTTTTCCCTTGTGATTTCTCCTTGTTCGTCCCCGGGTTTATCGTGTTCCTCGCGGAATCCCTCCATTTCGTGCAAGATCGGCCTAGAATCGGGTTGAACCCGCATCATATGGTATCAAGAGCCATGGTTTCTCACGAAATTGGAGCCCCCCACCTAGTTTAGTGATCATATGGTATCATGAGCCACGGTTTCTCAAGAATTTGGAGCCTCCCCACCGTTTTCTAGTCTTGTTTTGTTGTGTTCTTCCCAAAATTTGAAAATTCTCCAACAAAAATAGCCCCATTTTTTTTTGATTTGTTGGTTTGATGAGGTTTTGTTGATTTTGATCCATGGATTTGCTTGGTTTCAAGTGGATCTAGCATTTCCCCAAGTTTCCCCATCTTTCCTCCACAAAATCGCTCAAATTTCGCCCCCAAAATCATCAAATTCCGCCCCCAAACAAGTTTGGAAGTCCCAATCCCGATCTGGATTCGTCGGGCCAGACATCCGGGCCATAGGCTGGACATCCGGGCCATCGGGCCAAACAAGGATGTCACCGGCCGGACATCCAGCTCCTGGAGGGCAAAATCGCGCAAGTTTCTGGACATCAGGTCCCGAAAATCCGGACCCGAACCCGGATGTCCGGCCCCTGGGAATTCAGCCGCCTGTGTTTCACCGTTTTGTCCATAACTAATTCATCCGAACTCCGATTTCGACGTTCTTGAGCTCGTTTTGAAGCTCTTGACATCCCGCATAACACAAAAATACCACCATCATCATTTGACTCCATCATAGTTTGTGAATTTTGGCATCTTTGCCTAGGGCTTCCACCATATCATCCGCATAACCACCACCGACTTCCGCTACCTAACCATTTTGTCCCCCATAGCATTTGTGGTTGCTTGAGTAGTGATTTGAGTCTCCTAAGGTGTTTAGGCTACTTAGGGACCATTGCTTCTTCATCAACCACCACACCACTTCCACATAGCCTAGTCCACCATAGATAGCCAACCCAACTTAACGAAATTTTGTTCGAGCTTGTTTGAGTTGTGGCTTGTGTCTCCTAAGGTGTTTTTGCTACTTAGGGACCGTGACTTCAACTCCGACACCGTGTATAGCCCATCATACACTTCCACCACCATAACCCATTTTGGTCGGGTTTCCACCAACAATTCCGCAACCACCACCGCTTTTCCGCTACCACCATTTTACATTTGAGATTTTGAGTTCGCGGTTTTTCCGTTTCCTAAGGTGTTTCGGCTAATTAGGAACGGGTCTAAATCAAGAGCACCGCCTCTCATCATCATCATCGGACGGTAAGTTCGACGACATCATTGTATATTCCCTTGCAATTTCATTGTTAACCCCTAGCCCATTTTTGCGTCACTTACCTATCAAGACTAGCCTTTGAGTATTGCCGGCAACGTTACTTGTGCACATTAGTGATCATTGATCCGCCCTTCCATTGCATACATACCATATCATATTGGTATCATCATATCATCCCTTGTGTCACAAGATTGTTCCCGCATATACACAATTGCTATCTTGGTTTGTGCATCGTGGCCATATACAAAAGAAAGAAAGAAAGAGAATAAAGCTTTTAAGCAAAAAGAGAAAGACAAAGAAGCTTGTAAGCAAGAGACATAGCATCGCATCATATGATATCATACTTGATCATCTTGGATCATCTTGTGCTAAAAGCACCGGAACATCATACACATAGCATACTTGGGATAGAAAGTTCATACATTTTGCATCGTATAGGTTGTGCACAAGTGTCGTATCCGCCTACTGAGCAATCGTGCTAGCGTCTCTCTTGAGTTGTGCAACACGAGTGTTTTCCGTGGATTCCACATTTTGTGCTCTTTCCTTGGTTGCACGACCCCATCTATCTATCCGTGTGTGTGTTTCCATGTGCCTCCCATATTTCTATTGGTCTACTTGTTTCATTTGCGAATTTGTGAATCTCTTTCAACATTATTGACTCTTGCTAACATTTTGCATCAAATTTTTGTGCCACTTATCCTAACCAAGCCACTCGATAAGCTTTACTTGATAGGTGTGAGTGAACAAGTCCGGTAGCAATTCCACTATTCTTTCATTTCACATTGAGTGAAACGAGATACATCCTCAACTTTGGGAAAAGGTAACTTGGTATTGTTTATCTCATCTCCTACTCACCTTTGCTCGAGTCTTGTGATGGATAGGCAAAGCATTTCATCTCCGGTCTACACCAACAACGACAAGTTCGATGCCATGACGAACAACTTGTGTGCCAACATGGATGCTCAAATGAAGGAGCTCAAAGCCCTAATCAAGAACTGCAAGAGGTCTTCCTCATCTTCGAGAAAACGCTCAAGTGCACAGCCTTCCGAGCTACCATCTCTGGCAAGATATCATCGGCATCGACACCATCAACGACACGAACGTGAAGGTCATGAGCTCACCACCAACAACCGCTCAACGACTTCACCATGTACCTGGGCATCTTCGCCAAGCGACTTCAAGGCATCTTCGCCTTTGGACATACGGCATCTTCGCCAACAAGCACCCCAAGCTTATACTCAAGAGAAGCTCCCCAAGCTCAAGTCCGCGACTTCCACAAGTTACTACGACCTCGACAATGACTACGAGATTCCTTTCTATGGGACTCAAGAACCCGAGGAGTATCTCGAGTGGGAACGCTTGATGGACGTCTACCTCACGCTACTTCAAGTTCCTCCCCAAGATCAAGTGAAGTGTGCCACAAGAAACTTCCACGACTTCGCATCGACATGGTGGTTTCACACACCTTCGGAGGAGTATGACATGAGTTGGCCCAAGACGAAGAGAGCTTTGCGGCGAGAGTTCGTGCCTCCCACTTACACGAAACATCTTCTACGCCAATTGGAGAACACCATACAAGGATCCAAGTCCATCGACAAGTACTTCAACGAGATGAAGATGGCCTTGCGACGAGCCGGCGTGGACGACCCCATTTCGATGAAGCTCCACTTCATGATGGGATTGCACAACGACATCTACAAGACTATCTTCCTCGAGAACTACAAGTCCCTCGACAACAACTACATTGGTGCTCTCAAAGCGGAACAAGAACTCAGGAAGGCCAAGGCTTCTCCACCGCAAGCACACTTCTCGAAGACCAAGCTCCAAGACGACGAGCATGAGGCTAGTACCACAATGATGTCCAAGCCCGACGAGCTCCAAGACGATGTTCCCAAGTTCGACTTCATCGCCATCCCTCTTTGTGGCATTGATGATGCCGAGTCTACTTTGACTCTTTTTCAAGACGGCGGGGCGACGACTACGACTACAGAGCCATTCGAGGACCAAGCTTTGGAGGCGAGCGACAAGGTGGCAAGCGAGGATGATGCTTCCATCTTAGGAGACGAGAGTGATGATGTGCCATCTTCGGCCTTCATCCACGACGACGATGAGGAGATGGTTGAGCATGGGATTTTCCCTTCGACCACGGCGACGTATGATGACTTGAGTGACTTGTGCCACCATTTTGAGAGTGAGATCGAGTTCACCACTAGCCCCACATATGATGAGCTGCCCCAATTCCCATGTGAGGAGAGCCACAACCACCACCACTTGAGTGAGATGAGTGACTCCATCATATGTGAGCTTGAGTGCACCTACCTTGAGGGAGTGAGTGAGCCACCACATAGAGAGAGTGAGATAGTTGATAGGTCATGCGAGGCCACTTCCTACACTAACAACTTGACCTCTACCTCTATTGTGTCTTCTCATTTGGTGTTAGGTCCCATTTATGATGACGCGCCGATCCTCGAGGACTTCGTCCTTCCGTTGGACAAGATGATGGACATGGTGGAATATGATGCACCCCCACATGGTTCCATCAAGATGAAGCTGATGACCACCTTTTGGTCGTTCCCACCTCACCGACACCACATGAGTGGAATCAGAAAGGTAACAAAGGTGAAGGTGATGAACTCGTCCCACTAGTGGACTATGTTAACACTGATTGCTTGCATGATGTTGATCCACCTATTGCCATGCTTCATTCTAGTATGATTTCCCCATGCGATTATTTACCTATTTATGATGAGTTTGATGATTGCCATGTGGAGTCTATTAATTGTGATGCCATGTTGCATAGGATTTCTTGTGATAATTCTATTGGTCACATCATGTTTGACATCCCGCTTGACTTGTCATATGCTATGCATGAGATCAACAATATGTCACATTTGCAATCTCTTCATAGTCACTATGCATATGCCATTAAAATAAACCAATTTGCACTTATGGCATAGATGACAAGCCCATGGTTATTGGCATTTGTTTTTCTTGTGATGATATTGACATGCTTCCTTTGCATCATATCCATCACATGCCATGCCATGATTGCCTAGCTTACGACATGCATTGTTTTGGATGTTGTTCCACTTCTCCATATTATGCTTTCGATATTGCTCATGAGGAGACCCCCATAGTTTCCTCATACAATTTAGGAGATTTTAATCCATCCCATCCATTGCATGATCCCCATACTTGTATGCTCAATTTGCATCCACGTCATGCTATACACAATAACTATTCATTCATGATGGATGACATGTTCTTATACCATGCATCAAATTTCTTTGAGCGATGCTTATCTTGTGCTAACTCACACATGCACATACACATCATGATGGATGATGTGTACATTTACTACGCGCACAATTTCTTTGGTTTGTGTCTCTTTTGTGTAGGTACCCATCCATACTCGTCAACTTCACAAACACACGAGTTGACGAAAAGAGCTCTAGAGAGCAACGAGGACTTGGGATATCATGGATTGTTTTTCCCACCGCTCCTTTTGCACAAACACTTCGCGCATTCCTTCTACATGGCACTCACATGGTTATGGCTTATTGTTCGTTATGTATCATTTGCCCATATTGCCATGTTCACATTGCATGATATGACATTTCCTTTGCCTTTGCCATACATTTGTTACCCATGCTTTGCATTGCACATGATGATTGATTCTCATACTTGTATGTGTATTACCAAGCTTGGTGGAGATATCACTTGTTATTGCCATGATTCCTTTGCACCCCATGCCTACTATGATGCTTTGATCTTGATATGTGCTCGTGCTTGTGATATGTCGTGTGCATTGCTTATGCCTACTATTGGCGCACATGACATGATTGCTATGAACTCATCTAGTGTGTTGCATCTTCGCTCCACTAGTTTGCACGACATGATTGATATGCTTGCTTATGTTGCATCACCGATGATTCATACTTGCTCCTTTCATGCGGTTGATGTCAACCATTGCCATGCTTTGCACATTATTGATATTGCTTGTTGTCACATGTCTCCACATGTTGCCTCTCTCATGCTATATGATTGTCCATGCATTGAGCGCAACCATGATTTTAGTCTTCCCAATGAGATTGCCCCGGTAGCATTCTCGCATTTATTTGGAGATTTTTACATATTTCTTGCGAAGCATGCTTGTCTTACCTCTTCGCACCATATGCCTACTAACATGAATATAGCCATTGTTGCATCATCTTATTCATGCACTTTTGCTTCTAATAGTTATGTGCAAGAGAAGAGAACCATCATGATGGGTGATGTGTTTATCTACCATGCACATACGTTCTTTGTTTTATTGTGTGCATGTGTAGGATACTTGGACATGGTGTCGACTTCCACTTCACGTGAGTTGACCATTCGAGCTCTTGAGAGCGAACCTCCTTCGTTCCCGACGCTTCTACATCGCACTTTCTTGTGTTTCGACATTGTGAAGGACGCACAAGGACATGCTTTCAAGGTGATATCCTTCTCTTTCGAGACACCCCAAACCATGAGCATGGATATTGTGGATCACACTACATGTGTTGCTTGCACCATGAGACTTATTTGTCATCTTGGACCCCTTGATTGCACACATGTTAGAGATCTCACTTCAACTTGTCATTGTCACATTGCCATGCTTCATGATATATATGCCTTGTGTGTTGCATCCAACTTGTTGCCTACTTGCTCATATCACATGTTTGGTTGCACCAATGTCATCCCTTCACATATGCCATGTCCCTTTGCTTGTCACATGCTTGACTTATTTGCCTCACACATGTCGAACAATTGCTCTTTCTATTGTGTTGAGTGCCACACGACTTTCACTACACCCTATGCACGTTATGCTTGGATTGTCTTGCACTTAACTCATGTGTTTACACACTTCATTTTAGTGGGTGTTGTGAATGATTCCTATGCCTACCATAGACCTTTCATTGAGCGCTTTATGCATGCTTGCTACAACTTTGAGGTAGATGCTTACTCTCTTGTCACACATATGTGCATCTTTACCTCACATTTACATGCTTGTTTCCATGATGACCTTGATTGTGCTCAATTCATATGCTTGCATGTCATCTCACAATCTTTTGTCACACCACATGCTATGCTTGATGACAACACTTGTTGGGTGAATCACCTCTTGAATGCTTGGTTTTGCACTAATGCTAACCACATTTGTTTTTCCAAGTGTTTGTTGTCCTTGCTCCTTTTGAAGGAATCAATAGATGGTGCGACATTGGAGAGTGCCCATTTCGAGCTTCAAGATGATGAGTGCTTGGTGATCGACCGCTTCGACATGGCGACGCCATCTCTTTCCCATGGTGATTTGGCTTTCGATCAGAGGTCGGATCTTTTCCAAGGGGGAGGGGATGATGCGGAGCATCCTAAGGACATCACGATGCCAAGAGTCCGTTTTGCAACTAACACGTGCGACCTCTAATTCTCATACATAAAGGTGAATCATCTCCTTTACACGTGTTCACTTGACCCCTTCGAGGATGGTATACTACTTGACACTCCACTCATGTGCATGCATAGGTATCGTCGGAGCTTCACGGACGACGAGGAGGAGTGCAAGCGCCAAGGAACACCTACGCCATCAGCGAGGGAAGCATGGAAGCGAAGAGGAAAGAAGTCGGAGCGACTGAAGTTACAGCTATCGGACATCCGGCGCCAGCCCGGACATCCGGCGCCTCAGCAGCCGCCGGACATCCGAGGCTTGGCCCCGCTAGCCCGGACATCCGACCAACCGCCCCGAACATCTGGCGTCTCATGAGAGCCCGGACATCCGCCCCCCCCAGCCGGACATCCGGCGCCTGCCTGGGCGCATGGACAGGGCCCGAGGCCCATGTATCCCCCCATCTACTTACCCCTTCGTGTACTAGACTATATATACTCCTCCACCTCCACCATTTTAGGGTTAGCAAATGTGATAGCTCATTTTAGACTAGAGCTTTGATCATCTTAGTGGTTCTACTCCTAGGAGAGACCGCGGCCCCTCTACGGAGAAGATCCACGACGGATTCTAGACCCCTAAATGGGAAGATCCTTCGCGGATTCAAGACCTCCTCACGGAGATGAACTTTACCTTGTATCTTTCCCTTTGTTGTTCTTGTACCTTGTGATCTTGTGTGTTTGATTGTCTAGTGGATGTGTGATTGGACTTGTTTTTGAGTGTTTTCCCTTGTGATTTCTCCTTGTTCGTCCCCATGTTCATCGTGTTCCTCGCGGGATCCCTCCATTTCGTGAAAGATCGGCCTAGAATCGGGTTGACCCCGCATCACCTCCTCCATGAGATTCCTGCAAAAGGAGCAAACGAAGCGAAGACTCGGGAATGCAAAGTTTGTTAGCTCTCATAAGATATCCATCCTTTATGTAGAAGCGTTCCCAAGAAGTGTGAGTCAAACACTTTGCATAAGGAGTTGCAAAGAAAGGATCATGCTGATATAAATCTTTTATGTGCTCAAAGCCAATAACATTCAACTCAAGCTGTGTAACAAGCATGCATTTGCGGGAAAGCGCATCCGCCACAACATTCTCTTTGCCTTTGATGTATTTGATGACATAGGGGAAAGATTCAATGAACTCACTCCATTTAGCATGATGCTTGTTCAACTTTGTTTGACCCTTTAGATACTTGAGAGTCTCATGGTCCGTATGAAGAATGAATTCATGAGGTCTAAGGTAATGTTCCCAAACACGTAAAACTCTCACCAAGGCATAGAGCTCTTTATCATAGATGGGGTAGTTAAGTTGCGCTCCGGATAGCTTCTCGCTAAAGCACGCAATTGGGCGCTTTTCTTGCATGAGCACGCCACCTATGCCGGTACCACTAGCGTCACAATGGATCTCAAACGGTTTGTCAAAGTTTGGTAGGGCTAGAAGTGGTGCGTGGGTAAGCAAGATTTTTAGCTCATTGAATGCGGTGTCTTGCGAAGGACCCCAAATGAAGGGTGCGTTCTTCTTGCTCAAGGCGTGTAGAGGCATAGCAATAGTGCTAAAGTCCTTCACAAAACGTCGGTTTCTAGCTCATTGAACGCGGTGTCTTGCGAAGGACCCCAAATGAAGGGTGCGTTCTTCTTGCTCAAGGCGTGTAGAGGCATAGCAATAGTGCTAAAGTTCTTCACAAAACGTCGGTAGAAACCGGCTAGACCAAGGAAACTACGCACTTGCATGAGATTCGTTGGTTGAGGCCAAGTTTTAATTGCTTCAATTTTAGTTTCATCAACGTGAACACCTTGTGAAGAAACGACAAATCCTAGGAAGACGACCTTGTCAACGCCAAAAGTGCATTTCTCCATATTAGCATATAAGCGCTCTTTCCGAAGGGTTTGTAGAACCATATGGATGTGTGTCACATGGTCCTCAAGCGACTTGCTAAAAACGAGAATGTCATCAAAGTAGACCACTACAAAGACACCTATGTAGGGTCGTAGACAAAAATGCATAAGACGCATAAATGAACTGGGTGCTTCCGATAAACCCATTGGCATGACAAGCCACTCATATAACCCGAATTTGGTTTTGAAAGCCGTTTTCCACTCACAACCCTCTTGAATGCGAATTTGGTAGTAACCACTTTTAAGATCAATTTTCGAAAAGATGGTGGCACTATATCATTCATCAAGAATCTCGTCTAAGCGTGGGATAGGATAATGGTATCTAACGGTGATAGCATTTATAGGTCGACAATCGGAGCACATGCGAAAACTTCCATCTTTCTTAGGCACGAGAATAACCGGAACGGCACAAGGGATTAAGCTTTCACGTACATGACCTTTGTCGATGAGTTGTTGCACTTGCCGTTGTATCTCCTTGGTTTCCTCGGGGTTGACGCGGTAAGGTGCCTTGTTTGCAAGTGGTGCGGGGTATGAAGTCAATGCAGTGTTCGATTCCGCAAAGTGGAGGTAGACCCGGAGGTAGCTCATCGGGAAAGACATCCGAGAATTCCTGCAACAATTGAGACAACACTAAAGGTAGAGGTGGGGAAGTGTTAGTAGGTTTGGCTTCCCCTTTGCATAAAAGCACAAGGTGAAAGACACTCGATGGGTTCTCACACATTTCTCTCATCTCACTTTTGGTGGCAAATAGCACTAGTTGCTTCTTGTCGCTCATCGTGGAGTCACTCATAATTGGCTTGTGGCTCTCACTCTCCTTTTGGTGGCTCACTCTCTCACCATTCTCTCCACGATGGTTTGTAGGTAAGTGTTTGTCGGCGGCTACGTGACTTGGAGACATTTGTAATGCCCAGGATGGAGTTATACCTCCTACGTGTCGAGGCACGACTTAAAGGCATAAATCCATCCTAGAATGATCTCAAGTTTGGTATCTTTGCACAACTCATGTAAAAGAGGGATTAAAATGCAAAAGGAGATAGTTGGCTTACACTCGCCACTTCACACAATACATTACATAAACAATCATCATTCAAAACATCACAACCCGACTACGGGTGAAGATCCAAAGAAAGATACCAAAACAACATAAAACCACAGGCCAAGATCGAATCCTAGTAGAAACCACTACTGAACATCGAAACGTCACGAGCAAACAGCCAAACTCTTCCTCGAGCTCCTGGTGAAGAACTGTTCCAACTCCTGCATCAAACTCGGCTGAACCTGCATCTGATGTGGTGAAGTAACTGTGAGCCACAGAGGACTCAGCAATCCCGTTCCCGGGTAACAAGACTATTTAAGCCTTGGGTGAGGACAAGGCTGAAGAAAGAACGAGAGGTGAAGGAACAAACAAGAGTCTGCAGCAGCAACTAGCACTAACTTACGTCAAAGAGAGCGAGAAGAGAAGTGCCTCGGTCGAAAGATGATCACGAAGTGATCCTAACTAAAGCCGGTCAAACATAACCCCACCGTGTTCAACTCCCGAATCCCTATTCGGAAATTGACAGTCACGGTACACACGCTGGTAGTGTATTGAAACATTGTGTCAAGTTATCTACAACCGGAATTAACAAGCTCCCATCTGCCACATAACCGCGGGCACGGCTTTCGAAAGTTCAAACCCTGCAGGGGTGTTCCAACTTGGCCCATCACAAGCCCACGATCCGCGGAGTCGCAACTCCATAGTTGGGAAGACCCGAGTATTCTCGGAATCCCGTGCTCAAGTTAAACCGAACTAAGGTAAGGCTAATCCAGCAAATCCTCCCGGCGTGCCGACACCCTGATAGTAGCCGCGCGTATCTCGTCTCAGGCCACGACCGGATGGGTGATCCCACAGGTTTTCACCAAACCTTGAGTTTCCTCGAGGTGGCCTCGCGTAACCCCCGTTTCGGACCAACACTCATGTGGAGCACTGGCCCGGGGTTGTTGAATTAAAATAAAAGGGATAGCTAGTCCACATGCAAGTTTTATTAGTTTGTTATTAAGCAAATAGTACCAAAGTTGGGACTTGCTGGAAAAGACTTAGCACTTAGCGGTTTATCAAGGGGGTCCCATACACCCCAACCGTGTTAGGAACGCATAATCAAGGAACATAACACCGGTTTATACGGTTCCTAACGGCATGAGTGGAACAAAACACCAAGCAAAAGGCTTAGCCTTCCACCCTTGCCAGTATATAGATGATTTCATTTTTAAACATTTATATAGTGTGATATAACCCAAACAAACTTCAACATGAAGCAAGCATCTTCAATCTTCACCTGCAACTAGCAATGCTATAAGAAGGGCTGAGCAAGCCTACGTATAGCCAAGCAACGGTTTGCGTAGGTAGGGTGGTTAAACATGGCAATGGTTACAAGTAGGAGGCTGACAAGAAGAACATGGGCATCGAGGCAAAACTATAGAGCGGATCTACTAGCAATAGGCAAAGATAGTAATGGTATCCGGGTTCGGTCATCTTGCCTGGGATTCCACAAAGGAGAAGAACGGATCCAAGAAGTAGACGAAGAAGAAGCCTCACAACTCCGGAACGAAACCGAAGCTAACAAGAGAAACAACCGGAAAGAAAGAACAACACGGTAAACACACAATCATCAACATGACATACGATGCACAAACAAGTATGATGCATGTCCGGTTTAAATATGCATGGCATGGCAAAGTGCACAAACAAATACTACAAGTTAAGTGGAGATCAATATGCAACGAGTTGCATATTGACGAAACACCACATTTAATTATTTAGTTGACTCTCGTTATTTACAAGACAAGATTAATTGTTTTTAACATGGCAAGAGGTGAAGCATAAAGAAACTACACTATTAAGGCATTTTAAATGAGGCCGGAAAATAACAACAACATGTCCGGAAAATCCCCATGAGCATGTTTAATAATTATAAGCAACAACAATTAACATTCAAAGGTTGTTAACATGATGCGGATGATATGATCAAGTTTATGCAAGTTTTATTAAAAGGTTGACAATTAACAAGATAAGAAGCATTTGTCACCGTGGTGGATGGAAAGGGTGCCACGGCAACGATCCGAAATGATGCAAAGGCAACAACTCGGTTCCGGTAACTCGTTGAGAGTCCGGTGCAAAAGATAGAATCGACGTGAGCAAGTCGAACAAGATGGAAGTGGGTTGATCCCGTTACCGGGTTCCCACGAGTCGGTGACGAGGCAACCGAGGAACATGACAACGGACGAAACGGCACGGAGCACACACGGGAGACATTTCATACAACACAACAAGCATCACACGGGTCATCCACGGGGTCGTCTCGTTATACCTTTGAAGCGTGCGTTTCGGGGCGGTTCGAGACGTAGAGGAAGAAGTCGTTCTCGTTCCGAAGAGGAAGTAGCCATTCACGTAGAGGTACATGGCGCATCCATCGTTTCCGCGGCGACGGTAGTGGTACTCGGGGCGACGGTAGTCGAACTTGACATCGGGTGTCGAGGTACTCATTCATGTAGTAGTCGGACTTGACGGTCCCGTGAAGTAGTCGAACCGTCGGCGGTAGTTGTACTCGGGCGACGGTAGAGGAAGTAGTGGTACTCGGCGTAGGGGTACTCGTGGCGGTCGTGTAGTCGAACTTGACGCACCCGAAGAGGTACTTGTCGAGCCGGTCGCGGTACTTGTTCTCGGAGGCGTTTTCGTTCGTAGTTGTTCATGTAGTCATTCGGTCGTCGTTATGTAGTTGTACTCGGATCTCGGACTTGTCAACGGGTCTCCTGACAAGTCAACAGAACAACACAAAACACAAACAGGAGCAAAACAACAAGGGCAGCACGGGACAGCAGGAGCGGGAGACGGGGCTGGACGGCCTTTGCGGTGTTGCTGAAACTCCTGGAGGTCGACGGAAAGGAGCCGGGCGCGCAGGAGAGCCAGCGCAGGGTCGCGAGGCAGAGGAGGCAGGGCGCTCGGGGCCATGGAGGGTGCTGCCTGCGCGCTGCCGTGCGGATGAGGTAGAGGCCAGGTGCCGGGCTGAAGAAGAGAGGCCGGGCAGCGGCTGCTCGCCGGCCGTCGGGAGGGCAGCCCGAGGGCGCCGGAGGAAGGACGTCGAGGGGCCGGGGCCGCTGCACCTGGTGAAGAAGGAGGCCAGGGAGGCGGCTTCCTGGCGAGCGCGCGCGAGACGGCGCGGCCATGGCGACGGGAGGCGCGGGATCCAGCGGGAAGGAGGACGGAGCTCCGGCGGAGGGAAGGCCGGGGCGCTGCGGGCGTTGCTCGGGAAGGAAGAGGGGAGCCGCGGGATCCGGGCCAGGGAGGCACGTCGGGCTCCTGGCCTGCTGCAGAGGCGAGGCGAGGCAAGCAGCCTGCGCGGCGGGTGCTCCTGGGAGGCGCTGCTGGATGCCCCGCGCTGGAAGAAGAGGGCGCTCGGGCCGGGCGGCTCGCGCAGGGCAGAGGGAGGCGCGCTCCTGGCTGGCCTGCCTGGGCTCGAGGCACCGCACGGGAGGACGAGGGGAGCTGGGGCTCGAGGGAACGGGCGAAGGGGAGAGGATCGAGCGGGACTTCGGTCTAGGGTTCGGTGGAGTGGCCAGAGGGAAAAACGGGATCGGGACAGGAGATCCTGGCGGCGCGAGGAAGGGAAAACGGGGAGCGATGGGAATCGGGTGCGAGCGCCCTAGGGTTAGCGCTAGGGGGGCCTTGGGCCGGCTGGGGAAGGCTGGAAAGAGGAGTTGGGCCAAGGAGGGAGAGGGAGGTGGCCTGGAGGAGCTTTGCTGGCCTGGGCCTCAGCTGCGGCTGGGCCAAGAGGGAGGCTGCGGCCTGGAGGAGAGAGGGAAAGGAAGGAGGCCTCCTCTTCTGCTATTTTTAAAAATAAAACAGAATACAACAACAAGAAAGAAAAGGAGGGAGGTGCTAGGAATATGCTTAGGACAAGAGGTTAAAATCCCTGGACTCACAAAAATGTCAGGGTTTTAAATAAAATTGAAGGAGGGTTTTTGGAAGGACCTCGAAACACTGAAAAGAATTATAGCAAGGTTTGAGGCAAGAATTGAGATAGAAATGCATGGAGAAATATTGCAAGTGTGTTACGGTGATTTCCAACAAATGGAATATTTTAAATATAGCTCCATAATTATTAGGAGGCTTTTATATGTTATAAAGAGAAGACATCTTCCCTCGATTTAAACGGACCGAAGGTCCACACAATTTATTTGGTTGCAAAAAATTAAAATGACATGATGGCATGATGACATGATGCAATGCAAAAAAAATAAATAGCACAAGCACAAAGAACACACGGACAACCCGGAACATCTGGAATCTTCGGGAAGCTTCTGGAATCTTCTGGGACGTCGGTCTCGGGCGTCACAACTCTCCCACACTAACAGAGGATCTCGACCCGAGATCCTAGAGATATCACCGGGTAAAACGGAAGAGGAAGAGGTAAAACAAAGTTGCTTCTTTGACAGACGAGTGAAACCAAAGAACCTTGAGAGGTTGAACAAGTCGAAAGAAAGAATGCCATGAAGATGAACGAAGATGAAAAACTCCGTTAGAAAAGAGGAACAAGGAACATAACAAGAACCTTGTAGGTTGAAAGACATGAAGCAAGAGCTCACGGATGACAAAAGAATATGAAACTGCAACGGTATAGCCAAGGAAAAAGAACGACAGAATTTGGGCAGCACTCCGTCTGAAAATGGAAGGAATTGGACAAGAACTTGCCAAGTTGAGATGATACTTGATGAAATCAACAACATATAGCCTCCGAAACGTTAAAAGAATGGCACAAGGGGTAAGAAAGATTCAGATAGCACTCCGGTTAAAAGATAGTTAAAACTTGATAAGATGAGGGAACTAGAATGAAGAATACAACACTCCGGTTAAATAAACAAGCAAGGGAGAATATGATCTTGATAAAAACGAGATGATGGTTAAAGAGAGCAATATCACAAGGCCTCCGGAATGAAAGAATAGCATATAGATCAACGAAAGAAAAGAATGGAGAAGAAAAAAAACAATTTCTCCGACAAATGAATTGAAAGAGCATCCTTACGAAGAAGGGTTGAACGGAGTTGTTGGAAAAATCAACAACGAAACAAATAAGGTTGATGTGGGCTTATGGAAAACATCTCAAGGTTATGAGGTGACAACCGGCCACTAACTTAAACAATTGATCGCATTGAGATCAACAAGGAGACGATAAACTTATTTCACCGGAAGGATAATTGAAGAACTTGGGTCATTTGTAAGCACCATACTTAGCAACAATCCTTAGGGAAAGCTTTTTAGGTGAATTACAACCCAAGATTACTCCAACAAATAATTGAATGGTTGGAAAGATCTCCTGAGCAAAGAAAATTTTGGTTTTAAATATCTCATTCTTGACAACTCGTGAATCATGAAACATGAATGAATTGACAAGAATGACATAACACCATCTGAAAAGATAAGGTAGAAAGAATTGCACTTGGAAAGCATGATGAAGAATGCTTGAGCTCGAACAAGAATCTTGATGAAGACTTCGAGTATGAATTAAAACATGATGAACCACCATGAAGAACTCCGGTAATGAAAACAAGAGAAGTGAAAGATGAAAAGAATAAGATTCAAAGCCTCTGATGAATTAGATGGAGCTTTGAAAATGATAATTGAAATAACTTGAAGCTCCGGAAAACAAGATGAACAACTTAGAATCAAGGATATGATATGATGAACAAGCTCCAGACAAAAGAATTAATCACCTTGAAGGAATAAGAATAAGAATTATGTCATGCATCTCCTTCACCAATTTAAATTGATGACAACCAAAGGATTTGGCATACTACTTATTCTCGTTGCAAAGAATTAAAGAGAGATCTAGCACAAGCTTGGATAAGTCTTCAACGAACCACCGGTAGGATTATGAAAAGAACAAATGAATTAAACGATAACAACGGAAGAGAAAAAACTTGAATGAACCACCGTAAGAATAGGGAGACGAACGAAGAGACATCAATGAAGAATATTGGGAGGGCGAAGTTGAAAACTGAGAACGAAGAAATCTTCTGAAATGATGGCCTTCGGAGGAACACAAAGAAAAGAATTCATGAAATGCTCCAGATGGTATGAAAATAATTCCACACAATCGAAACAATAATGAGGATGGCATGAAGCTAGAACCACGAATCTTCAAGAGAACGGGCCAAGATTTAAGAGAAACTCTTCTCCGGTCTCCAAAAGCTGAGAATGAAGACGAGAAATGCCATGAAGAATTGTTGAGGCACTCCGGATGAAGAATTAAAAGGTTGAACCAAAGATAAAAAAGAATTTGAAAGCGATCTTGGAGAAGGCATGTGACTGATGGAATCATACTTACGTCACACTTTGAATAGAATTTAAGTATAACTCCGGAAAAAGAAGAGTCAGGTAAGATCCTGGGAAAGACCTGTGGGTTAGGGCCCACTCAAAAGAAATCACCGTTGGGAAAAGATTGCTGAAGAGATATTGCACCGGTTGAATTAAATGGCTTGGATGAGATATCAATCCTCAAAATAATTTGAAATGATTAAGAATGGAATTATGAATCTTCAGCACTCCGGATATGAATAACAAGAGGAGAATGATTAATTGGTGCACCGGAATAAGAAAGCATTGTGGAATGAGGAAAATGATAAGATCAACACCAAAATCTTGAATTACATCCACCGGCAGAATTAGAGAACAAAAGAATGATGACCTAGAAGCTCTTGAGCATCTTCAAGATAAATCACCGGATAAGAACATTAAGGGAAATGAATGAAGAAATATCACATGAATAAAATGGATACTTCATCTGAGAATTTCTGGCTCCAAGAAAAGAAGGGAGGGAGGGTTGGGAAAAACAAAGACAACTTGGGATGAACAAAATGGACACCGGTTGAAAAAGAATTTAACATGACCATCTCGATGATCAAGAAGAAATAGCACTCCCATAGAAATATGAGAACACCGATTAGAAAAGGTATGGAATCAACATTTGACATCGAAGCAACTCGAATACCAGAATGAAAACAAAACAAAGGATAGATATTGAACGAATGAATTCCGCAGGTACATCAACTTGTCGAGAAGCCACTTGAAGAACACAAGGTAAATAAAAAGGAACAAGGATCAGATAGAACAAATACAAGATAGAAGCTTCGTTCGACATCTTCGTGCTGAAAGCTCATGGAACGTGTTACAAAAGGGTTTTGCAATCCCCGGATCAGCATAGCCAAGGACCCTTTAAGATGCAACTCCCGATCAGAACAAGTCCATAAAACCACTTCACTTAATGTAGAACCCCAAACTTCATATCGAGCATCCGTTGGAAGAATGCCTAGAACTACTTGATGAACCCACCTATAGATTTCCGAAAGTTTCCAGTTATGCAATAAGGTGTTGGGGATACACGGGAAGCACCGCGCAATCAACTCTAAACCTACATCCAGGTGTATCCATCCTTCAACACATAACCAGTCTTTCTCGGAAACTGTTTACCTCGGACCTTCGAAAACGCATCCACTATAACAAGCTATGGCAATACTCTCGAACTACCTCCCCAGTACTGGGTGATGTCGGGGTTATCTTGCCACTGGCCGTATAGGAGAGATTTTCGATGTCGGCCGTCTTAAGTATTTAGTACTGTCGCGATATGCTTGTGTCAATGATACCCCGAAGCTCAACTCCTCGGTAACAGGAGGCATCGAGAACAATATCCTTGTCACAAGAACATCGAAACAATCCCAGAATACTCGCGGGATCCTAAAAAAAAATTTGGTGCGATTTTTGAAAGTAGAAGAGATAAGAGTAATCGTCAGGAGTCCTCACCAGAAAGAAAGGAGATGAGAAGCAAAGAAATCCTACTCTCCGATATAATATAGGACTCAAAAAGTTTTCAGTGTGTGCCTAGACTCAACCGTCAACGATTCGATCAAACAGTGGGGGCTTCTAGGTCGGAGAAGGCTCTGAATACCAACTTGTAATGCCCAGGATGGAGTTATACCTCCTACGTGTCGAGGCACGACTTAAAGGCATAAATCCATCCTAGAATGATCTCAAGTTTGGTATCTTTGCACAACTCATGTAAAAGAGGGATTAAAATGCAAAAGGAGATAGTTGGCTTACACTCGCCACTTCACACAATACATTACATAAACAATCATCATTCAAAACATCACAACCCGACTACGGGTGAAGATCCAAAGAAAGATAACAAAACAACATAAAACCACAGGCCAAGATCGAATCCTAGTAGAAACCACTACTGAACATCGAAACGTCACGAGCAAACAGCCAAACTCTTCCTCGAGCTCCTGGTGAAGAACTGTTCCAACTCCTGCATCAAACTCGGCTGAACCTGCATCTGATGTGGTGAAGTAACTGTGAGCCACAGAGGACTCAGCAATCCCGTTCCCGGGTAACAAGACTATTTAAGCCTTGGGTGAGGACAAGGCTGAAGAAAGAACGAGAGGTGAAGGAACAAACAAGAGTCTGCAGCAGCAACTAGCACTAACTTACGTCAAAGAGAGCGAGAAGAGAAGTGCCTCGGTCAAAAGATGATCACGAAGTGATCCTAACTAAAGCCGGTCAAACATAACCCCACCGTGTTCAACTCCCGAATCCCTATTCGGAAATTGACAGTCACGGTACACACGCTGGTAGTGTATTGAAACATTGTGTCAAGTTATCTACAACCGGAATTAACAAGCTCCCATCTGCCACATAACCGCGGGTACGGCTTTCGAAAGTTCAAACCCTGCAGGGGTGTTCCAACTTGGCCCATCACAAGCCCACGATCCGCGCAGTCGCAACTCCATAGTTGGGAAGACCCGAGTATTCTCGGAATCCCGTGCTCAAGTTAAACCGAACTAAGGTAAGGCTAATCCAGCAAATCCTCCCGGCGTGCCGACACCCTGATAGTAGCCGCGCGTATCTCGTCTCAGGCCACGACCGGATGGGTGATCCCACAGGTTTTTACCAAACCTTGAGTTTCCTCGAGGTGGCCCCGCGTAACCCCCGTTTCGGACCAACACTCATGTGGAGCACTGGCCCGGGGTTGTTGAATTAAAATAAAAGGGATAGCTAGTCCACATGCAAGTTTTATTAGTTTGTTATTAAGCAAATAGTACCAAAGTTGGGACTTGCTGGAAAAGACTTAGCACTTAGCGGTTTATCAAGGGGGTCCCATACACCCCAACCGTGTTAGGAACGCATAATCAAGGAACATAACACCGGTTTATACGGTTCCTAACGGCATGAGTGGAACAAAACACCAAGCAAAAGGCTTAGCCTTCCACCCTTGCCAGTATATAGATGATTTCATTTTTAAACATTTATATAGTGTGATATAACCCAACCAAACTTCAACATGAAGCAAGCATCTTCAATCTTCACCTGCAACTAGCAATGCTATAAGAAGGGCTGAGCAAGCCTACGTATAGCCAAGCAACGGTTTGCGTAGGTAGGGTGGTTAAACATGGCAATGGTTACAAGTAGGAGGCTGACAAGAAGAACATGGGCATCGAGGCAAAACTATAGAGCGGATCTACTAGCAATAGGCAAAGATAGTAATGGTATCCGGGTTCGGTCATCTTGCCTGGGATTCCACAAAGGAGAAGAACGGATCCAAGAAGTAGACGAAGAAGAAGCCTCACAACTCCGGAACGAAACCGAAGCTAACAAGAGAAACAACCGGAAAGAAAGAACAACACGGTAAACACACAATCATCAACATGACATACGATGCACAAACAAGTATGATGCATGTCCGGTTTAAATATGCATGGCATGGCAAAGTGCACAAACAAATACTACAAGTTAAGTGGAGATCAATATGCAACGAGTTGCATATTGACGAAACACCACATTTAATTATTTAGTTGACTCTCGTTATTTACAAGACAAGATTAATTGTTTTTAACATGGCAAGAGGTGAAGCATAAAGAAACTACACTATTAAGGAATTTTAAATGAGGCCGGAAAATAACAACAACATGTCCGGAAAATCCCCATGAGCATGTTTAATAATTATAAGCAACAACAATTAACATTCAAAGGTTATTAACATGATGCGGATGATATGATCAAGTTTATGCAAGTTTTATTAAAAGGTTGACAATTAACAAGATAAGAAGCATTTGTCACCGTGGTGGATGGAAAGGGTGCCACGGCAACGATCCGAAATGATGCAAAGGCAACAACTCGGTTCCGGTAACTCGTTGAGAGTCCGGTGCAAAAGATAGAATCGACGTGAGCAAGTCGAACAAGATGGAAGTGGGTTGATCCCGTTACCGGGTTCCCACGAGTCGGTAACGAGGCAACCGAGGAACATGACAACGGACGAAACGGCACGGAGCACACACGGGAGACATTTCATACAACACAACAAGCATCACACGGGTCATCCACGGGGTCGTCTCGTTATACCTTTGAAGCGTGCGTTTCGGGGCGGTTCGAGACGTAGAGGAAGAAGTCGTTCTCGTTCCGAAGAGGAAGTAGCCGTTCACGTAGAGGTACATGGCGCATCCATCGTTTCCGCGGCGACGGTAGTGGTACTCGGGGCGACGGTAGTCGAACTTGACATCGGGTGTCGAGGTACTCATTCATGTAGTAGTCGGACTTGACGGTCCCGTGAAGTAGTCGAACCGTCGGCGGTAGTTGTACTCGGGCGACGGTAGAGGAAGTAGTGGTACTCGGCGTAGGGGTACTCGTGGCGGCCGTGTAGTCGAACTTGACGCACCCGAAGAGGTACTTGTCGAGCCGGTCGCGGTACTTGTTCTCGGAGGCGTTTTCGTTCGTAGTTGTTCATGTAGTCATTCGGTCGTCGTTATGTAGTTGTACTCGGATCTCGGACTTGTCAACGGGTCTCCTGACAAGTCAACAGAACAACACAAAACACAAACAGGAGCAAAACAACAAGGGCAGCACGGGACAGCAGGAGCGGGAGACGGGGCTGGACGGCCTTTGCGGTGTTGCTGAAACTCCTGGAGGTCGACGGAAAGGAGCCGGGCGCGCAGGAGAGCCAGCGCAGGGTCGCGAGGCAGAGGAGGCAGGGCGCTCGGGGCCATGGAGGGTGCTGCCTGCGCGCTGCCGTGCGGATGAGGTAGAGGCCAGGTGCCGGGCTGAAGAAGAGAGGCCGGGCAGCGGCTGCTCGCCGGCCGTCGGGAGGGCAGCCCGAGGGCGCCGGAGGAAGGACGTCGAGGGGCCGGGGCCGCTGCACCTGGTGAAGAAGGAGGCCAGGGAGGCGGCTTCCTGGCGAGCGCGCGCGAGACGGCGCGGCCATGGCGACGGGAGGCGCGGGATCCAGCGGGAAGGAGGACGGAGCTCCGACGGAGGGAAGGCCGGGGCGCTGCGGGCGTTGCTCGGGAAGGAAGAGGGGAGCCACGGGATCCGGGCCAGGGAGGCACGTCGGGCTCCTGGCCTGCTGCAGAGGCGAGGCGAGGCAAGCAGCCTGCGCGGCGGGTGCTCCTGGGAGGCGCTGCTGGATGCCCCGCGCTGGAAGAAGAGGGCGCTCGGGCCGGGCGGCTCGCGCAGGGCAGAGGGAGGCGCGCTCCTGGCTGGCCTGCCTGGGCTCGAGGCACCGCATGGGAGGACGAGGGGAGCTGGGGCTCGAGGGAACGGGCGAAGGGGAGAGGATCGAGCGGGACTTCGGTCTAGGGTTCGGTGGAGTGGCCAGAGGGAAAAACGGGATCGGGACAGGAGATCCTGGCGGCGCGAGGAAGGGAAAACAGGGAGCGATGGGAATCGGGTGCGAGCGCCCTAGGGTTAGCGCTAGGGGGGCCTTGGGCCGGCTGGGGAAGGCTGGAAAGAGGAGTTGGGCCAAGGAGGGAGAGGGAGGTGGCCTGGAGGAGCTTTGCTGGCCTGGGCCTCAGCTGCGGCTGGGCCAAGAGGGAGGCTGCGGCCTGGAGGAGAGAGGGAAAGGAAGGAGGCCTCCTCTTCTGCTATTTTTAAAAATAAAACAGAATACAACAACAAGAAAGAAAAGGAGGGAGGTGCTAGGAATATGCTTAGGACAAGAGGTTAAAATCCCTGGACTCACAAAAATGTCAGGGTTTTAAATAAAATTGAAGGAGGGTTTTTGGAAGGACCTCGAAACACTGAAAAGAATTATAGCAAGGTTTGAGGCAAGAATTGAGATAGAAATGCATGGAGAAATATTGCAAGTGTGTTACGGTGATTTCCAACAAATGGAATATTTTAAATATAGCTCCATAATTATTAGGAGGCTTTTATATGTTATAAAGAGAAGACATCTTCCCTCGATTTAAACGGACCGAAGGTCCACACAATTTATTTGGTTGCAAAAAATTAAAATGACATGATGGCATGATGACATGATGCAATGCAAAAAAAAAAAATAGCACAAGCACAAAGAACACACGGACAACCCGGAACATCTGGAATCTTCGGGAAGCTTCTGGAATCTTCTGGGACGTCGGTCTCGGGCGTCACAACATTGGTCATAGCACGAATTCCTTGCCCTTCATCTTGAAGCTATAGTGATTGGTTCGTCCATTGTGTGTGACTCCACGATCATATTGCCATGGTCGTCCAAGAATAAGGAGGTACACGGACATGGGGATCACATCACATTCAAGAATGTCCTCGTAGGCGCCTATCTTGAAAGAGACTTGCACAGTGTGCTCGACTCGAAGAATTCTGGCGTCATTAAGCCATTGCACCTTGTAGGGGTGAGGATGCTTTGTCTTGACCAATTGAAGCTTGTCGCATCGCTCTTCGCTTGCTAAGATGTGACAACTTCCACCATCGATGATGACCTTGACGGAGCGTCCATTGATGCCGGCCTTGGTATGGAAGATATGACATTGTTGGTCGTCATCTTGTGGGTGTTGGAGTGTCAAGACCTTGGACACAACAAGATTGGGACTTGAGTCATTGTCGCAAAACACTTGATGGTCTTCATCTTTGTTCACTTGGCGATGCATAGCTACATGCTCAAGGGCTTCCATCTCATCGTCGCTCATTGAGTCATAAGATCCGTCATCATTGATGATCATGGTATGAACGGTCTTGCACTCAAATGACTTGTGGTCTCGCCCTTGGCACTTGAAACATTTGATGGAACTCGTCTTGGAGTTGTCATCGGTTGGAGTTGTAGATGATGAAGCTCTTGGCTTGAAGTTGCTGGTTGAAGGGGGCTGACTTGATGTAGTCGCATTCTTGTAGCTTGACTTGTCGCCGAAGTTTGTAGATGGCTTGGTAGAGGTAGGAGGAGTAGCCAGAGTCGTTGAAGCTTGGTTGTAGGAGCCGAAGTTCTTCGAGGTGAACTTGGAGTACTTGTAATCCTCTTGAACTTGTCGCTCCACTTTATTTGCTTGATGTACTAGCTCTAGGAGATTGGTGTATGGTTGAAAATCTGCCATCTTCTTGATAGGATAGTTGAGTCCATTCAATAATCTCGCCATTGTTTGCTCTTCATCTTCCGTGATGTTTGCTCTTATCATGGCAATCTCCATCTCCTTGTAGTACTCTTCAACGGTGATGCGGAGCATCCAAAGGTCATCCCCATGGACACTCCATCGCCTCACCAAGTGCTCCAAGGACCAATGACACGTGCTCGTGCTAGAGCACTTGAATCCGAGGTTAAATCTCTCCTTGTTGAATTCCCATTTGACCACCTTGAGACATGGCTACTACCTCAAACGGAGACACTTTGTATGCTTAGGTGCCAAGGAGAAGTTACGGTGCAAGACGAATGCCATGAGCATGAATCATGATTCTCCTAGTGCAGAGAAAGAGGTACTAGTGGTCCAACTACCGGTCTGCCGGTACTATCGGTCCAACTACCGGTCAACTACCGGTCTACCTTCTGTGATCGACCGGTGCAAGGCCGGTGCAAGGCCGGAACTTTCGGTAAAACCGCAAAAACCGGTACTACCGGTCCCAGGACCAGTACTACCGCCCTGCCTGCGCGCAGATGAAGGGGTTTCACCCCATGTATCCCCCCAACTTACCCCTAGACTATAAGTACTCTATCCCTTCCATCTTTTAGGTCAGCTTTTGGATAGCTCATCATAGACCTTTGTGGTTCCTCTCCTACGAGACCGCGGCCTCTTCGGAGAAGATCCACCTCAGATTCAAGACCTCCACACTGGAGAAGATCCCAAGGGATACCCCAAGACCTCCTCCGGGAGAAGACTATCTTTGTACCACCATTGTTGACTATGGATTGTGTATCTTGATGTGTATCATGGATCTAGCACCTGTGTGACCGTATTTGTGTTGATTTGAGTGTTTCCCCTCGTGTTTTCCTCCGTATCTTCCTTGTGTTCTCCGTGTTCATCATGGGATAACCTCCTTTCGTGAAAGATCTGCCGATTAGGGTTCCACCCTACATCATTATGGTATCATGAGCATAGGTTGATCACGAATTTGGAGCCCCACACCTTGTTTTCTAGTTTGTTTTTGTTGTGTTCTTGCCCAATTTCGAAATTCCCCACAAAAATAGCCCCACAAATATTTTTGTGATTTGTTGATTTGGCGAGATGTTGTTGAATTTGTTCCATGGATTTGCTGTGCCACGAGTGGATCTAGCATTTCCCCAAGTTTCACCACTTTCAATCCCCGAAGTCCATCCAATTTCGACCCGGAAATCATCCATTTCCGCCCATATTTCGCCCTGATCCAGTTTTGAAAATTTTCCCAACACCAGCGGTACTACCGGTGGCACTAGCGGTACTTCCGCTGAGCACCACAATCGGTACTACCGGCCTACCAAGCGGTACTACCGTCCCTCCGAGTTTCAGCCTTCCGAGTTTCACCGTTTTGACCGTAACTTTCACTTCCGAACTTCAATTTGAGTGTTCTTTGGCTCATTGAAAAGCTAGCTACGTGCCCAAGCTGCTCATCTTGGTATTACCACCATTAGACTCCATAAAATTTTGTCAAATTTGGCAAGTTTGCTTAGGCCCTCCACCATATCAACCACCACCAAAACTTCCGCATATCCTAGTCCACCACCACCATTGCCTAACCCAAATCATTACAATCTAACCTCTTGTGTCTTGGATCATTTGAGTTGTGGTTTTCCCGTTTCCTTGTGTGTTTCGGCTATCTTGGAACAGTACGATATCGACAAGACCACCTCTCAACCTCGACAAGGACGGTAACATCGACGACGCTTTGTCATTCTACCTTGCAATTGCGTTGTCACCCTATGGACCATCTTTGCGTAGCTTTCCCATTGAGACTAGCCATTTGAGTATTGCCGGGCCACGACACTTGTGCACCTTAGTGTTAGTCATAGCTATAGCATACTACATCATCATATCTCTGTGTGACAAAAGAGTGTCCCGCATACACAATAGCTACCTTGATCCGAGAAGCATGCATAAGTGGCCAAAGAAAGAGTTCACAAGCTTTTAAGCAAAAGAGCCAACCAAAGCTTATAAGCAAAAGGAAAATAGCATCATACGCCTTGCATCAAAAGAGATCATATGACACAGCAATACATCATCTTGTGCTCAAGCATCGACACATCATACACTCATAGCATACTTGTGATAAGAAGTCGTTTCGTTTGCCTCTTATAGGTCGTGCACAAGTGTGTATCCGCCTATTAAGCAATCGGTTAGCGTCTCTCTAGTGTTGTGCAACACGAGCATTTTCCGTGGTTTCCACATTTTCGCTCACCCTTGGTTGCACAACCACATTTATCTATCCGTGCGTGTGTTCCGTGTGCTATTTCTTACTTGTGATCTAATTGTTGCATGAGCAAATTATGAACCATTTTCAACATCATTGAGTCATTTTCACAATTGCATTGAATTTGTGCCACCATCCTAACCAAGCTCCTCTCAAAGCTTTACTTGTGTAGGTGTGAGAATCGACACGAAGTGGTACCAATAATGCTATTTCCGGCTTACATTATTGAGTGATCATTGATCCATTTTCAACTTCGGTTAAGGTACATTTGGTATTGTCTTCTCCCTTCTCCCACTCACATACTTGCTTGTGATGATGGATAGGCCAAGTACATCTTCGAACCCGATCTTCGACGATCCTCAAGAAGTGAACAACTACGTCACCAAACTACATCTCTTCGGTGTTCAACGAGCTCTCCATCAAGAAAGTGAAGCTATGCGCGAGTACATTGGACAAGTCGCCGTCGACGCGCCCCAATTTGAAGCACGAGCGCGAGAGCAATTCGGCATCATCAACACCAAAATGTCTACTCAATTCGACGAGCTACAGACTTTGATAGTCAACCGACGTTCTTCTTCCATATTTCTCAAAGACGAAGCCGCTCAAGTCGACATACCAACTCCACGGATGGCTCAAGTACCCCTACATCAAACACTCTTCGTCAAGCCGCACATCAAGCTCGACATGACAACCGGAATCCGCTTCATAACAAGAGTTCACAAGAGCTCTTTCAAGAACAAGAGAGTCGACATCGTCAAAACCAAGCTACACTTGACCAAGCGCAAGAACGGCAACGACTACGCCAGCAACAACAAGAGCGAGCACGTCAATACCAACAAGAACAAGATGCCGAGGCTACTCGCCAAGCACAACAACGTCGAGAAGCTCAAGCTCTTGAGGCACAACGAGTATTACGTGATTCACATCGCAGTGTGGCAACTCGCACTCGACAAAATCGTCAAGAAGAGGATTTCCTTCGCGATGAGATGCAAGAGAGGCGCCACCAAGCAAGAATGCAAGAAGAAGTTCCTCCTCAAGCGCGACAAGAGCAACAAGCTCACCAAGAACCTCAAGCTCGGCAAGCACACCATGACAATGGACATCTACTTCGCCAAGAGCAACACGAGATTGACATTCGTCACAATCAAGAACGCCCTCCCAATAGGCAAGCAAACAATGAAGAGCATCGCTACGGCAAGCTTAAGTTCACCATGCCAAAGTTTTCCGGAAGCATTGATCCCGAAGACTACCTCTCATGGGTATTGAAGGTTGACAAGATCTTTCGCCTTCATAACTTCGATGAAGAGAAGAAGATTGCAATGGCCTCTCTTGAGTTCCAAGACTATGTTCTCATTTGGTGGGAGCAAATCATAGAGAGACGAGAAGCAAAAGGCGAACCTCCTATCACCACTTGGGCTCAAATGAAGGAAGTCATGAGAGCACGTTTTGTGCCAAGAAACTACAACCGTGACTTGTTCAAGAAGCTACAACTCCTCAAGCAAGGTACCAAGTCCGTTGAAGAGTACTACAAGGAGATGGAGATTGCCATGATACGAGCCAACATCACGGAAGATGAAGATCAAACAATGGTGAGATTCTTGAATGGACTCAACTATCCTCTCAAGAAAATTGCAGACTTTCAACCATACACCAATCTCCTCGAGCTAGTACATCAAGCAACCAAAGCGGAGCGACAAGTTCAAGAGGACTACAAGTACTCCAAGTTCACCTCCAAGAACTTCGGCTCCTACAACCAAGCTTCAACGACTTCGGCTCCTCCTACCTCTAACAAGCCATCTACAAACTTCGGTGACAAGTCAAGCTACAAGAATGAGACTACATCGAGTCGTCCACCTACTACGAGCAACTTCAAGCCAAGAGCTTCACCATCTACAACTACAACCGAGGACAACTCCAAGACGAGTTCCATCAAATGTTTCAAGTGCCAAGGGCGAGGCCACAAGTCATTTGAGTGCAAGACCGTTCGTACCATGATCATCAATGATGACGGATCTTATGACTCAATGAGCGACGATGAGATGGAAGCCCTTGAGCATGTAGCTATGCATCGCCAAGTGAACGAAGAAGAAGACCATCAAGTGTTTTGCGACAATGACTCAAGTCCCAATCTTGTTGTCTCAAAGGTCTTGACACTCCAACACCAACAAGATGACGACCAACGATGTCATACCTTCCATACCAAGGCCGGCATCAATGGACGCTCCATCAAGGTTATGATCGATGGAGGAAGTTGTCATAACTTGGCAAGCGAAGAGCTATGGGACAAGCTTCAATTGGTCAAGACGAAGCATCCTCACCCTTACAAGGTCCAATGGCTTAATGATGCTGGAATTCTTCGAGTCGAGCACACCGTGCAAGTCTCCTTCAAGATAGGCGCCTATGAGGACACACTTGAGTGTGATGTGATCCCCATGTCCGTGTGCCACCTTATTCTTGGTCGACCATGGCAATATGATCGTGGAGTCACACACCATGGATGGACCAATCACTATAGCTTCAAGATGAAGGGCAAGGAATTCGTGCTACGACCAATGTCTCCAAGTCAAGTAGCCGCCGACAAACACTTACCTACCAACCATCGTGGAGAGAATGGTGAGAGAGTGAGCCACCAAAAGGAGAGTGAGAGCCACAAGCCAAATATGAGCGACTCCACGATGAGCGACAAGAAGCAACTAGTGCTATTTGCCACCAAAAGTGAGATGAGGGAAGTGTGTGAGAACCCATCGAGTGTCTTTCACCTTGTGCTTTTATGAAAAGGGGAAGCCAAACCTACTAACACTTGAGCACCTCCATCTTTAGTGTTGTCTCAATTGTTGCAGGAATTCTCGGACGTTTTTCCCGATGAGCTACCTCCGGGTCTACCTCCACTTCGCAGAATCGAACACCGCATCGACCTCATACCCGGTGCACCACTTCCAAACAAGGCTCCTTACCGCGTTAACCCCGAGGAAACCAAGGAGATACAACGGCAAGTGCAAAAATTCATCGACAAAGGTCATGTACGTGAAAGCTTAAGCCCTTGTGCCGTTCCAGTTATTCTCGTGCCTAAGAAAGATGGAAGTTTTCGCATGTGCTCCGATTGTCGCCCTATAAATGCTATCACCGTTAGATACCGTTATCCTATCCCACGCTTAGACGATATGCTTGATGAATTATGTGGTGCCACCATCTTTTGGAAAATTGATCTTAAAAGTGGTTACTACCAAATTCACATTCAAGAGGGTCATGAGTGGAAAACGGCTTTCAAAACCAAATTTGGGTTATATGAGTGGCTTGTTATGCCAATGGGTTTATCGGAAGCACCTGGTTCATTTATGCGTCTTATGCATTTTTGTCTTCGACCCTACATAGGCATATTTGAAGTGGTTTACATTGATGACATCCTCGTTTTTAGCAAGACGCTAGAGGACCATGTGACACACACCCGTATGGTTTGACAAACCCTTCGGAAATAGCGCTTATATGCTAATATGGAGAAATGCACTTTTGGCGTTGACAAGGTCGTCTTCCTAGGATTTGTCGTTTCTTCACAAGGTGTTCACGTTGATGAAACTAAAATTGAAGCAATTAAAACTTGGCCTCAACCAACGAATCTCATGCAAGTGCGTAGTTTCCTTGGTCTAGCCGGTTTCTACCGACGTTTTGTGAAGGACTTTAGCACTATTGCTATGCCTCTACACGCTTTGAGCAAGAAGAACGCACCCTTCATTTGGGGTCCTTCGCAAGACACCGCATTCAATGAGCTAAAATGCTTGCTTACACACGCACCACTTCTAGCCCTACCAAACTGTTGGGAAACGTAGTATTTTCAAAATTTTCCTACGATCACACAAAATCTATCTACTAGATGCATAGCAACGAAGGGGAGAGTGTCTCTACGTACCCTCGTAGACCGGGAGCGGAAGCGTTAGAACAACGCGGTTGATGTAGTCGTAAGTCTTCACGGCCCGACCGATCAAGCACCGAAACTACGGCACCTCCGAGTTCTAGCACACGTTCAGCTTGATGACGTCCCTCGAACTCTGATCCAGCTGAGTGTCGAGGAAGAGTTCCGTCAGCACGACGGCGTGGTGATGATCTTGATGTTCTACCGTCGCAGGGCTTCGCCTAAGCACCACTATAATATTATCGAGGAGAACTATGGTGGAGGGGGGCACCGCACATGGCTAAGAGATCAAGAGATCAATTATTGTGTCTAGAGGTGCCCCCCTGCCCCCGTATATAAAGGAGGAAGGGAGAGGCCGGCCCTAGTGGGGGCGCGCCAAGTGTGGGGAGTCCTACTAGGACTCCCAAGTCCTAGTAGGATTACCCTTTCCTTTCCGGAGTAGGAGAGAAGGAAAGAGGGGGAGAGGGAGAAGGAAAAGGGGGCTGCACCCCTTGTCCAATTCGGACCAGAAGGGGGGCGCGCGCCTCCTTCCTTTTGGCCTCTCTCCTCTATTCCCGTAACTCCCCGGTACTCCGAAAATACCCGAATCACTCGGAACCTTTCCGATGTCCGAATATAGTCGTCCAATATATCGATTTTTACGTCTCAACCATTTCGAGACTCCTCGTCATGTCCTCGATCTCATCCGGGACTCCGAACTCCTTCGGTACATCAAAACTCATAAACTCATAATAAAACTGTTATTGAAACCTTAAGTGTGTGGACCCTACGGGTTCGAGAACTATGTAGACATGACCGAGATACGTCTCCGGTCAAGAACCAATAGCGGAACCTGGATGCTCATATTGGCTCCCACATATTCTACGAAGATCTTTATCGGTCAAACCGCATAACAACATACGTTGTTCCCTTTGTCATCGGTATGTTACTTGCCCGAGATTCGATCGTCGGTATCTCAATACCTAGTTCAATCTCGTTACCGGCAAGTCTCTTTACTCGTTCCGTAATACATCATCCCGCAACTAACTCATTATCTGCAATGCTTGCAAAGCTTATAGTGATGTGCATTACCGAGTGAGCCCAGAGATACCTCTCCGACAACCGGAGTGACAAATCCTAATCTCGAAATAGGCCAACCCAACAAGTACCTTCGGAGACACCTGTAGAGTACCTTTATAATCACCCAGTTACGTTGTGACGTTTGGTAGCACACAAAGTGTTCCTCCGGTATTTGGGAGTTGCATAATCTCATAGTCATAGGAACATGTATAAGTCATGAAGAAAGCAATAGCAGTAAAACTTAAACGATCATAGTGCTAAGCTAACGGATGGGTCTTGTCCATCACATCATTCTCCTAATGATGTGATCCCGTTGATCAATGACAACTCATGTCTATGGCTAGGAAATATAACCATCTTTGATCAATAAGCTAGTCTAGTAGAGGCATACTAGGGACACTCTGTTTTGTCTATGTATTCACACATGTACTAAGTTTCCGGTTAATATAATTCTAGCATGAATAATAAACATTTATCATGATATAAGGAAATAAATAATAACTTTATTATTGCCTCTAGGGCATATTTCCTTCAGTCTCCCACTTGCACTAGAGTCAATAATCTAGTTCACATCTCCATGTGATTTAATACCGATAGTTCAAATCATTATGTGAATAACACCCATAGTTCACATCGCCATGTGACCAATACCCAAAGGGTTTACTAGAGTCAATAATCTAGTTCACATCGCTATGTGATTAACACCCAAGAGTAGTAAGGTGTGATCATGTTTTGCTTGTGAGATAAGTTTAGTCGACGGGTCTGTCACATTCAGATCCGTATGTATTTCGCAAATTTCTAAGTCTACAATGCTCTGCATGGAGCTACTCTAGCTAATTGCTCCCACTTTCAATATGCATCCAGATTGATACTTAGAGTCATCTGGATTTAGTGTCAAAGCTTGCATCGGCGTAACCCTTTACGACAAACTCTTTATCACCTCCATAATCGAGAAACATTTCTTTAGTCATCCAGTTACTAAGGATAATTTTGACCGCTGTATAGTGATCTACTCCTGGATCACTATTGTACCTCCCTGTCAAACTCATGGCAAGGTACATAACATGTTTGGTACACAGCATGGCATACTTTATAGAACCTATGGCTGAGGCATAGGGAATGACTTTCATTCTCTCTATATTTTTTTGTCGTGGTCTGGCTTTGAGTCTTACTCAACTTCAAACCTTACAAGTCAGGCAAGAACTCCTTCTTTGACTGATCCATTTTGAACTACTTCAAAATCTTATCAAGGTATGTACTCATCGAAAGTCTTATCAAGCGTCTTGATCTATCTCTATAGATCTTGATGCCCAATATGTAAGCAGCTTCACCAAGGTCTTTCTTTGAAAAACTCTTTTCAAACACTCCTTTATGCTTTCCAGAAAAATTCTACATCATTTCCAATCAACAATATGTCATTCACATATACTTATTAGAAAGGTTGTAGTGCTCCCACTCACTTTCTTGTAAATACAGGCTTCACCGCAAGTCTGTATAAATCTATATGCTTTGATCAACTTATCAAAGCGTATATTCCAACTCCGAGATGCTTGCACCAGTCCATAGATGGATCGCTGGAGCTTGCACATTTTGTTAGCACCTTTAGGATTGACAAAACCTTCTGGTTGCATCATATACAATTCTTCTTTAATAAATCCTTTAAAGAATGCAGTTTTGTTATCCATTTGACATATTTCATAAAATGCGGCAATTGCTAACATGATTCAGATAGACTTAAGCATCGCTACGGTTGAGAAAGTCTCATCGTAGTCAACTCCTTGAACTTGTCGAAAACCTTTCGCAACAAGTCGAGCTTTGTAAACAGTAACATTACCGTCAGCGTCAGTCTTCCTCTTGAAGATCCATTTATTTTTGATGGCTTGCCGATCATCGTTCAAGTCAACCAAAGTCCACACTTTGTTCTCATACATGGATCGCATCTCAGATTTCATGGCCTCAAGCCATTTTGTGGAATCTGGGCTCATCATCGCTTCCTCATAGTTCGCAGGTTCATCATGGTCTAGTAACATGACTTCCAGAACTGGGTTGCCGTACCACTCTGGTGCGGAACGTACTCTGGTTGATCTTCGACGTTCAGCAGAAACTTGATCTGAAGTTTCATGATCATCATCATTAGCTTCCTCACTAATTGGTGTAGGAATCACTGGAACTAGTTTCTGTGATGTTCCACTTTCCAATTCGGGAGAAGGTACAATTACCTCATCAAGTTCTACTTTCCTCCCACTCACTTCTTTCGAGAGAAACTCCTTCTCTAGAAAGGATCCACTCTTAGCAACAAAGACCTTGCCTTCGGATCTGTGGTAGAAGGTGTACCCAACAGTTTCTTTTGGGTATCCTATGAAGACACATTTCTCCGACTTGGGTTCGAGCTTATCAGGTTGAAGCTTTTTCACATAAGCATCGCAGCCCCAAACTTTAAGAAACGACAACTTTGGTTTCTTGCCAAACCATAGTTCATAAGGCGTCGTCTCAACGGATTTAGATGTTGCCCTATTTAGCGTGAATGTAGCTGTCTCTAATGCATAACCCCAAAAGCGATAGTGGTAGATCGGTAAGAGACATCATCGATCGCACCATATCTAATAAAGTACGGTTATGACGTCCGGACACACCATTACACTGTGGTGTTCCAGGTGGCGTGAGTAGTGAAACTATTTCACATTGTTTTTACTGAAGGCCAAACTCGCTAACTCAAATATTTTACCTCTACGATCATATCGTAGAAACTCTTATTTTCTGTTACGATGATTCTCCACTTCATTCTGAAATTCTTTGAACTTTTCAAATGTTTCAGACTTGTGCTTCATTAAGTAGATATACCCATATCTACTCAAATCATCAGTGAAGGTCAGAAAATAACGATACCCGCCGCGAGCTTCAACACTCATTGGTCCACATACATCAGTATGTATGATTTCCAACAACTCTATTGCTCGCTCCATAGTTTCGGAGAACGGAGTTTTAGTCATCTTGCCCATGAGGCATGGTTCGCAAGCACCAAGTGATTCATAATCAAGTGATTCCAAAAGTCCATCACTATGGAGTTTCTTCATGCGCTTTACACCAATATGACCTAAACGGCAGTGCCACAAATAAGTTGCACTATCATTATTAACCTTGCATCTTTTGGCTTCAATATTATGAATATGTGTATCACACGATCGAGATCCAACAAACCATTTTCATTGGGTGTATGACCATAGAAGGTTTTATTCATGTAAACAGAACAACAATTATTCTCTAACTTACATGAATAACCGTATTGCTATAAATTTGATCAAATCATATTCATGTTCAACACAAACACCAAATAACACTTATTTAAGTTCAATACTAATCCCGAAAGTATAGGGAGTGTGCGATGATGATCATATCAATCTTGGAACTACTTCCAATACACATCATCACTTCATCCTTTAACTAGTTTCTGTTCATTATGCAACTCCCATTTCGAGTTACTACTCTTTAGCAACTAAACCAGTATCAAATACCGAGGGGTTGCTATGAACACTAGTAAAATACACATCAATAATCTCTATATCAAATATACCTTTGTTCACTTTGCCATCCTTCTTATCCGCCAAGTATCTAGGGCAGTTCCACTTCCAGTGACCATTTCCTTTGCAGTAGAAGCACTTAGTTTCAGGCTTGAGTTTAGCTTTGGGTTTCTTCATGGGAGTTACAACTTGCTTGTCATTCTTCTTGAAGTTCCCCTTCTATCCCTTTGCCCTTTACTTGAAACAAGTGGTCTTGTTAACCATCAACACTTGATGCTCTTTCTTGATTTCTACCTTCGCCGATTTCAGCATCGCGAAGAGCTCGGGAATTACTTTCGTCATCCCTTGCAAATTATAGTTCATCACGAAGTTCTACTAACTTGGTGATAGTGACTAGAGAAATTTGTCAATTACTATCTTATCTGGAAGATTAACTCCCACTTGATTCAAGTAATTGTAGTACCCAGACAATCTGAGCACATGCTCACTGGTTGAGCTATTCTCCTCCATCTTGTAGGCAAAGTACTGTCAGAAGTCTTATACCTCTCGACACGGGCATGAGTATGAAATACTAATTTCAACTCTTGGAACATCTTATATGTTCTGTGGCATTCAAAACGTTTTTGAAGTCCCGGTTCTAAGCCGTAAAGCATGGTGCATTTAAACTATCAAGTAGTCATCATACCGAGCTTTTGTCAAAACGTTCATAACGTCTACATCTGCTCCTGCAATAGGTCTGTCACCTAGCGATGCATCAAGGACATAATTCTTCTGTGCAGCAATGAGGATAATCCTCAGATCACGGAACAATTCCGCATCATTGCTACTAACATCTTTCAACTTAGTTTTCTCTAGGAACATATAAAAATAAAACAGGAGCTACATCGCGAGCTATTGATCTACAACAAAGATATGCTAATACTACCAGGACTATGTTCATGATAAATTAAAGTTCAATTAATCATATTACTTGAAGAACTCCCACTTAGATAGACATCCCTCTGGTCATCTAAATGATCACGTAATCCAAATCAACTAAACCATGTCCGATCATCACGTGAGACGGAGTAGTTTTCAATGGTGAACATCTTATGTTGATCATATCTACTATATGATTCACGCTCGACCTTTCGGTCTCCAGTGTTCCGAGGCCATATCTGCATATGCTAGGCTCGTCAAGTTTAACCCGAGTATTCTGCGTGTGCAAAACTGGCTTACACCCGTTGTATTTGAACGTAGAGCTTATCACACCCGATCATCATGTGGTGTCTCGGCACGACGAACTTTCGCAACGGTGCATACTCAGGGAGAACACTTATACCTTGAAATTTTGTAAGGGATCATCTTATAATGCTACCGCCGTACTAAGCAAAATAAGAAGCATAATAAGATAAACATCACATGCAATCAAAATATGTGACATGATATGGCCATCATCATCTTGTGCTTTTGATCTCCATCTCCAAAGCACCGTCATGATCACCTTCGTCACCGGCGCGACACCTTGATCTCCATCGTAGCATCGTTGTCGTCTCGCCAACTATTGCTTCTACGACTATCGCTACCGCTTAGTGATAAAGTAAAGCAATTACATGGCGATTGCATTTCATACAATAAAGCGACAACCATATGGCTCCTGCCAGTTGCCGATAACTTTACAAAACATGATCATCTCATACAAAACCGTATAACTCATCATGTCTTGACCATATCACACCACAACATTCCCTAAAAAAACAAGTTAGACGTCCTCTACTTTGTTGTTGCAAGTTTTACGTGGCTGCTACGGGCTTAGCAAGAACCGTTCTTACCTATGCATACAAAACCACAACGATATTTCGTCAAGTATGTGTTGTTTTAACCTTCACAAGGACTGGGCGTAGCCACACTTGATTCAACTAAAGTTGGAGAAACTGACACCCGCCAGCCACCTGTGTGCGAAGCACGTCGGTAAAACCAGTCTCGCGTAAGCGTACGCGTAATGTCGGTCCGGACCGCTTCATCCAACAATACCGCCGAATCAAAGTATGACATGCTGGTAAGCAGTATGACTAGTATCGTCCACAACTCATTTGTGTTCTACTCGTGCATATCATCTACGCATAGACCTGGCTCATGATGCCACTGTTGGGGAACGTAGTATTTTCAAAATTTTCCAACGATTACGCAAAATCTATCTACTAGATGCATAGCAACGAAGGGGAGAGTGTGTCTACGTACCCTCGTAGACCGGGAGCGGAAGCGTTAGAACAATGCGGTTGATGTAGTCGTACGTCTTCACGGCTCGACCGATCAAGCACCGAAACTACGGCACCTCCGAGTTCTAGCACACGTTCAGCTCGATGACGTCCCTCGAACTCTGATCCAGCTGAGTGTCGAGGAAGAGTTCCGTCAGCACGACGGCGTGGTGACGATCTTGATGTTCTACCGTCGCAGGGCTTCGCCTAAGCACCGCTATAATATTATCGAGGAGAACTATGGTGGAGGGGGGCACCGCACACGGCTAAGAGATCAAGAGATCAATTGTTGTGTCTAGAGGTGCCCCCTGCCCCCGTATATAAAGGAGGAAGGGAGAGGCCGGCCCTAGTGGGGGCGCGCCAAGTGTGGGGAGTCCTACTAGGACTACCAAGTCCTAGTAGGATTCCCCTTTCTTTTCCGGAGTAGGAGAGAAGGAAAGAGGGGGAGAGGGAGAAGGAAAAGGGGGCTGCACCCCTTGTCCAATTCGGACCAGAAGGGGGGCGCGCGCCTCCTTCCTTTTGGCCTCTCTCCTCTATTCCCGTAACTCCCCGGTACTCCGAAAATACCCGAATCACTCGGAACCTTTCCGATGTCCGAATATAGTCGTCCAATATATCGATTTTTACGTCTCGACCATTTTGAGACTCCTCGTCATGTCCCCGATCTCATCCGGGACTCCGAACTCCTTCGGTACATCAAAACTCATAAACTCATAATAAAACTGTTATCGAAACCTTAAGTGTGCGGACCCTACGGGTTCGAGAACTATGTAGACATGACCGAGATACGTCTCCGGGCAATAACCAATAGCGGAACCTGGATGCTCATATTGGCTCCCACATATTCTACGAAGATCTTTAGCGGTCAAACCGCATAACAACATACGTTGTTCCCTTTGTCATCGGTATGTTACTTGCCCGAGATTCGATCGTCGGTATCTCAATACCTAGTTCAATCTCGTTACCGGCAAGTCTCTTTACTCGTTCCGTAATACATCATCCCGCAACTAACTCATTAGCTGCAATGCTTGCAAGGCTTATAGTGATGTGCATTACCGAGTGGGCCCAGAGATACCTCTCCGACAACCGGAGTGACAAATCCTAATCTCGAAATAGGCCAACCCAACAAGTACCTTCGGAGACACCTGTAGAGTACCTTTATAATCACCCAGTTACGTTGTGACGTTTGGTAGCACACAAAGTGTTCCTCCGGTAGTCGGGAGTTGCATAATCTCATAGTCATAGGAACATGTATAAGTCATGAAGAAAGCAATAGCAGTAAAACTTAAACGATCATAGTGCTAAGCTAACGGATGGGTCTTGTCCATCACATCATTCTCCTAATGATGTGATCCCGTTGATCAAATGACAACTCATGTCTATGGCTAGGAAACATAACCATCTTTGATCAATAAGCTAGTCTAGTAGAGGCATACTAGGGACACTCTGTTTTGTCTATGTATTCACACATGTACTAAGTTTCCGGTTAATATAATTCTAGCATGAATAATAAACATTTATCATGATATAAGGAAATAAATAATAACTTTATTATTGCCTCTAGGGCATATTTCCTTCACAAACTTCGATAAACCGTTTGAGATTCATTGCGACGCTAGTGGTACCGGCATATGTGGCGTGCTCATGCAAGAAAAGCGCCCAATTGCGTACTTTAGTGAGAAGTTATCCAGAGCGCAACTTAACTACCCCATCTATGATAAAGAGCTCTATGCTTTGGTGAGAGTTTTACGTGTTTGGGAACATTATCTTAGACCTCATGAATTCATTCTTCATACGGACCATGAGACTCTCAAGTATCTCAAGGGTCAAACTAAGTTGAACAAGCGTCATGCTCAATGGAGTGAGTTCATTGAGTCTTTTCCTATGTCATCAAATACATCAAAGGCAAAGAGAATGTTGTGGCAGATGCACTTTCCCGCAAATGCATGCTTGTTACACAACTTGAGTTGAATGTTATTGGCTTTGAGCACATAAAAGATTTATATGAGCATGATCCTTTCTTTGCAACTCCTTATGCTAAGTGTTTGACACACACTTCTTGGGAACATTACTACATAAAGGATGGATATCTTATGAGAGCTACCAAACTTCGCATTCCCGAGTCTTCACTTCGTTTGCTCCTTTTTGGAGGAATCGCATGGAGGAGGACTCATGGGACACTTTGGACGCGACAAGACATTTGCTACGCTCTCCAAGAACTACTTTTGTCCCAAGATGATCTGTGACGTCTCACACCTCACCAACCGATGTTCTACATGCCGCAAAGCTAAGTCCAAAGCTCAATCTCATGGTCTTTACATGCCTCTTCCTATTCCATACCATCCATGGGAAGACATAAGCATGGACTTTGTACTTGGATTGCCTAGGACTCAAAATGGCAAATATTCCGTGTTTGTTGTCGTGGATAGATTCTCTAATATGGCTCATTTCATTCCTTGTAACAAGATCGACGATGCTTCACATGTTGCAAATCTCTTTTGTAGGGAGATCATTCGTCTACATGGAGTGCCAAAGACGATCGTGTCGGACCGGGACGTCTTGTTCTTGAGCTACTTTTGGAAGACTCTATGCACCAAACTCAGAATCAAGCTACTCTTCTCTTCGGCATACTATCCACAAACCAGGATTCTCCCAGCACAGAGAAAGAGGTACTACCGGTCCAATTACCGGTCTGCCGGTACTACCGGTCCAACTACCGGTCAACTACCGGTCTACCTTATGTGATCGACCGGTGCAAGGCCGGTGCAAGGCCGAAACTTCCGGTAAAACCGCAAAAACCAATACTACCGGTCCTAGGACCGGTACTACCACCCTACCTGCACGCAGATGAAGGGGTTTCACCCCATGTATCCCCCAACTTACCCCTAGACTATAAGTACTCCGTCCGTTCCATCTTTTTGGTCAGCTTTTGGATAGCTCATCATAGACCTTTGTGGTTCCTCTCCTATGAGACCGCGGCCTCTTCGGAGAAGATCCACCTCGGATTCAAGACCTCCACACCGGAGAAGATCCCAAGGGATACCCCAAGACCTCCTCCGGGAGAAGACTATCTTTGTACCACCGTTGTTGACTATGGATCGTGTATCTTGATGTGTATCGTGGATCTAGCACCTGTGTGACCGTATTTGTGTTAATTTGAGTGTTTCCCCTCGTGTTTTCCTCCGTATCTTCCTTGTGTTCTCAGTGTTCATCGTGGGATAACCTCCTTTCGTGAAAGATCTGTCGATTAGGGTTCCACCCTACATCAAACAGACTTGGTACCTTGCTTGAGGAGTTGTAGCTTCTTGAACAAGTCACAGTTGTAGTGTGTTGGCACAAAGCGTGCTCTCACGACTTCCTTCATTTGAGCCGAAGTGGTGATAGGAGGTTCGCCATTTGCTTCTCTTCTCTCTATGATTTGCTCCCACCATATGAGAACATAGTCTTGGAACTCAAGGGAGGCCATTGCAATCTTCTTCTCTTCATCGAAGTTGTGAAGGCGAATGATCTTGTCAACCTTCAATGCCCATGAGAGGTAGTCTTCGGGATCAATGCTTCCGGATAACTTTGGCATGGTGAACTTAAGCTTGCCATTGCGATGCTCTTCATTGTTTCCTTGCCTATTGGGAGGGCGTTCTTGATTTTGGCGGTTGTGAACCTCATGTTGCTCTTGGCGTAGTGATGCGGACCATCCTAAGGACATCACCATGTCAAGAGTCCGTTTGGCAAGTGACACGTGCGACCTCTACTTCTCATACATAAAGGTGAATCATCTCCTTTACACGTGTTCACTTAACCCCTTCGAGGATGGTATACTACTTGACACTCCACTCGTGTGCATACATAGGTATTGTCGGAACACCATGGACGAGGAGGAGGAGTGCGAGCGCAAGTGTACAAATACACCATCCGCGAGCGAAGCATGGAAGAGAAGGAAGAAGAGGAATCTTCCCAGCGCAGAGATAGAGGTACTACCGGTCCAACTACCGGTCTGCCGGTACTACCGGTCCAACTACGGGTCAACCACCGGTCCACCTTCTGTGATCGACCGATGCAAGGCCGGAACTTCTGCTAAAACCGCAAAAACCGGTACTACCGGTCCCAGGACCGGTACTACCACCCTGCCTGCGCGCAGTTCAAGGGTTTTCACCCATGTATCCCCCCAACTTACCCCTAGACTATAAGTAGTCCTTCCCTTCCATATTTTAGGGTCAGCATTGATTTAGCTCATATGTCAGATAGAGCTTTGCTCATCCATTACGGATCTACTCCACGAGACCGCGGCCCCTCTACGGAGAAGATCCACCTTGGATTCAAGACCCCTAAACGGGAAGATCCTTCACGGATTCAAGACCTCCTCTTGGAGATGAACTATACCTTGTATCTTTCCCTTTGTTGTTCATGTACCTTCTGATCTTGTGTGTTTGATTTTCTAGTGGATGTGTGATTGTACTTTTTCTTGAGTGTTTTCCCTCATGATTCCCCTTTGTGTTCTTCGTGTTCATCACAGGATCCCTCCATTTCGTGAAAGATCGGCCATCTAGGGTTCCACCCTACATCATTATGATATCTAGAGCTATGGTTTCTCACGAAATTGGAGCCCCCCTTCTTGTTTTGTAGCCTTGTTTCGTTGTGTTCTTCCTCAAATTCGAAAATTCTCCACCAAAAATAGCCGCAAATTTTTTTGTGATCTGTTGGTTTGATGAGATTTTGTTGATTTTGATCCATGGATTCGTTGTGTTTCGAGTGGATCTAGCTTCCCCACAAGTTTCCCCACCTTTCATCCACGAAATCTATCAAATTTTGCCCCCGAAATCATCCATTTCCGCCCCAAAATCCATCCCGATCCAGTTCTGCAAATTTTCCCGACACCAGCGGTACTACCGGCATCCCAAGCGGTACTTCCGCTGAGAACTACAAGCGGTACTACGGGCCTCCCAAGCGGTACTACCGCACCTCCCAGTTTCAGCCTCGGCTGATTGACAGTTTTGACCATAACTAATTCATACAAACTCCGATTTGGACGTTCTTTAGCTCGTTTTGAAGCTCTTGACATCCCCCATCACACAAAAATACTACCATCATAATTTGACTCCATCATATTTTGTGGATTTTGGCATCTTTTCCTAGGGCTTCCACCATATCATCCGCATACCCACCACCGACTTCCGCAACCTAACCATTTTGTTCCCCATAGCATTTGTGGTTGCTTGAGTAGTGATTTGAGTCTCCTAAGGTGTTTAGGCTACTTAGGGACAATTGCTTCTTCATCAACCACCACCACCACTTCCGCTTAGCTTAGCCCACTATACATTTCCGCCAACCCAACTTAACCTAGTTTTGTTTAGCATGTTTGAGTTGTGGGTTGTGCCTCCTAAGGTGTTTCGGCTACTTAGGGACCGTGCCTTGAACTCCGACACCGTGTATAGCCCATCGTACCCTTCCGCCACCATAACCCATTTTGATCGGGTTTCCACCAACATTTCCGCAACCACCACCGCTTGTCCGCTACCACCATTTGACATTTGTCCTTGAGATTTTGAGTTGTGGTTTTTCCGTTTCCGAAGGTGTTTCGGCTAATTAGGAACGGGTATACATCAAGAGCACCACCTCTCATCATTGACACGGTCGGTAACTTCGACGACATCATTGTATATTCCCCTTGCAATTGCATTGTTAACCCCTAGCCCATTTTGCGTCACTTGCCTATCGAGACTAGCATTTGAGTATTGCCGGCAACGTTACTTGTGCACATTAGTGATCATCAATCCGCCATTCCATTGTATACATACCTTATCATCTTGGTATCATCATATCATCTCTTGTGTCACAAGATTGTTACCACATATACACAATTGCTATCTTGGTTTGTTCATCGTGGCCATACAAAAAAAAGAGAATAAGCTTTTAAGCAAAAAGAGAAAGACAAAGAAGCTTGTAAGCAAGAGCCATAGCATCAGAAAATATCATATCATACTTGATCATCTTGGATCATCTTGTGCTCAAAGCACCGGAACATCATACACATAGCATACTTGGGATAGAAAGTTCATACATTTTGCATCTTATAGGTTGTGCACAAGTGTCGTATCCGCCTATAGAGCAATCGTGCTAGCGTCTCTCTAGAGTTGTGCAACACGAGCGTTTTCCGTGGATTCCACATTTTCAGCTCAATCCTTGGTTCCACAACCACATTTATCTATCCGTGTGTGTGTTTCCGTGTGCCACATATTGCTATTGGTCTACTTGTTTCACTTGCGAATTTGTGAATCTCTTTCAACTTTATTGACTCTTGCTAACATTTTGCATCAAATTTTTGTGCCACTTATCCTAACCAAGCCACTCGATAAGCTTAATTTGATAGGTGTGAGTGAACAAGTCCGGTACCAATTCCACTATTCTTTTATTTTACATTGAGTGAAATGGGATACATCCTCAACGTTGGGAAAAGGGTAACTTGGTATTGTTTATCTCATATCCTACTCACCTTTCCTCGAGTCTTGTGATGGATAGGCAAAGCATTTCATCTCCTTCGGTCTACAACAACAACGGCAAGTTCGATGCCATGACGAACCACTTGTGCGCCAACATGGATGCTCAAATGAAGGAGCTCAAAGCCCTCCTCAAAAACCGCAAGAGGTCTCCCTCATCTTCGAGAAGACGTTCTAGTGCACATCCTTCCGAGCTACAATCTTCGGCGAGATCACATCAGCATCGACACCATCAACGACAAGAACGTGAAGGTCATGAGCTGAACACCAACAACCGCTCAATGACTTCACCACGTACCTTGGCATCTTCGCCAAGTGACTTCAAGGCATCTACGCCTTTGGACATACTGCATCTTCGCCAACAAGCACCCCAAGCAAATGTTCGAGAGAAGCTCCCCAAGCTCAAGTCCGCGACTTCCATGAGCTACTACGACCTCGACAATGACTACGAGATTCCTTTCTATGGGACTCAAGAACCCAAGGAGTATCTCGAGTGGGAACACAAGATGGATGACTACCTCAAGCTACATCAAGTTCCCTACGAAGATCAAGTGAAGTGCGCCACAAGACACTTCCACGACAACGCGTCAACATGGTGGCTTCACACAACTTCGACGAGCTTCAACGTGAATTGGCCCAAGACAAAGAGAGCTTTGCGGCGAGAGTTCGTGCCTCCCACCTACACGGAACAACTTCTACGCCAATTAGAGAACACCATCCAAGGATCCAAGTCCATCGACGAGTACTTCAAGGACATGAAGATTGCCTTGCGACGAGCCGGCGTGGACGACCCCATTTCGATGAAGCTCCACTTCATGATGGGATTGCACAACGACATCTACAAGACTATCTTCCTCGAGAACTACAAGTCCCTCGACGACAACTACTTTGGTGCTCTCAAGGCGGAACGAGAACTCATGAAGGCCAAGGATTCTCCACCGCAAGCACACTTCTCGAAGACCAAGCTGCAAGACGACGAGCATGAGGCTAGTCCCACCATGATGTCCAAGCCAATGGAGCTCCAAGACAATGCTCCGAAGTTTGACTTCACCGCCATCCCTCTTTGCGGCATTGATGATGCCGAGTCTACTTCGACTCTTTTTCAAGACGGTGCGGCGACGACTACGACTACAGAGCCATTCGAGGACCAAGCTTTGAAGGCGACCGACAAGGTGACAAGCACGGATGATGTTTCTATCTTTGGAGGCGAGAGTGATGATGTGCATCTTCGGCCTTCATCCACGGCGACGGTGATGAGATGGTTGAGCATGGGATTTTCCCTTCGACCACGGCGGCGTATGATAACTTGAGTGACTTGTGCCACCATATTGAGAGTGAGAGGGTGTTCACCACTAGCCCCATATATGACGAGTTGCCCCAATTCCCATGTGAGGAGAGCCACAACCCCCTCCACTTGAGTGAGATGAGTGACTCCACCACATGTGAGTTTGAGTGCACCTACCTTGAGGGAGTGAGTGAGCCACCACATAGAGAGAGTGAGATGGTTGATACGGCATGTGAGGCCACTTTAAACACTAACGACTTGACCTCTACCTTTATTGTGTCTTCTCATTTGGTGCTAGGTCCCACATTTGATGACGCGCCGATCCTCGACGACTTCGTCCTACCATTGGACAAGACAATGGCTATGGTGGAATATGATGCACTCCCCACATGGTTCCATCAAGATGAAGATGATGACCACCATTTGGTCTTTCCCACCTCACCTACACCACATGAGTGGAATGAGAATGGTAACAAAGGTGAAGGTGATTCTCTCGTCCCACTAGTGGACTATGTTAACATTGATTGCTTGCATGATGTTGATCCACCTATTGCCATGCTTCATGCTAGGTTGACTACCTCATGTGATGCATTACCCATTTATGATGAGTATAATGATTGCCATGTGGAGTCTATTAGTTGTGATGCCATGTTGCATACGATCTCTTGTGATCATTCTTTAGGTCACATCATGTTTGAGAATCCACTTGACTTGTCATATGCTATGCATGAGATCAACAATATGTCATATTTGCAATCTCTTTGTAGTAACTATGCATATGCCATTAAGTTAAACCCAATTTGCACATATGGCACAGATGACAAGCCCATGGTTATTGGCATTTGTTTCTCTTGTGATGATATTGACATGCTCCTTTGCATCATATCCATCATATGCCATGCCATGATTACCTAGCTTCGGACATGCATTGTTTTGGATATTGTTCCACTTCTCCATATTATGCTTCCACTATTGCTCATGAGGAGACCCCCATAGTTTCCTCATACATTTTAGGAGATTTTGATCCATCCCATCCATTTCATGATCCCCATACTTCTGTGCACAATATGCTCCTCATAAATGCCAATGCTATTGTTATGCCACATACTTGCTCTAATTTGTGTCCCCATCGTGCTATACATGACAACTATTCTTTCATGATGGATGACATATTTCTCTATCGTGCCTCAAATTTCTTTGAGCGATGCTTATCTTGTGCTAACTCACACATGCACATACACATCATGATGGATGATGTGTACATTTACCACGTGCACAATTTCTTTGGTTTGTGTGTCTTTTGTGTAGGTCCCCATACTTACTCGTCAACATCGCAAGAGCACGAGTTGACGAAACGAGCTCTAGAGAGCAATGATGACTTGGGATTCCGTGGATTATCTTTCCCACCGCTCCCTCCGCGCAGAGACTTCGCACATCTTTTCTACATGGCCCTCACATGGTTATGGCTTAATGTCCATTATATCTCTTATGCCCCTCTTGCCATGTTCACTTTGCATGATATGCTCATTTATATGCCTTTGCCATGCATTTGTGACCCATGCTTCGCATTACACATGATGATTGATTCTCATACTTGTATGTGTATTTGCAAGCTTGGTGGAGATATTGCTTGTTATTGCCATGATGCCTTGGTACCCCATGCCTATTATGATGCTTTGATCTTGATTTGTGATCATGCTTGCGATATGTCATGTGCTTGCCTATATTCACTATTTGCTCACATGACATGATTGCCATGACTTCCTATAGTGTGTTGCATCTTCGCGCCACTAGCTTGCACGACATGATTGATATGCTTGCTTATGTTTCATCACCGATGATTCATACTTGCTCCTTTCATGCAGTTGATGTCAACCATTGCCATGCTTTGCACATGATTGATATTGCTTGTTGTCATATGTCTCCACATGTTGCCTCTCTCAAGCGATATGATTGTCCATGCATTGAGCGCAACCATGATTTTAGTCTTGCCAATGAGATTGCCCCCATAGCATTCTCGCATTTATTTGGAGATTTTGACATATTTCTTGCGAAGCATGCTTGTCTTACCTCTTTGCACCATATGCCTAGTGACATGAAAATAGCCATTGTTGCACCATATTATTCATGCACTTTTGCTCCTAATGGTTATGTGCAAGAGAAGAGAACCATCATGATGGTTGATGTGTTTATATACCATGCGCATACATTCTTTGTTTTGCGAAGCATGCTTGTCTTACCTCTTTGCACCATATGCCTAGTGACATGAAAATAGCCATTGTTGCACCATATTATTCATGCACTTTTGCTCCTAATGGTTATGTGCAAGAGAAGAGAACCATCATGATGGTTGATGTGTTTATATACCATACGCATACATTCTTTGTTTTGTTGTGTGCATGTGTAGGATACTTGGAGTTCGTGTCAACTTCCACTTCACGTGAGTTGACCATTCGAGCTCTTGAGAGCGAACCACTTTTTTTCACGACGCTTCTACATTGCACTTGCCTGTGCTTCGGCATTGTGAAGGACGCACAAGGACACACTTTCAAGGAGATATCCTTCTCTTTCGAGACACCCAAAACCATGATCATGCATATTGTGGATCACACTACATGTGTTGCTTGCACCATGAGACTTATTTGTCATCTTGGACCCCTTGATTGCACACATGTTCGAGATCTTGTTTCGACTTGTCATTGTCACATTGCCATGCTTCATGATATATATGCCTTGTGTGTTGCATACAACTTGTTGCCTACTTGCTCATATCACATGTTTGGTTGCACCAATGTCATCCCTTCACATATTCCATGTCCCTTTACTTGTCACATGCTTGACTTATTTGCCTCACACATGTCAAACAATTGCTCTTTCTATTGTGTTGAGTGCCACACGACTTTCACTACACCGTATGCACGTTATGCTTGGATTGTCTTGCACTTGACTCATGTGTTTAGACACTTCATTTTACTTGGTGTTGTGAATGATTCGTACACCTACCATAGACCTTTCATTAAGCGCTTTATGCATGCTTGCTATGACTTTGAGGTAGATGCTTATTCTCTTGTCAAACATATGTGCATCTCTACCTCACATTTACAAGCTTGTTTCCATGATGACCTTGATTGTGCTCAACTCATATGCTCATATACCATGTCACAATCCTTTTGTCACACCACATGCTATGCTTGATGACCACACTTGTTGGGTGAATCACCTCTTGAATGCTCGGTTTTGCACTAACGCTAACCACATTTGTTTTTCCAAGTGTTTGTTCTCCTTGCTCCTTTTGAAGGAATCACTAGATGGTGCGACATTGGAGAGTGCCCATTTCGAGCTTCAAGATGATGAGTGCTTGGTGATCGACCGCTTCGACAAGGCGACGCCACCTCTTTCCCATGGTGATTTGGCTTTCGATCCGAGGTCGAATCTTTTCCAAGGGGGAGGGGATGATGCGGAGCATCCTAAGGACATCACCATGTCAAGAGTCCATTTGGCAAGTGACACGTGCGACCTCTACTTCTCATACATAAAGATGAATCATCTCCTTTACATGTGTTCACCTAACCCCTTCGAGGATGGTATACTACTTGACACTCCACTCGTGTGCATACATAGGTATTGTCGGAACACCATGGACGAGGAGGAGTGCGAGCGCAAGTGTACAACTACACCATCCGCGAGCGAAGCATGGAAGAGAAGGAAGAAGAGGAGTCTTCCTAGCGCAGAGATAGAGGTACTACCGGTCCAACTACCGGTCCAACTACCGGTGTGCCGGTACTACCGGTCCAACTACTGGTCAACCACCGGTCCACCTTCTGTGATCGACCGGTTGCAAGGCCAGTGCAAGGCCAGAACTTCCGCTAAAACCGCAAAAACCGGTACTACCGATCCTAGGACCGTTACTACCGCCCTGCCTGTGCGCAGTTGAAGGGTTTTCACCCATGTATCCCCCCAACTTACCCCTAGACTATAAGTACTCCTTCCCTTCCATCTTTTAGGGTCAGCATTGATTTAGCTCATAGTGAGATAGAGCTTTGCTCATCCATTACGGATCTACTCCACGAGAGAGACCGCGACCCCTCTACGGAGAAGATCCACCTTGGATTCAAGACCCCTAAACGGGAAGATCCTTCACGGATTCAAGACCTCATCTTGGAGATGAACTCTACCTTTTATCTTTCCCTTTGTTGTTCATGTACCTTGTGATCTTGTGTGTTTGATTGTCTAGTGGATGTGTGATTGCACTTGTTCTTGAGTGTTTTCCCTCGCGATTCCCCTTTGTGTTCTTCGTGTTCATCGCGGGATCCCTCCATTTCGTGAAAGATCGGCCATCTAGGGTTCCACCCTACATCACGTAGTAGATGTTCATTGTCATGGTGTACTTGCCGAGCCTGTGGTTCTTGTTGGGCTTGTTGCTCTTGTCGCGCTTGAGGAGGAACTTCGTCTTGCATTCTTGCTTGGTGGCGCCTCTCTTGCATATCATCTCGAAGAAAATCCTCTTCTTAACGAGTGTGTCGAGTGCGAGCTGCCACATTGCAATGTGCATCACGTAATGCTCGTTGCGCCTCAAGAGCTTGAGCTTCTCGATGTTGTTGTGATTGACGGTTAGCCTCGGCATCTTGTTCTTCTTGGTGTTGACGCGCTCGTTCTTGTTGTTGTTGGCGTAGTCGCTACCGTTCTTGTGCTTCCTCAAGTGTGGCTTGGTTCTGGCGATATCGACTTTTTTGGTCTTCAAATAGTTCTTGTGAACTCTTGTCATGAAGTGGATTTCGGTTGTCATGTCAAGCTTGACGTGCGGCTTGACGAAAAGTGTTTGATGTATGGGTACTTGAGCCTTCCGTGGAGTCGGTATGTCGACTTGAACGGCTTCGTCTTTGAGAGGATGTGGAAGAAGAACGTCGATTGACTATCAAAGTCCGTAGCTCGTCAAATTGGGTAGACATGTTGGTGTTGATGATGTCGAATTGCTCTCTTGTTCTTGCTTCAAATTGGCGCGCGTCCTCGGCGACTTGAACAATGTACTCGCACATAGCTTCACTTTCTTGATGGAGAGCTCGTTGGACACCGAAGAGATGTAGTTTGGTGACGTAGTTGTTCGCTTCTTGAGGATCGTCGAAGATCGGGTTGGAAGATGTACTTGGCCTATCTATTATCACAAGCAAGTATGTGAGTGGGAGAAAGTAGAAGACAATACCAAATGTACCTTAACCAAAGTTGAAAATGGATCAATGATCACTCAATTATGTAACCCGGAAATAGCACTATTGGTACCACTTCGTGTTGATTCTCACACCTACACAAGTAAAGCTTTGAGAGGAGCTTGGTTACGATGTGGCACAAATTCAATGCAATTGTCAAAGTGACTCAATGATGTTGAAAATGGTTCACTATTTGCTCATGCAACAAGTAGATCACTAACAAAGTAGCACACGGAACACACGCACGGATAGATAATTGTGGTTGTGCAACCAAAGGTTAGCGAAAATGTGGAATCCACGAAAAATGCTCGTGTTGCACAACACTAGAGAGACGCTAACCGATTGCTTAATACGCGGATACACACTTATGCACGACCTATAAGAGGCAAAACGTAACGACTATCTATCACAAGTATGCTGTGAGTGTATGATGTGCCGATGCTTGAGCACAAGATGGTATATTGCTATCTCAGATGATCTCTTTTGATGCAAGGTGTATGGTGTTATTTTCCTTTTGCTTATAAGCTTTGGTTGGCTCTTTTGCTTAAAAGCTTGTGAGCTCTTTCTTTGGGTACTTATGCATGCTTCTCGGATCAAGGTAGCTATTGTGTATGCGGATCACTCTTGTGGCACACGGAGATATGATGATATGGTATGCAATATCTATGGCTATCACTAATGTGCACAAGTGTCGTGGCCCGGCAATACTCAAATGGCTAGTCTCAATGGGAAAGCTACGCAAAGATGGTCCATAGGGTGACAATGCAATTGCAAGGTAGAATGAACAAAGTGTCGTCGATGTTACCGTCCTTGCCGAAGTTGAGCGGTGGTGTTGTCGAAGTCTTGCCATTCCAAGGTAGCCTAAACATCCAAGGAAACGGTGAAACCACAACTCAAGTATCCGAGGCAAAGGGAGACAAAAATTTCACAAACGTAGCGGTCAAACGATGGTGGTTGCGGAAGTGGTGGTGGAATGAAAGGGTAGGTGGTAGATGGTAGCGGAAGGTGGAACAAAACTGAAGAAATTCAGTGTTGTCAGGGTTCGTCGGACGTCCGGTAGGTCGCCGGTCGTCTAGTCGCTCGGGAAGGGCCAGACGTCCGGTAAGTTCCGCAAATCCGGTAAAAGCTTCTGTAGATGAGGTGTCGGTCGTCCGGTGTTTAACGGATGTCCGGTGCTTCGCAGGGTGCCGGACGTCCGGTAAAACGTCGGACGTCCGGTAAAACGTCGGTCGTCCGGTAGTTCTGGGCTAGGGCTCGCGGATCCGTGGACAAATTGGTCTAACTTGCCCAAATTTGCGGAGGAAAATCGGTGAAAAGATGGGGAAAAGCTAGATCCACTCGTGGCACAGGAAATCCATGGAACAAAGTCAACAAAATCTTGCCAAATCAACAGATCACAAAAAAAATTTGGGGCTATTTTTGTGGGGAATTTTCGAAATTGGGAAGAACACAACAAAAACAAGCTAGAAAACAGGGTGTGGGGCTCCAAATTCGTGATCAACCTATGCTCATGATACCATAATATGATGTAGGGTGGAAGCCTAATCGGCTAATCTTTCACGAAAGGAGGTTATCCCACGATGAACACGGAGAACACAAGGAAGACACGGAGGAAAACACAGGAGGAAACACTCAAATCAACACAAATACGGTCACACAGGTGCTAGATCCACGATGCACATCAAGATACACGATTCATAGTCAACAACGGTGGTACAAAGATAGTCTTCTCCCGGAGGAGGTCTTGAGTTATCCCTTGGGATCTTCTCCACGAAGGAGGTCTTGAATCCGAGGTGGATCTTCTCCGAAGAGGCCGCGGTCTCGTAGGAGAGGAACCACTAAGGTCTGTGATGAGCTATCCAAAAGCTGCCTCGAAAGGATGGAAGTCAACGAGTATATATTACATGGGATGACGCCGTCGGGTCGGACGTCCGCTGGTCACCGGACGTCCAAGGTTCGGGATGGACCGGACGTCCGGTAATCCTCGGATTTCCGCTATTTATGTTCTATGGTCGATGTCATGGACGTCCGGTGGCTTCCGGTCGTCCGGTCGTCTGGGAGTCACCGGTCGTATGGTGAGCGCCGGTAGTCCGGTGCCTGGGAGTGACCGGTCGTGCGGTGTGGGCTGGACGTCCGGTGCCTGTAGCCTCTTCAGCCGTACTTCGTCTTGTACGAAGCACTTGTCAATCTCGCCGTCTTGTCCACTGTACAGAGCTGTCCCGTGTCCTTCATCCAAGTACCTGAGTATGCATAGAGTTTCTGATGAGGGTAGAAGCCATGTCTCATGTGAATCGGGAGGATGTAGAGCAAGGAGGGAAGTCACCTCGGTCTCGAGAGCTCTAGCACGAGCACGTGTCATGGGTCCTTGAGGCACTTGGTGAGGCGATGGAGGGTCCATGGGGATGTCCTTAGGATGCTCTGCATCACCTACACTATAAGTACTCCTTCCCCTCCATCTTTTAGGGTCAGCTTTTGGATAGCTCATCATAGACCTTAGTGGTTCCTCTCCTACGAGACCGCGGCCTCTTCGGAGAAGATCCACCTTGGATTCAAGACCTCCTTCGTGGGGAAGATCCCAAGGGATAATTCAAGACCTTCTTCGGGAGAAGACTATATTTGTACCACCGTTGTTGACTATGGATCGTGCATCTTGATATGTATCGTGGATCTAGCACCTATGTGACCGTATTTGTGTTGATTTGAGTGGTTCCTCTCGTGTATTCCTCCGTGTTTTCCTTGTGTTCTCCGTGTTCATCGTGGGATTCCCTCCTTTTCATGAAAGATCTGCCGATTAGGGTTCCACCCTACATCACTTCAAGAAAAGAATAACTCCTTATCCAACGAGCTAGAAGAGTGCCGGACCCAGCTCGCCAAATTGGAAATTTCAAAGAAATCCGGAAAGGATGCTGGTGGTAAGAACAATGGTGGCCGGACAATATGATATTTGCGCTGATCACTGAGTCGTTAAGTACATACTAATTGTAATACAACAACAGGGCCGACCGACCAAATGGAAAGGGAGCTAAGGGCTGCTTTGGCGGACAAGAAATTTGCCGAAGAGGAATTAATTGCTGGTAAGCGCGTATTGACGCAGGCCATAGATAAAGTAAACCAAGCGTAGGATAAAAATGTTAGGCTGGAACATGAGTTAAAGGATGTAAGTGAAGGAAATATGCCCTAGAGGCAATAATAAAGATGTTATTTGTATTTCCTTATATCATGATAAATGTCTTTTATTCATGCTAGAATTGTATTAACCGGAAACTTAGTACATGTGTGGATACATAGACAAAACAGTATGTCCCTAGTATGCCTCTACTAGACTAGCTCATTGATCAAAGATGGTTATGTTTCCGAGCCATAGACATGAGTTGTCATTTGATCAACGGGATCACATCATTAGGAGAATGATGTGATGGACAAGACCCATCCGTTAGCATAGCACTATGATCGTTTAGTTTAACTGCTATTGCTTTCTTCATGACTTATACATGTTCCTAAGACTATGAGATTATGCAACTCCCGAATACCGTAGGAACACCTTGTGTGCTATCAAACGTCACAACGTAACTGGATGATCATAAAGATGCTCTACAGGTGTCTCCCAAAGTATTCGTGGTGTTGGCATAGATCAAGATTGGGATTTGTCACTCCGAGTGTCGGAGAGGTATCTCTGGGCCCTCTCGGTAACACACATCACAATAAGCCTTGCAAGCAAAAGGACTAATGAGTTAGTCACGAGATGATGTGTTACGGAACGAGTAAAGAGACTTTCCGGCAACGAGATTGAACTAGGTATAAAGATACCGATGATCGAATCTCGGGCAAGTAACATATCGTTTGACAAAAGGAACAACGTATGTTGTTATGCGGTTCTGACCGATAAAAGATCTTCGTAGAATATGTAGGAGCCAATATGAACATCCAGGTTCCGCTATTGGTTATTGACCAGAGATGAGTCTCGGTCATGTCTACATAGTTCTCGAACCCGTAGGGTCCGCACGCTTAACGTTTGATGACGATCGGTATTATGAGTTTTTGAGTATTGATGTACCGAAGGTAGTTCGGAGTCCCGGATGAGATCACGGACATGACGAGGAGTCTCGGAATGTCCGAGACATAAAGATTGATATATTGGACGGCTATATTCGGACACCGGAAGTATACCGGAAAAGTTTCGGATTTATCGGGAATGCCGGAGGGGGTTACCGGAACCCCCTACGAGAGGGAATGGTCCATAGTGGGCCTAAAGGGTGAGAGAGAGGCAGCCCATAGGGCTGGCCGGCGCCCCCACCTAGGAATCCTAGTTGGACTAGGATTGGGGGGGCGCAACCTCTCCTAATCCTTTCCCCCTTCTTTCTTTCCGGTGAATCCTACTAGGAATAGGATTGCAATCCTATTCCTAGTAGGAGTCCCCTCCCTAGCCGCACCATAGGAGGTGGCCGGCCCCTCCTCCCTTGCTCCTTTATATACGGGGGCAGGGGGGCACCCAAAGACACACAAGTTGAATTGTTTTAGCCGTGTGCGGTGCCCCCCTCCACAGAATCACACCTCGGTCATACCGTCGCGGAGCTTAGGCGAAGCCCTGCGCCGGTGAACACATCATATCCGTCACCACGCCGTCGTGCTAACGAAACTCTCCCGTGAAGCTCAACTGGATCAAGAGCTCGTGGGACGTCATCAAGCTGAACGTGTGCTGAACGCGGGGGTGCCGTACGTTCGGTGCTTGATCGGTTGGATCGCGAAGAAGTTCAACAACATCAACCGCGTCACTTGACGCTTCCGCTCCCGGTCTACGAGGGTACGTAGACACACTCTCCCCTCTCGTTGCTATGCATCTGGTAGATAGATCTTGCGTGATCGTAGGAAAATTTTAAAATACTACGTTCCCCAACAGTGGCATCATGAGCCAGGTTTATGCGTAGATGATATGCACGAGTAGAACACAATAAGATTGTGGACGATACTAGTCATACTGCTTACCAGCATGTCATACTTTGCTTCGGCGGTATTGTGAGATGAAGCGGCCCGGACCGACATTACGCGTACGCTTACGCGAGACTGGTTTCACCGTTACGAGCACTCGTTGCTTAAAGGTGACTGGCGGGTGTCTGTCTCTCTCACTTTAGCTGAATCAAGTGTGGCTACGCCCGGTCCTTGTGAAGGTTAAAACAGCACATACTTGACGAAACATCGTTGTGGTTTTGTATGCGTAGGTAAGAACGGTTCTTGCTAAGCCCGTAGCAGCCACGTAAAACTTGCAACAAACAAAGTAGAGGACGTCTAACTTGTTTTTGCAGGGCATGTTGTGATGTGATATGGTCAAGACATGATGAGTTATACGGTTTTGTATGAGATGATCATGTTTTGTAAAGTTATCGGCAACTAGCAGGAGCCATATGGTTGTCGCTTTATTGTATGAAATGCAATCGCCATGTAATTGCTTTAGTTTATCACTAAGCGGTAGCGATAGTCGTAGAAGCAATAGTTGGCGAGACGACAACGATGCTACGATGGAGATCAAGGTGTCAAGCCGGTGACGAAGGTGATCATGACGGTGCTTTGGAGATGGAGATCAAAAGCACAAGATGATGATGGCCATATCATGTCACATATTTTGATTGCATGTGATGTTTATCTTATTATGCTTCTTATTTTGCTTAGAACGACGGTAGCATTATAAGATGATCCCTTACTAAATTTCAAGGTATAAGTGTTCTCCCTGAGTATGCACCGTTGCGAAAGTTCGTCGTGCCGAGACACCACGTGATGATCGGGTGTGATAAGCTCTACGTTCAAATACAACGGGTGTAAGCCAGTTCTGCACACGCAGAATACTCGGGTTAAACTTGACGAGCCTAGCATATGCAGATATGGCCTCGGAACACTGGAGACCGAAAGGTCGAGCGTGAATCATATAGTAGATATGATCAACATAAGATGTTCACCATTGAAACTACTCCATCTCACGTGATGATCGGACATGGTTTAGTTGATTTGGATCACGTGATCATTTAGATGACCAGAGGGATGTCTATCTAAGTGGGAGTTCTTTATTTTAATATGATTAAATTGAACTTTAATTTATCATGAACTTAGTCCTGATAGTTTTGCATATCTATGTCGTTGTAGATCAATGGCCCGTGCTACCGTTCCTTTGAATTTTAATGCATTCCTAGAGAAAGCTAAGTTGAAAGATGATGGTAGCAATTACACGGACTGGGTCCGTAACCTGAGGATTATCCTCATTGCTGCACAGAAGAATTATGTCCTTGAAGCACCGCTAGGTGACAAGCCCCCTTCCGCTGATGCAGACGCTGTGAACGTCTGGCAGTCGCGGTCTGATGACTACACGATAGTTCAGTGTGCCATGCTTTACGGCTTAGAACCGGGACTTCAACGACGTTTTGAACGTCATGGAGCATATGAGATGTTTCAGGAGTTGAAGTTAATATTTCAAGCAAATGCCCGAATTGAGAAATATGAGATTTCCAATAAGTTCTACAGCTGCAAAATGGAGGAGAATAGTTCTATCAGTGAACACTTGCTCAGAATGTCTGGGTACTACAATCATATGAATCAACTTGGTTGCAATGTTGACGAAGATAGTGTTATTGATAGAGTTCTTCAATCACTGCCACCAAGCTATAAAGGCTTCGTGATGAACTATAACATGCAAGGGATGCAAAAGACAATTCCCGAGCTCTTCGCTATGCTCAAAGCTGCGGAGGTAGAAATCAAAAAGGAGCATCAAGTGTTGATGGTTAATAAGACCACTAGTTTCAAGAAAAAGGGCAAGGGAAAGAAAGGGAACTTCAAAAAGAATAGCAAATCAGTTGCTACTTCAACGAAGAAACCCAAATCTGGAGCCAAGCCTGAAACTGAGTGCTTCTACTGCAAGGGAACTGGACACTGGAAGCGGAACTGCCCCAAGTATTTGGCGGATAAGAAGGATGGCAAGATGAACAAAGGTATATATGATATACATGTTATTGATGTGTACCTTACTAATGCTCGTAGTAGTACCTGGGTATTTGATACCGGTTCGGTTGCTAATATTTGTAACTCGAAACAGGGACTACGGATTAAACGAAGATTAGCTAAGGACGAGGTGACGATGCGCGTGGGAAACGGTTCCAAAGTCGACGTGATCGCCGTCGGCACGCTACCTCTACATCTACCTTCGGGATTAGTTTTAGACCTAAATAATTGTTATTTGGTGCCAGCGTTGAGCATGAACATTATATCTGGATCTTGTTTATTGCGAGACAGTTATTCATTTAAATCAGAGAATAATGGTTGTTCCATTTTTATGAATAATATCTTTTTTGGTCATGCACCCTTAAAGAGTGGTCTATTCTTACTGGATCTTGATTGTAGTGATACACATATTCATAATATTGAAACCAAAAGATACAAGGTTAATAATGATAGTGCAACTTATTTGTGGCACTGCCGTTTGGGTCATATTGGTGTAAAACGCATGAAGAAACTCCATAAAGATGGACTTTTGGAATCACTTGATTATGAATCACTTGGTGCTTGCGAACCGTGCCTCATGGGCAAGATGACTAAAACTCCGTTCTCCGGAACTATGGAACGAGCAACAGATTTGTTGGAAATCATACATACTGATGTATGTGGACCAATGAGCGTTGATGCTCGCGGCGGGTATCGTTATTTTCTGACCTTCACTGATGATTTGAGCAGATATGGGTATATCTACTTAATGAAACACAAGTCTGAAACATTTGAAAAGTTCAAAGAATTTCAGAGTGAAGTAGAGAATCATCGTAACAAGAAAATAAAATTCCTACGATCTGATCGTGGAGGAGAATATTTGAGTTACGAGTTTGGTCTTCATTTGAAACAATGTGGAATAGTTTCACAACTCACGCCACCTGGAACGCCACAACGTAATGGTGTGTCCGAACATCGTAACCGTACTTTATTAGATATGGTGCGATCTATGATGTCTCTTACCGATTTACCACTATCGTTTTGGGGTTATGCTTTAGAGACAGCTGCATTCACGTTAAATAGGGCACCATCTAAATCCGTTGATACGACGCCTTATGAACTGTGGTTTGGCAAGAAACCAAAGTTGTCGTTTCTTAAAATTTGGGGCTGCGATGCTTATGTGAAAACACTTCAACCTGATAAGCTCGATCCCAAGTCGGAGAAATGTGTCTTCATAGGATACGCAAAAGAAACTGTTGGGTACACCTTCTATCACAGATCCGAAGGCAAAATATTCGTTGCTAAGAACGGATCCTTTCTAGAAAAGGAGTTTCTCTCGAAAGAAGTGAGTGGGAGGAAAGTAGAACTTGATGAGGTAATTGTACCTTCTCCCATATTGGAAACTAGTACATCACAGGAAATTGTTCCAGTGATTCCTACACCAATTAGTGAGGAAGTTGATGATAATGATCATGAAACTTCGGATCAAGTTTCTACTGAACGTCGTAGATCAACCAGAGTACGTTCCGCACCAGAGTGGTACGGCAACCCAGTTCTGGAAATCATGTTACTAGACCATGATGAACCTACGAACTATGAGGAAGCGATGATGAGCCCAGATTCCGCAAAATGGCTTGAAGCCATGAAATCTGAGATGGGATCCATGTATGAAAACAAAGTATGGACTTTGGTTGACTTGCCCGATGATCGGCAGGCCATCGAAAATAAATGGATCTTCAAGAGGAAGACCGATGCAGACGGTAATATTACTGTTTACAAAGCTCGACTTGTTGCGAAAGGTTTTTGACAAGTTCAAGGAGTTGACTACGATGAGACTTTCTCACCTGTAGCGATGCTTAAGTCTGTCCGAATCATGTTAGCAATTGCCGCATTTTATGATTATGAAATCTGGCAAATGGATGTCAAAACTGCATTCCTAAATGGATATCTCAAAGAAGAGTTGTATATGATGCAACCAGAAGGTTTTGTCGATCCAAAAGGTGCTAACAAAGTATGCAAACTCCAGCGATCCATCTATGGACTGGTGCAAGCATCTCGGAGTTGGAATATACGCTTTGATGAGGTGATCAAAGCATATGGTTTTATACAGACTTTTGGAGAAGCCTGTATTTACAAGAAAGTGAGTGGGAGCTCTGTAGCATTTCTAATATTATATGTAGATGACATATTGTTAATTGGAAATGATATAGAATTTCTGAATAGCATAAAAGGATACTTGAATAAAAGTTTTTCAATGAAAGACCTCGGTGAAGCTGCTTACATATTAGGCATCAAGATCTATAGAGATAGATCAAGACGCTTAATTGGACTTTCACAAAGCACATACCTTGATAAGATTTTGAAAAGGTTCAAAATGGATCAGTCAAAGAAAGGGTTCTTGCCTGTTTTACAAGGTATAAAGTTGAGTAAGACTCAATGCCCGACCACTGCAGAAGATAGAGAGAAAATGAAAGTCATTCCCTATGCCTCAGCCATAGGATCTATCATGTATGCAATGCTGTGTACCAGACCCGATGTGTGCCTTGCTATAAGTCTAGCAGGGAGGTACCAAAGTAATCCAGGAGTGGATCACTGGACAGCGGTCAAAAACATCCTAAAGTATCTGAAAAGAACAAAGGATATGTTTCTCGTACATGGAGGTGACAAAGAGCTCGTCGTAAACGGTTACGTCGATTCTAGCTTTGACACTGATCCGGATGACTCTAAGTCACAAACCGGATATGTATTTTTATTGAACGGTGGAGCTGTCAGCTGGTGCAGTTCCAAGCAGAGCGTCGTGGCGGGATCTACGTGTGAAGCGGAATACATAGCTGCTTCGGAAGCAACAAATGAAGGAGTCTGGATGAAGGAGTTCATATCCGATCTAGGTGTAGTACCTAGTGCATCGGGTCCAATGAAAATCTTTTGTGACAACACTGGAGCCATAGCCTTGGCGAAGGAATCCAGGTTTCACAAGAGAACAAAGCACATCAAAAGACGCTTCAATTCCATCCGCGATCTAGTCAAGGAGGGAGACATAGAGATTTGCAAAATACATACGGATATGAATGTTGCAGACCCGTTGACTAAGCCTCTTCCACGGGCAAAACATGAGCAGCACCAAGACTCCATGGGTCTGAAAATCATCACTTTGTAATCTAGATTATTGACTCTAGTTCAAGTGGGAGACTGAAGGAAATATGCCCTAGAGGCAATAATAAAGATGTTATTTGTATTTCCTTATATCATGATAAATGTCTTTTATTCATGCTAGAATTGTATTAACCGGAAACTTAGTACATGTGTGGATACATAGACAAAACAGTATGTCCCTAGTATGCCTCTACTAGACTAGCTCATTGATCAAAGATGGTTATGTTTCCTAGCCATAGACATGAGTTGTCATTTGATCAACGGGATCACATCATTAGGAGAATGATGTGATGGACAAGACCCATCCGTTAGCATAGCACTATGATCGTTTAGTTTAACTGCTATTGCTTTCTTCATGACTTATACATGTTCCTATGACTATGAGATTATGCAACTCCCGAATACCGTAGGAACACCTTGTGTGCTATCAAACGTCACAACATAACTGGGTGATCATAAAGATGCTCTACAGGTGTTTCCGAAAGTATTCGTGGTGTTGGCATAGATCAAGATTAGGATTTGTCACTCCGAGTGTCGAAGAGGTATCTCTGGGCCCTCTCGGTAACACACATCACAATAAGCCTTGCAAGCAAAAGACTAATGAGTTAGTCACGAGATGATGTGTTACGGAACGAGTAAAGAGACTTGCCGGCAACGAGATTGAACTAGGTATAAAGATACCGACGATCGAATCTCGGGCAAGTAACATACCGTTTGACAAAAGGAACAACGTATGTTGTTATGCGGTTCTGACTGATAAAAGATCTTCGTAGAATATGTAGGAGCCAATATGAACATCCAGGTTCCGCTATTGGTTATTGACCAGAGATGAGTCTCGGTCATGTCTACATAGTTCTCGAACCCGTAGGGTCCGCACGCTTAACGTTTGATGACGATCGGTATTATGAGTTTTTGAGTATTGATGTACCAAAGGTAGTTCGGAGTCCCGGATGAGATCACGGACATGACGAGGAGTCTCGGAATGTCCGAGACATAAAGATTGATATATTGGACGGCTATATTCGGACACCGGAAGTATACCGGAAAAGTTTCGGATTTATCGGGAATGCCGGAGGGGGTTACCGGAACCCCCTACGAGAGGGGATGGTCCATAGTGGGCTTAAAGGGTGAGAGAGAGGCAGCCCATAGGGCTGGCCGGCGCCCCCACCTAGGAATCCTAGTTGGACTAGGATTGGGGGGGCGCCACCTCTCCTAATCCTTTCCCCCTTCTTCCTTCCGGTGAATCCTACTAGGAATAGGATTGCAATCCTATTCCTAGTAGGAGTCCCCTCCCTAGCCGCACCATAGGAGGTGGCTGGCCCCTCCTCCCTTGCTCCTTTATATACGGGGGCAGGGGGGCACCCAAAGACACACAAGTTGAATTGTTTTAGCCGTGTGCGGTGCCCCCCTCCACAGAATCACACCTCGGTCGTACCGTCGCGGAGCTTAGGCGAAGCCCTGCGCCGGTGAACACATCATATCCGTCACCACGCCGTCGTGCTGACGAAACTCTCCCGTGAAGCTCAACTGGATCAAGAGCTCGTGGGACGTCATCAAGCTGAACGTGTGCTGAACGCGGAGGTGCCGTACGTTCGGTGCTTGATCGGTTGGATCGCGAAGAAGTTCAACAACATCAACCGCGTCACTTGACGCTTCCGCTCCCGGTCTACGAGGGTACGTAGACACACTCTCCCCTCTCGTTGCTATGCATCTGGTAGATAGATCTTGCGTGATCGTAGGAAAATTTTAAAATACTACGTTCCCCAACAGTAAGAGCCCAACTCTCAAGCGCTTTGGAAGAGAATCGGAGGCTAAAAGGCGGCATTTTCAATATGTCCCTTATACCTAGCTCTCCTTATAGTCCCTTATTTTGAAAGTTTGTCATAAGACTTTTCCTGCAGGTTTGTTAACTAGGCAGCCCGAAAGGGGAGTGTCCGGTTTTGGGGGTGACATGCTGCAAGAGTTGTCAAGGGTCCACGAGCGAGCTCGGAAGGCCATGAAGAATATGGCCAAGGCTTTATGGCCGAACGATTCGCCTCCAGAAACTGTGGAGGATTTGGCGAACTTGTTTAAAGGGGCTCGACGCTGCTTCGAACTGTGGAAAGCATCAGCATGTCGCATGGGTGCTCGAGAAGCCTGGGCCATGGTGAAGGCATGCTACACTCGCCTTGATCCGAATCATATGGCCCATGTGGGACCTCTAGGGTCCGATGGACAAGAAATCCCTCTGCATTTGGTATATGACCAAGTAGAGGCAGCTGCCAAGTTTTTCCAACAGGACTGTAGACTAGACAGCCTTATAGAGGGAATAGAGAAAGAGTAGTCGTTTGATTCTATGTATTAATGTACTTTTACCATCAAACTTATCTCCGGCCGAATTCATAAAAAGTTTGTCATGGACGACTTCTACTTTAACCTCCATAAACCCAAAGGCTGGAGTGTTTCTGAATACTATATCTGTGGTAAACACGTGATATGATCAGAAACCAGGCAATCCGTTCATAATTGCTTGAACAGACAAACTGTTTTTGGGAAGTTATGTTATATTACTGTTTAACATAAGAAACATCTTCCAGAGAGAATAGTTCCGTTAGGGGTTCCTTTCCCTGGGTCAGCGTGCATATGCGGGCCTAAGCTTTTGATCCTGTGAAAATGATTGTAGGATGCCATATCCTATGGTAGTTTAAAATACGTGCTTTAAAAAGCGATATGTCGTGTATCCGCCGACCGATTATTCTCTTAAGAGCGCTAGCTTTCGGCTTCACCCAGTCTGAGGTACATGTCCGGATTACATGGCTATAACAATCGCAGAGGTGCTCCCTTTACTCCCTAGCCGAACAATCGGAAACGTAGGGGTAATCATAGGAGTCAGGTAACCCAGTTTGGCCAGAACTTAAGTCATATTGGTGCATATAATGGCAATGAAGGACTGTAAAAAATAGACGACATTTTAAGCAAGAAGCTTTATTGGTAATCGGCTTCGCTAAAGAAGCCCCCAAGTATATTTAAGGTAGATACATTGAAAGATGTACTTATCCTGTGGCAGTTCGGGCGAGCCGAATACTTGCCAATGAGAGAAAAGGTACAAAAGAGGAGAAGGAGAAAAATTAAAGATAAAAGATAAGACCTAACTTAAAAGGAGGAAAAAATTGCTACCGAACTATCCATAGAATCTTCGGAGCCTGGCAGCGTTCCACGGGTTCGGCTCAAGGCGGTTGTCTTGTGCATTCCGAAGGCGATAGGCTCCACCGGTGAGTACTTCGTCGATAATGAAGGGGCCCTCCCATTTTGGTTTGAGCTTGTCCTTTTTCTTCTCCGGGAAGCATAAAACGAGTTCGCCGATGTTGTATGTCTTGGCCCGCACTTCTCTGCTCTGGTATCGCCTGGCCTGTTGTTGATAAAATGCGGAACGGCTTGCGCTGTATCACGCTCCTCTTCAAGTCCATCTAGGTCGTCCTACCAATCTAGCTCGGCTTCTCTCAACTCGTACATGCGCACTCAAGGTGAGTCGTGAATAATGTCACAGGGCAGAACAGCCTCTGCGCCGTACACCATGGAAAAAAGTGTGTATCCGGTCATCCGATTAGGTGTGGTCCGCAGCCCCCAGAGTACGGAGTCATGCTCTTCGACCCATTGTTTATCAGACTCCTATAGGGAGCGCACCAGTCGGGGTTTAATGCCGCTCATTATCTGACCAATGGCTCTTTCGTCTTGACTGTTTGTTTGAGGATGGTACAGAGAAGCGTAATCAAGTTTAATACCTAACTTTGTGCACCAGTTTTTTACCTCGTCAGCTGTGAAGTTGGTGCCATTATCTGTGATAATACTGTGCGGGACACCATAACGATGTACTACACCGGATATAAAATCTATCATAGGCCCTGCCTCAGCTGTTTTTACTACCTTGGCTTCTATCCATTTAGTGAATTTATCTACCATCACCAGCAAGTATTTCTTTTTATGGCTTCCCCTTTAAGGGGACCGACCATATCGAGCCCCCAGATCGCAAAAGGCCAAGTAATGGTGATTGTTCTTAGAGCGGTGGGAGGCATGTGACTTTGATTTGCAAACAGGTGGCAGCCAACATAGTGTTGGACTAAGGTGTGGGCATCTGCTCGGGCAATGGGCCAAAAAAAGCCAGCTCGAAAAGCTTTGCCTACGAGCGCCCGGGCTGCGGCATGGTGGCCGCCCATTCCAGCATGTATTTCAGTGAGAATTTTCCTTCCCTACTCTTCGGAGATGCACCTTTGTAGAACACCAGTAGTGTTTTTCTTATATAATTCACCTTCGTGAACTTTGTAGGCTTTAGAACGCCGGACTATGCGGCGGGCCTCATTTTTGTCATCGGGGAGCTCCTGGCTTTTAAGATAAGCTAGGAAGGGCTCTTTCCAGGGGGCTATGATAGCCATTATCTCGTGAGCCGAAGGAGTTGTCTCCATGTTTGGGTCTTCGATGACGTCCTGGTTAACTTCGTCCGAGGGTGTATTCGGATACGAATTCATATCGCCGCCCGCGTCCTACCATGTTACTGATGGCTTAAATAGCCTTTCCACAAAGGTGTTAGGTGGGACGGGGTCGCGTTTAGCGCCCATACGAGCGAGTACGTCCATGGCCTGGTTATTTTCCCAGGCTACGTGATGGAATTCCAACCCCTCAAATCTAGCCAATATTTTCAATATAGCATTGCTATAAGCTGCAATTTTTCAATCATTCGCATCAAAATCTCCATTAATTTGGGAGATAGCGAGGTTTGAGTCTCCGCGTATGTTGAGGCTTTGTATGCCCATGGATACAGCTAGGCGGAGACCATGCAATAGGGCCTCGTATTCGGCCACATTGTTCGAGTCCGTGTACATAATTTCTAGGACGTACCGGACTGTATCCCCTTTTGGAGATATCAATATTACACCGACCCCCAATCCGGCTAGCATTTTGGAACCGTCGAAGTACATTGTCCAGTGGGAGTATGAGCCATACTCTTTAGGGAGTTCGGCTTCGGTGCATTCTGCGACAAAGTCAGCCAACACCTGGGATTTAATAGTCCGGCGTGGCTTGTAAGATATTTCGAACGGTAAGACCTCGATGGCCCATTTGGCTATGCGTCCGGTGGTGTCTTTATTGTTAATAATATCGTTGAGTGGTACCTCGGATGCTACTGTGATCGAACACTCTTGAAAGTAGTGTCGAAGTTTCCGCGATGACATGAAGACCGCATAGGCAATTTTCTGATAGTGGGGGTACCGTGATTTGCATGGTGTTAGAACCTCGGATACGTAGTATACGGGATTTTGAACGGGGAATTTATGTCCCTCTTCGGCTCGTTCAATGGCGAGTACGACATTCACTTCCTTGTGAGTGGCTGATATATACAGCAGCATAGGTTCGCCAACACCAGGAGCATCTAGGATTGTGTTTGTCGCTACTAGAGTTTTTATTTCTTCCAATCCAGCTATGGCCGCGTCCATCCATTCAAAATTGTCAGTGCGTCGTAGCAATCTATAAAGTGGCAATGCTTTTTGCCCTAACCTGGAAATGAAGCGGCTTAAGGCCGCTATGCAGCCTGCTAGCTTTTGCACTAGCTCGAGGTCGGTTGGTGTTTTGAGCTCTGATAAGGCCCGAATTTTAGCTGGGTTAGCTTCGATTCCTCTATGGGATACGATGAACCCTAGTAGTGATGAGGGCATGACTAACTTGGATACGACCAAAAATATTGAATACATGTATATTTGTGAGGTGATTTCTAATGCAAACTATGCAACAATTTATTTATGTCATCCAGGACAAAAATACTTCACAAACTTTTGTGCCATGTCTAATTCCAGGTGTATGGGACATTTGTACAATCCACATATGAAGATAAGGGGAAAAGAGAAGTTTAGGTGCTGTTCAAAAAGTTCTCCCACGTCACTTTTGGGCCAAGAAAAGATAGAGTCCAAGTATCTCACGTTCTGCATCCAGATTCTGACTTCACAGACATACGTGAGTCAAAATGGCAAGAACTCCTTCATACGTACTCCGAATTGGGTGATTCTTTTTTTGTTGGAAACTAGATTTCGTACACTTTCCAAAACAATTGGATCCACCTTCAAATTCATCTGGAGCGTTGAGATATCGACGAAACAATTTGACGCTGCAGCAGAATCCGAGTCAAACTACAAGTCCAAAGGTGTTGCATCACCTCCACTTGGGCCCATGAGCCTTGTACGACCTAGGGTTAGTTTGATGAGGACATCACTAACAAGGTTACACCCACAGCTCCAACTGACACATATACAGGACCAATTACTAGAGCTCGCGCACGCCAATTAAATTACCAGGTACTTTCGTTTCTTGGTAATGAATCTAATGTTCTTGAGAATATGATGCTGCCTAAATTGGATACATTTGTCTTGCTTACAAATGAAGGGCCTAGCTTGGACAAGAAGGATGAACATTGGAACAAGATCAAGCATGGAGATGATGGCATGCGCATGGGGAACAAGAATGGAGTTACAAGTGATGATTTCAGGACTTTGAAGCCACCATAATGAGTGTGTGAAGCCTTGGACGAAATATACAAGATGCCACTTCATAAATTTCGTCCAGAGGCTATTATAGGTGCTGCGTCACCCTATTATTGGGCCAGGCCCATGTAATTTCGAAATACTTGAGTATAGGCTATTTTTAGAGTCCGTATGTGTGGGGAAACAAGAGTTAGGGTTGGTTTCGGACCCCTCCACCAAGGGCCACGAAATTCCCCCCTCTTTCCCCCATATATACAGCCCTTAGGGCGTCGTTTAGACATTGGTTTTGTTTAGATTAAAGTTTGCCATAGCTGCAACTTCGCGTACTTCGTTCGTGTTCAACGACCAGACCAAGACGTCGCAGAACCCCACTTGATCAATAAAGCTTTCCTCTTAAATTCGCAATATCCAGATTGCAATCTCAGTTTCTTGCTTGTTCTTCATTTGCCTGCAGGAAACAAACCTTCGTGTTCAGGTTGATCGTGCTCCAGCGTGGTCAATAACCTCTCGGAGTTGGTTTAGCGATTGCCAAGCGGCGACGTCCTCGCACGTTCGTAGTCGGATCGTCAAAGTCGACTTCCTCCAAAACGATAGCCACCATCTCATCGAAAGACGGGACACCTTTGCCTCTATCAAGTGGTATCAGATTTCCAGGTTGCTCGGTGAGATTTTACAGTTTTTCGTAGTTTAGATCGAGTCTGTTCTTCATACCTATAGTCCACGAAAAAGCCAAAAAAAATTAGGGTTAGTTCATCCCATCCGAACCAATCTGAGCCTTTGCATAATCTTTTCTGTATTTGCTTTGTTGAATTTGCGGTTGCATCGTCGTGTCAAGTTGCTGGTCTTAGCGTCTAGTCCTTTAGAGTTTTGAGTTCTGTTCGCAGGTTGTCACGTCGCCGTTGCCATATATCACCACCGCATCATCATCATCATCGCTGCTGCCATATACCACCACCGCACCAACTTCATCACCGCTGCCATATACCACCACCACATATTCACCGCCAATCCGAGTCCATATAGGCCACCACATATCCGCCGCCATCACGCCAATCCGAGTCCACCTGCAACATATATCCGCCACCAGTCCGAGTTCCACCAGATTCATCTCCGCCACCAGTCCTATTCCGAGTCCAGTATTTTGTTACTCTGTTTTGGATTTTTAGATCACGCCATACTTCGAGTCGTGACGGAGAAGGACTCCCAAACATCCGTGCTACACGCAGTAGAAAACTAGTTCCAAACTCAAAAAAAAACTAAGTCTGGAAAATTCTGGCTAGGCAGTTTTTAGACCATTTGTAGACTGTTTCGAAAAAAAATTTGTTGCGGAGCAAAAAAAAAGAGGAAAAAAAGTGCAAAAAAGAGAAAAAAAAGAGAAAAAAATTCAGGGTGTGCTCCTCCCTTGTTTATGTGCTGCGCCGTGATTTTGTTAGTGTTCTAGGCTCGCGTCTCTAGCACGGTCTAGCCTAGGACCAGCACAGTACCATCGCTGAGCGTTTATTCAACTTTGCATCTCTGAATTGATTATTGCTGACCCTTTTTCCTACCATCTTATAAGCCTTCCCAGCTCCACATACATCTACGTCGTGCGTTTTGACTCTCCCTGGTAATCGCTTTATCCAACCTTTGAGATTTTTGACTACCACGGTTGCCGATCACCACCTGCTGCTGGGTAAGAACTGGCAAGAATTTGAGATTTGCTTGACGGATTTGTGACGCCCGACCACCACCATTTTCTAGTAGTTTGCAGGATCATATTCTTGTGTGTTTCTATTGCTGCTAGCCATGCCAGGATCACAAGCCGACGAGACAGACTGGGAGAACTTGACGAACAAGGAGCTTCATGATAAGTTTCAGCAGATGATGAGTGTACAGGTGCAAGATGTGCTAAACAGATTTGACGAGGCCATGGAGAAGATAGATGGCATGGAGAAGACGTTGGAAACAAAGCTCGATAACAAGTTTGCTGAATTGCTTTCGCATTTTCCACCACCACCGGCTGCTGCAGCTATCGCACCTCTACAACAACAACAACAACAACAACAACAACAACATCGCCTTCCAAATCAAGTGGGACAAGCACATCGCGTTCCCCTTGAGCCTGGTCAAACTTCTGGTGCCGTTGTTGACGTTTCTGTAGCTCCTGCTGCTACTGCAGAGGTGGAGGACCATTACGAGGATGAGGTTAACCAAAATCAGAACTACGTGCAACCACCAGCACCACCACCACCAGGTCGTCCTCATGCATATCATCGCAACGGTAGGGCTGCACCACCACCTGAGGTACATGACCATCTTCCTAAACTGAAATTGAATATTCCACCATTTGAGGGTAGATATGTTCCTGATATATATCTTATTTGGGAGTTAGAAACTGAACAACGTTTTACATGTTTACACTATCCCGAGGAGAGACGTGTTCCTGCTGTTGTTTGTGCTTTCACTAGTTTTGCATGTGTTTGGTGGTCTGAACATTGTAGATTATATCCTATTCCAACTACTTGGGCTGCTTTGAAAACTGCTATGCGTACTCATTGGGTTCCACCATATTATCAACGTGAATTACTTCAAAAATTGCAGTGCTGAAGACAAGGAAATTTTTTTGTAGAAGAATATTATCAGCAATTACAAACTGGCCTGATTAGATGTGGTATTGTTGAGGAGAATGAAGCTATGCTTGCACGTTTTATGGGTGGATTAAATAGAGAGATTCAGACCATTCTAGAGTATAAGGATTATAATACTATCACTCGTTTATTCCATCTTGCTTGTAAAGCTGAACGTGAAGTGCAGGATCAACAGGCATTGGCGCGGACTAACTTTTCTGCAGGTCGACCTTCATCATGGACACCGCGTGCATCCTCTACTTCCACACATTCTACTGCACCGACACCTCCATCAGCTGTTACCTCCAACCGTGATACAAGGAAGCAGGCACAACCACCATTATCTGCCAAGAGCACACCTATTGGGCATGCACAGAGTTCTTCTTCCTCCATGGCATCAACAGAGCACATCAGTGATATTATTTGTCGTCGTTGTAAGGGAAGAGGACATTTTGCGAGAGAATGCACATCTCATCGTGTGATGATTGCTACTGAGGATGGTGGATATGAGTCCGCTAGTGACTATGATGAGGAGACTTTGGCTCTTATTACACGTGAACAACACGGCGAAGACGATTCTGATCATGAGACGCAATACATGGCTCCTGAAGATGCTGACAGGTATGAATGTTTAGTTGCTCAACGTGTTTTGAGTGTGCAGGTTACACAAGCTAAGCAAAATCAGAGGCATAATTTGTTCCATACAAAGGGAGTTGTGAAGGAATGTTCTGTTCGCGTCATCATAGATGGAGCGAGTTGCAACAACTTGGCTAGCATGGAGATGGTGGAGAAGTTATCTCTCACCACCGGACCACATCCACATCCTTACTACATCCAATGGTTCAACAACAGCGGCAAGGTTAAGGTAACACGTACTGTTCGTGTGCATTTTAGTATCTCTACATATGATGATTATGCTGATTGTGATGTGGTACCTATGCAAGCATGTTCCTTATTACTTGGTAGACCATGGCAATTTGATAAAAATTATGTACACCATGGTAGAAACAATCAGTATATTCTTGTTCATAAGGATAAAAATATTACTTTACTTCCTATGACTCTTGATTCCATTTTGAAAATGATATTAATAGAGCTAATAAAGCAAAACATGAGAAAAATAAGAGTGAAAATCATATTGTGGCAAAAGAATTTGAGCAACAAATGAAACCTAATAATAAACCATCTATTGTTGCTTCTGAAATTAAATTGAAAAGTGCATATTTACTTGCCACCAAATCTGATATTGATGAGCTAGATTTTAGCAAATCTGTTTGCTATGGTTTTGTGTGTAAAGTGGCATTATTTTCATTCGAGGACGTGCCTTCCTCTTTGCCTCCTGCTATCACTAACATTTTGCAGGAGTTCGCCGACATTTTTCCACAAGACGTGCCATCGGGATCACCACCTATTCGAGGGATTGAGCATCAGATTGACTTAATTCCCGGTGCATCGCTACCCAACCGCGCACCATACCGTACCAATCCAGAAGAGACGAAGGAGATTATGCGTCAAGTACAGGAGCTACTCGACAAAGGTTATATACGCGAATCCCTTAGTCCTTGTGCTGTTCCCATTATTCTAGTGCCGAAAAAGGATGGTACATTGCGTATGTGTGTTGAGAGTAGAGGCATTAATAATATTACTATTCGTTATCATCATCCTATTCCTAGGCTAGATGATATGCTTGATGAATTGAGTGGCTCTACAATATTCTCCAAAGTTGATTTGCGTAATGGATACCATCAAATTCGTATGAAATTGGGAGACGAATGGAAAACAGCATTTAAAACTAAGTTTGGATTATATGAGTGGTTAGTCATGCCTTTTGGGTTAACTAATGCACCTAGTACTTTCATGAGATTAATGAATGAAGTTTTACGTACTTTCATTGGACGATTTGTGGTAGTTTACTTTGATGATATATTGATTTTTAGCAGATCTTTGGAGGAACATTTGGAACATTTACGTGCTGTTTTTATTGCTCTACCTGATGCACGTTTGTTTGGTAACCTTGGAAAGTGCACCTTTTGCACCGACCGAGTATCTTTTCTTGGCTATGTTGTTACTCCATAGGGAATTTAGGTTGATAAAGCCAAGATTGAAGCTATTGAGAGTTGGCTGCAACCCAAAAGGGTCACACACGTGAGGAGTTTCCTGGGCCTCGCTGGATTCTATCGTCGTTTTGTGAGAGATTTCAGCACCATTGCTGCACCTCTCAATGAGCTTACAAAGAAGGATGTGCCTTTTATTTGGGGTATTACACAGGAAGAAGCATTCACGGTATTGAAAGATAAGTTGACACATGCTCCTTTACTCCAACTTCCTGATTTTAATAAGACTTTTGAGCTTGAATGTGGAGTAATCCGCATCTGAGCGCGGGCTCATCTGCACCCGCTCAGAAAAAAATTCAAAAAAGATTCAAAAAATTCCAAGAAAAAAATTATGTGGTAGATCATTTGATGCGTGAGGTCCGCTCCAAATTTCAACTCATTTGGACATCTGAGAAATTCTGGGCAAAAAAGACAAATCGGGTCAAAATCAGTTCCTGAACAGTACATTGTTTTACAGACCCCGATTTTGTCTTTTTTGCCCAGGATTGCTCAGATGTCCAAATGAGTTGAAATTTGGAGCGAACCTCGCGCATCAAATTATCTACCACATATTTTTTTTTGGAATTTTTGAATCTTTTTAGTATTTTTTATTTTTTCCATGAACGCGGGTGCAGATGAGCCCCGGTGCAAATTTGCCGCACTTTTGAATGTGATGCTACTGGAATTGGGTTAGGAGGTGTGTTATTACAAGATGGTAAACCTGTTGCATACTTTTCTGAAAAATTGAGTGGGCCTAGTCAGAATTATTCTACTTATGATAAGGAATTATATGCTCTTGTTCGGACTTTGGAAACATGGCAACATTATTTATGGCACAAAGAATTTGTTATACATTCTGATCATGAATCTTTGAAGCACACTAAAAGTCAAGCAAAACTGAACCGTAGACATGCTAAATGGGTTGAATTAATAGAGACTTTCCCTTATGTTATTAAACACAAGAAGGGAAAAGAAAATGTTATTGCTGATGCATTGTCTCGTCGTTATACTATGCTTTCACTACTTGACTTTAAAATATTTGGTTTGGAGACCATCAAAGATCAATATGTGCATGATGCTGAATTTAAAGATGTATTGCAGAATTTTAAAGAAGGGAGAACATGGAACAAGTTCGTCGTTAATTATGGATTTGTGTTTCGTGCTAACAAGCTATGCATTCCAGCTAGCTCTGTTCGTCTTTTGTTGTTGCAGGAGGCGCATGGAGGAGGATTAATGGGACACTTTGGCATGAAGAAGACGGAGGACGTACTTGCTACACATTTCTTTTGGCCAAGATGTGACGGGATGTTGAGCGTTTTGTTGGTCGCTGCACTACATGTCAAAAAGCTAAGTCACGACTCAATCCTCATGGTTTATATATGCCTTTGCCTGTTCCTAGTGTTCCTTGGGAAGATATATCTATGGACATTGTTTTGGGTTTACCTCGAACAAAGAAGGGAAGGGATAGCATATTTGTTGTCGTGGATAGGTTCTCGAAGATGGCACACTTTATACCATGTCATAAAAGCGATGATGCTGCTAATGTTGCTGATTTGTTCTTTCGTGAAATTATTCGCTTGCATGGTGGCCAAATACTATTGTTTCAGATCGTGATACTAAATTTCTTAGCCAGTTTTGGAGATGTTTATGGGCTAAGTTGGGGACTAAACTTCTTTTTAGTACTATTTGTCACCCCCAAACTGACGGTCAAACTGAAGTAGTCAACAGAACTTTGTCTACTATGCTTAGGGCTGTTTTGAAGAATAATAAGAAAATGTGGGAAGAATGCTTGCCTCATATTGAATTTGCTTATGATGAGGACATGACTACCTTGGATACGACCAAAAATATTGCATACATGTATATTTGTGAGGTGATTTCTAATGCAAACTATGCAACAATTTATTTATGTCATCCAGGACAAAAATACTTCACAGACTTTTGTGCCATGTTTAATTCCAGGTGTATGGGACATTTGTACAATCCACATTTGAAGATAAGGAAAAAAGAGAAGTTTAGGTGCTGTTCAAAGAGTTCTCTCACGTCACTTTTGGGCCAAGAGAAGATAGAGTCCAAGTCTCTCACGTTCTGCATCCAGATTCGGACTACACAAACATACCTGACTCAAAACGGCAAGAACTCCTTCATACGGACTCCGAATTGGGTGATTCTTTTTTTGTTGGAAACTAGATTTCGTACACTTTCCAACCCAATTGGATTCACCTTCAAATTCATCCGGGGCGTTCAGATACCGACGAAACAATCTGACGCTATAGCAGAATCCGAGTCAAACTACAAGTTCAAAGGTGTTACATCACCTCCACTTGGGCCCATGAGCCTTGTACGACCTAGGGTTAGTTTTAGGTTGCCTTGGGACGTCCTTCCACCTCCTTGGCCGCCACCCCTTGCTCATATATAAGTAGATCCATCTAGTAGCTTTTTCTTTGGGGGATTTGTTTAGTCAAAAGTTAGTCATTGCAACTTCGTGTACTTCGTTTGTGTCCAACGACCAGTTCGAGACCGCTTACGGATCCCCACCTTTATCAATACATCATTTATATTTGCAATATTCAGATTGGTTTATCATATTGTTGCTTGTTCTTCGATTGCATGCAGGAATAGACCTTCGTGGTCAGGCTGATCATGCATCTCACATTGTCAGTAACCCCTGGAGATTGGTTTAGCGATTGCTAAGGCGCAACGTCGTGCACGTTTGTAGTCAGATCGTCAAAGTCTTCTCCACCAAATCGATAGTTATCATCTCATCGAAAGATCGGGCCCCTCACCTCTATCAAGTGGTATTAGTTTTCATGTTGCTCAGTGAGAATTTCCAGTTATTCCTAGATTAGATTTATTTTCTTGCCTATTGTCCAAGGAAAAGCGACAAAAAAGTTAGATCTATTCATTCTTTGTCCTATCCAGTCTGAGCCTTTGCAACTTTCTTTTCATTGTTTGCATTATTGAATTATCGGTTGCATCGTCGTGTCGAGTTGCTGGTCTTAGTGTCTAGTTCGTTAGATTTTCGAGTTCTGTTCACATTAGTCACATCGCCGCTCCATCGTTATCCCTTCCGCTGTCTACCACCTCATCCATCAATTTCCACCTCGTGCTACCCATCGTTCATTGTCACAATCATACTTGAAGTCGTTCGCATCTTTGCTTGATCCAATCTGCATCTTATCTAGTTTGTCTTGGAAAGAGGGAGAAAAAAAGACAGAGAAAAAAAGTAAAAAAAAAAGAGGAGAGAAAGAAAAAGAAAAAAAAGTGTGAGAAAAAAGAAAAAGAAAAAAGAAAGTTGGAGAGAGAGTTGATGTATATTCTGCTTGGCAGTTGTTTTCATCATTATCTTTACTGCCGTTGTGATCTTCACTTATATCTTGCTGTTCAGAGCTACTTCGTATCCTTTATTGATGCTAGTTGTGCTACACCGTGACCTCATTAGTGTTCTAGGCTCGCATCTCTAGTCCGGTCTATCCTAGGACCAGCACAGTACCGTCGTTGAGCGTTTATTCAACATTGCATCTCTGAATTGATTATTGCTAATCTTTTGCTACCTTATATAGCCAACCCAGCTCCACATATTTCTACACCGTGCATATTTACGTTCACCTCGCAATCGCTTTACTCAATCTTTGGAATTATTTGACACCGCTGGTTGCCTATCACCACCTGCTGCATGGTATGAACTTGTAAGATATTGATATTTGCTTTACTGTGAGCGCTTTACCACCACATCCTAGTAGTTCATAGGAACATTATTCTCGAATTTTGTTTCTTGTTTCTACTAATCATGACAGGTACGGGAGACAGAAGTTCTTGGACGACGGATACATCTTCACCATCACGACACATGGGACAACACACACAAGCACATGGTAAGGTTATTTCTTTAACGTCATTTGAGGGTAGATTTAATCATGCTATTTATCTTACTTGGGAGTTTGAGGTCGAACTATTTTTTGCTAGCCATGATTTTTCTGAACTTGAGAGAGTATGAGTTGTCACTAGAGCATTTACTGGTTTTTCTTCAGTTTGGTGGAGTGTGCATTGTAAGAAAAATATTGATAACCAAACCACAACTTGGAAAGATTTGAAGGCTGTAAGGAGAAAACATTTTTTTCCTCCTTACTATCGCCGTGAATTGCTTCGTAAATAGGAACAATTAAAACAAGGCAGTAACACTGTTCATGCTTACTACCAAGAGTTCAAATCTTATATGCATCATTGTGACATAGAAGAATCTGAGGATGATACAATGAATAGATTTTTTGGTGGTTTGAACCATGATATTCATGCAAGATTTCAGTATGTTCCTCGTTGCATTATTGGTACGTATGTTCGTGCTTGTACCTTTGAGAGACAAATACAGGAGGATGCATTGTGTGACTACAACAACTACTATTCTAGTTCATGCTCACCACCACTGGTTGGTTCCTCCGCCATTGCACCTACTAGAGCAGCCACACCTCCAATTGTGAGTGTGACATCATCAAAAGTGTATGGTACATTGTGATCGTCCATACCTACATCAGCTACGTCTTTGCGACAAGGTAACAGTAAAATCAATGATGATATAACTTCACATGAGGATGATGCATATCTAGTTAACTTGAATACATCATGTATTGAATTACCTATTGATTTGAGCACACCACCTAGTTTAGATAATCATGTTACTGTCATGAATGCATCATGTGATCAAACAACTAAAATACCAACAATTTTGAGTGCACCCATTGAATTAACTATTGATGCAAAAGAATCACGTGAATTAGAGAATAAATCAGATTTGGATAAAATAAATTTGAAAATAATTGTGCCAATGTTTAATCATTTTGATATGACCACTAATCTTGGTGACGATTCTATGTCAAATGACTTATTGCATGTTTGCTTATTTAGGCATGTTGTAGCCTGTAAATTTCATGCAAGTAAGGTTTATTCACCAATGTTGGGATGGTTTAATGATGAACATTGTCAATCTTTTGATATGAATAAGAGCTTCACTTATTTGTGCAAACTGAGTTGCAATATTTTCATGCCTTTTACTTCTTGTGATAATATTTTGGCTTTATATTTTATGAACTACGAAAGTTACTCATCTATATACGTGTCATATGTGCTAAAATTAATGGAAGTAAAAATGGATGACATATACATATACAACATGTACACCTTGTCTATTTTCTTAGCCAAATTTCAGATTAAGCAACGCCGAGGACGGCATTATTTTCAAGAAAGGGAGGATGATGAGGACATGACTACCTTGGATACGACCAAAAATATTGGATACATGTATATTTGTGAGGTGATTTCTAATGCAAACTATGCAACAATTTATTTATGTCATCCAGGACAAAAATACTTCACAGACTTTTGCGTCATGTCTAATTCCAGGTGTATGGGAAATTTGTACAATCCACCTAAGAAGATAAGGAAAAAAGAGAAGTTTAGGTGCTGTTCAAAAGGTTCTCTCACGTCACTTTTGGGCCAAGAGAAGATAGAGTCCAAGTCTCTCACGTTCTGCATCCAGATTCGGACTGCACAAACATACCTGACTCAAAACGGTAAGAACTCCTTCATACAGACTCCGAATTGGGTGATTCTTTTTTTGTTGGAAACTAGATTTCGTACACTTTCCAGCCCAATTGGATTCACCTTCAAATTCATCCGGAGCATCGAGATACCGACGAAACAATCAGACGCTATAGCAGAATCCGAGTCAAACTACAAGTCCAAAGGTGTTACATCACCTCCACTTGGGCCCATGAGCCTTGTACGACCTAGGGTTAGTTTTAGGTTGCCTTGGGACGTCCTTCCACCTCCTTGGCCGCCACCCCTTGCTCATATATAAGTAGATCCATCTAGTAGCATTTTCTTTGGGGGATTTGTTTAGTCAAAAGTTAGCCATTGCAACTTCGTGTACTTCGTTTGTGTCCAACGACCAGACCAAGACCACTTACGGATCCCCACCTTTATCAATACATCATTTATATTGGCAATATTCAGATTGCTTTATCATATTCTTGCTTGTTCTTCGATTGCATGCAGGAATAGACCTTCGTGGTCAGGCTGATCGTGCTTCTCGCATTGTCAGTAACCCCTGGAGATTGGTTAGCGATTGCTAAGGCGCAACGTCGTGCATGTTTGTAGTCGGATCGTCAAAGTCGTCTCCACCAAATCGATAGTTATCATCTCATCGAAAGATCGGGCCCCTCACCTCTATCAGCTTATAATCGTTCGTTGCATTCTACTAGTAAGATGTGCCCTTTTGAAATTGTCTATGGTTTCCTACCTCGTGCACCTATTGATTTGTTGCCTCTTCCATCTTCGGAGAAGGTTAATTTTGATGCTAAACGGCGTGCTGAATTGATCTTAAAAATGCATGAGTTAACTAAGGAAAATGTTGAGCGCATGAATGTTAAATATAAACTTTGTTGGAGATAAGGGTAGAAAACGTGTTGTCTTTGCACCTGGAGATCTTGTTTGGTTACATTTGCGTAAGGATAGGTTTCCTAATTTGCGCAAGTCAAAGCTAATGCCACGTGTTGATGGTCCTTTCAAGGTGTTAGAGAAAATAAATGATAGTGCATATAAACTTGAGTTGCCTGCAGATTTTGGGGTTAGTCCCACATTTAACATTGCAGATTTGAAGCCTTACTTGGGTGAGGAAGATGAGCTTCCGTCAATTAACGACTTCAATTCAAGAAGGGGAGGATGATAAGGACATCACTAACAAGGTTACACCCACAGCTCCAACTGACACATATACATGACCAATTACTAGAGCGCGCGCACGCCAATTAATTTACCAGGTACTTTCGTTTCTTGGTAATGAATCTAATGTTCATGAGAATATGATGCTGCCTAAATTGGATACATTTGTCTTGCTTACAAATGAAGGGCCTAGCTCGGACAAGAAGGATGAACTTTGGAGCAAGATCAAGCATGGAGATGATGGCATGCGCAAGGGGAATAAGAATGGAGTTACAAGTGATGATTTCAGGAATTTGAAGCCACCATAATGAGTACGTGAAGCCTTGGACGAAATATACAAGATGCTACTTCATTAATTTCGTCCAGAGGCTATTATAGGTGCTGCGTCACCTTATTATTGGGTCAGGCCCATGTAATTTTGAAATACTTGAGTATAGGCTGTTTTTAGAGTCCGTATGTGTGGGGAAACAAGAGTTAGGGTTGGTTTCGGACCCCTCCTCCAAGGGCCACGAAATTCCCCCTCTTTCCCCAATATATACAGCCCTTAGGGCGCCGTTTAGACTTTGGGTTTTGTTTAGATTAAAGTTCGCCATAGCTGCAACTTCGCGTACTTCGTTTGTGTTCAACAACCAGACAAAGACGTCACAGAACCCCACTTGATCAATAAAGCTTTCCTCTTGAATTCGCAATATCCAGATTGCATTCTCAGTTTCTTGCTTGTTCTTCGTTTGCCTGCAGGAAACAGACCTTCGTCGTCAGGTTGATCGTGCTCCGGCATGGTCAATAACCTCTCGGAGTTGGTTTAGCGATTGCTAAGGCGCGACGTCCACGCACGTTCGTAGTCGGATCATCCAAGTCAACTTCCCCCAAAACGATAGCCACCATCTCATCGAAAGACGGGACACCTTTGCCTCTATCATCTAGCCTAGGAATAGGATGACGATAACGAATAGTAATATTATTAATGCCTCTACAATCAACACACATACGCGATGTACCATCCTTTTTCGGCACTAGAACAATAGGAACAGCACAAGGACTAAGAGATTCGTGTATATAACCTTTGTCGAGTGGCTCCTGTACTTGACTGCATAATCTCCTTCGTCTCTTCTGGATTGGTACGGTATGGTGCGCGGCTGGGTAGCGATGCACCGGGAATTAAGTCATTCTGATGCTCAATCCCTCAAATAGGTGGTAATCCCGGTGGCACGTTTTGTGGAAACACGACGGAGAACTCCTACAAAATGTTAGTGACAACAGGAGGCAAAGAGGAAGGCACGTCCTCGAATGAAAATAATGCCTCTTTGCACACAAAAGCATAGCAAACAGAGTTGCTAAAATCTAGCTCATCAATATTAGATTTGGTGGCAAGTAAACATGCACTTTTCAGTTTAATTTCATAAGCAACAGTAGATGGTTTATTATTAGGCTTCATTTGTTGCCCAAATTCTTTTGCCATAATCTGATTTTCACTCTTATTTTTCTCCTATTTTGCTTTATTAGCTCTATTAATATCATCTTTCAAAATGGAATCAGGAGTCATAGGAAGCAAAGTAATATTTTATCCTTATGAACAAGAGTATACTGATTGTTTCTACCATGGTGTACAGAAATTTTATCAAATTGCCATGGTCTACCAAGTAATAAGGAACATGCTTGCATAGGTACCACATCACAATCAACATAATCAACATATGTAGAGATACTAAAATGCACACGAACAGTACATGTTACCTTAACCTTGCTGCTGTTGTTGAACCATTGGATGTAGTAAGGATGTGGATGTGGTCTTGTGGTGAGAGATAGCTTCTCCACCATCTCCATGCTAGCCAAGTTGTTGCAACTCCCTCCATCTATGATCACGCGAACAGAACGTTCCTTCACAACTCCCTTTGTATGGAACAAATTATGCCTCTAATTTTGCTCAGCTTGTGTAACCTTCACACTCAAAACACGTTGAGCAACTAAACATTCATACCTGTCAGCATCTTCAGGAGCCATGTATTGCGTCTCATGATCATAATTGTCTCCACCGTGTTCTTCACGTGTAATAAGAGCCAAAATCTCCTCATCATAGTCACTAGCGGATTCATATCCACCATCCTCAGTAGCAATCAACACACGCTGAGATTTGCATTCTCTCGGAAAATGTCCTCTTCCCTTACAACGATGAAAAATAATATCACTGGTGTGCCCTGTTGATGCCATGGAAGAACAAGAACTCTGTGCAGGCCCAATAGGTGTGCTCTTGGCAGATAATGGTGGTTGTGCCTGCTTCCTTGTATCACGGCTGGAGGTTACAGCTGATGGAGGTGTCGGTGCAGTAGAATGTGTGGAAGTAGAGGATGCATGCAGTGTCCATGATGATGGTCGACCTGCAGAAAAGTTAGTCCGCGCCAATGCCTGTCGATCCTGCACTTCACGTTCAGCTTTACAAGCAAGATGGAATAAATGAGTGATATTATTATAATCCTTATACTGTAGAATGGTCTGAATTTCTCTATTTAATCCACCCATAAAACGTGCAAGCATAGCTTCATTCTCCCCAACAATACCACATATAATCAGGCCAGTTTGTAATTGCTGATAATATTCTTCTACCTAATTTTTTCCTTGTCTTAATCCCTGCAATTTTTGAAGTAATTCACATTGATAATATGGTGGAACCCAACGAGTACGCATAGCAGTTTTCAAAGCAGCCCAAGTAGCTGGAATAGGATATAATCTACAATGTTCAGACCACCAAACACATGCAAAACTAGTGAAAGCACAAACATCAGCAGGAACACGTCTCTCCTCGGGATAGTGTAAACATGTAGAACGTTGTTCAGTTTCTAACTCCCAAGTAAGATATATATCAGGAACATATCTACCCTCAAATGATGGAATATTCAATTTCAGTTTAGGAAGATGGTCATGTACCTCAGGTGGTGGTGCAACCCTACAGTTGCGATGATATGCATGAGGACGACCTGGTGGTGCTGGTGCTGGTGGTTGCACGTAGTTTTGATTTTGGTCAACCTCATCCTCGTAATGGTCCTCCACCTCTGCAATAGCAGGAGGAGCTAGAGAAATATCAACAGCGGCACCAGAAGTTTGACCAGGCTTAAGGGGAACGCGATGTGCTCGTCCCACTTGATTTGGAAGGCGATGTTGTTCTTGTTGTTGTTGTTGTAGAGGTACGATAGCTGCAGCAGCCAGTGGTGGTGGAAAATGCGAAAGCAATTCAGCAAACTTGTTATCAAGCTTTGTTTCAAACGTCTTCTCCATGCCATCTATCTTCTCCATGGCCTCTTCAAATCTGTTTAGCACATCTTGCACCTGTCCACTCATCATTTGCTGAAACTTATCATGAAGCTCCTTGTTCGTCAAGTTCTCCTAGTCAGTCTCGTTGGCTTGTGATCCTGGCATGGTTAGCAGCAATAGAAACACACAAGAATATGATCCTACAGACTACTAACAAGTGGTGGTGGTGGCGGGTGTAACAAATTCGTCAAGCAAATCTCAAATTCTTACCAGCTCTTACCCAGCAGCAGGCGGTGAACCGATGTAGTCAAAACTCTCAAAGCTTGGATAGAGCGATTACCAGGGAGAGTCAAACGCACGATGTAGATGTATGTGGAGCTGGGATGGCTTATAATATGGTAGCAAAAAGGGTCAGCAATAATCAATTCAGAGATGCAAAGGTGAATAAACGCTCAACGACGGTACTGTGCTGGTCATAGGCTAGACCGTACTAGAGACGCGAGCCTAGAATACTAACAAAATCACGGCGCTGCACGTAATCAAGGGGAAAGCACACTCTGAATTTATTTTTCGCCTCCTTTTTTTTGCGCTCCTTTTTTTGCCGAAAATCACTATAATAGCGAGTGTCTCAAAACACTTCCCAAGTCAAACTAAGATGATAGGCACGAAATTTTTTTGACAATTTCTTTTTTTCGGAATCAGGGCAGCGACGACGAAAAAGTGCGGTAAAAAAACAGTATGGTGGCACGTGTTTGAAAAGACTCAGAAAAGCACAAAAATAGGATAGGGAAAAAATATTTTCACCTGTCGAAATTTTCGCCTAAAAACTGGAAAACACGAAAACGAAACTATGTGGATGTCGAAAGCCAATCTAAAACGAAAAAACTCGGATTGGTGGTGGATATGTGGTGGTAGAATATGGCAGCGGTGGTGGTATATGGCAGCGGTGGTGGTATATGGATACGGATTGGTGGTGGTATATGGATACGGATCGGTGGTGGTATGTGGCAGTAGCGATGAAGATGTTGCGGTAGCGGCGTGACAACTTATGACCAGAACTCGAAACTCTAAAAGACTAGACGCTAAGACCAGCAACTTGACACGACGATGCAGCCGCAAATTCAACTAAGCAAACACGGAAAAGATTATGCAATGGCTCAGACTGGTTCGGATATGATGAACTAACCCTAATTTTTTTTGGCTTTTTCGTGGACTGTAGGTATGAAGAACAGACTCGATCTAATCTATGAAAAACTGTAAAATCTCACCGAGCAACCTAGAAATCTGATACCACTTGTGAGTCTTTTCAAAGGTGCCCCGTCTTTCGATGAGATGGTGGCTATCGTTTTTGGTGGAGTAGATTTTGACGATCCGACTACGAACGTGCGAGGACGTCGCGCCTTAGCAATCGCTAAACAACCTCCGAGAGGTTATTGACCACGCCGGAGCACGATCAACCTGACCACGAGGGTCTATTTCCTACAAGCAAACGAAGAATAAGCAAGAAACTAAGATTACAATCTGGATATTGCGAATATAAGAGGAAAGCTTTATTGATCAAGGTGGGGTTCTGTGACGTCTTTGTCTGGTCGTTGAACGCAAACGAAGTACGCGAAGTTGCAGCTATGGCGAACTTTAATCTAAACAAAACCCAAAGTCTAAACAGCGCCCTAAGGGCTGTATATAAGGGGGAAAGAGGGGGGGAATTTTGTGGCCCTTGGTGGAGGGGTCCGAAACCAACCCTAACTCTTGTTTCCCCACACATACGGACTCTAAAAACAGCCTATACTCAAGTATTTTGAAATTACATGGGCCTGGCCCAATAATAAGGTGACGCAGAACCTATAATAGCCTCTGGACGAAATTTATGAAGTGGCCTCTTGTATATTTCGTCCAAGGCTTCTCGCACTCATTATGGTGGCTTCAAAGTCCTGAAATCATCACTTGTAACTCCATTCTTGTTCCCCTTGCGTATGCCATCATCTCCGTGCTTGATCTTGCTCCAATGTTCATCCTTCTTGTCCAAGCTAGGCCCTTCATTTGTAAGCAAGACAAATGTATCCAATTTGGGCAGCATCATATACTCATGACATTAGAATCTTTACCAAGAAACGAAAGTACCTGTAATTTAATTGGCGTGCTCGAGCTCTAGTAATTGGTCCTGTATATGTGTCAGTTGGAGCTGTGGGTGTAACCTTGTTAGTGATGTCCTCATCATTTACTGCCGTTGTGATCTTCACTTATATCTTGCTGTCCAGAGCTACTTCGTATCCTTTATTGATGCTAGTTGTGCTACACCGTGACCTTATTAGTGTTCTAGGCTCACGTCTCTAGTCCGGTCTAGCCTAGGACCATCACAGTACCGTCGTTGAGCGTTTATTCAACATTGCATCTCTGAATTGATTATTGCTAATCTTTTGCTACCATATATAGCCAACCCAGCTCCACATATTTCTACACCATGCATATTTACGTTCACCTGGCAATCGCTTTACTCAATCTTTGGAGTTATTTGACACGCTGGTTGCCTATCACCACCTGCTACATGGTAAGAACTTGTAAGATATTGATATTTGCTTTACTATGAGCGCTTTACCACCACATCCTAGTAGTTCATAGGAACATTATTCTCTAATTTTGTTTCTTGTTTCTACTAATCATGACAGGTACCGGAGACAAAAGTTCTTGGACGACGGATACATCTTCACCATCACGAGACGTGGGACAACAGACACGAGCACATGGTCAGGTTATTTCTTTAACGTCATTTGAGGGTAGATTTAATCCTGCTATTTATCTAGCTTGGGAGCTTGAAGTAGAAAAACTTTTTAGTCACCATCATTTTTCTGAACTTGAGAGAGTATGACCTGCCACTAGTATATTTACTGGTTTTGCTTCTGCTTGGTGGAGTGTGCATTGTAAGAAAAATATTGATAACCAACCCATAACTTGGAAAGATTTGAAGGTTGTAATGAGAAAACATTTTTTCCTCCTTACTATCGTCGTGAATTGCTTCGCAAATTGGAACAATTAAAACAAGGCAGTAACACTGTTCATTCTTACTAGCAAGAGTTCAAATCTTATATGCATCATTGTGACATAGAAGAATCTGAGGATAATACACTGAATAGATTTTTTGGTGGTTTGAACCATGATATTCGCGCAAGATTTTAGTATATTCCTCGTTGCATTACTGGTATGTATGTTCGTGCTTGTAACTTTGAGAGACAAATACAGGAGGATGCATTGTGTGACTATAACAACTACTATTCCAGTTCATGCTCACCACCACTGGTTGGTTCCTCCACCATTGCACCTAATAGAGCAGCCACACCTCCGATTGCGAGCGTGACATCATCTAAAGTGTATGGTACATTGTCATTGTCTGTACCTACATCAGCTACGTCTTTGCGACAAAGGTAACAAAAAAATCAATGATGATATAACTTCACATGAGGATGATGCTTATCTAGTTAACTTGAAAACATCATGTATTGAATTACCTGTTGATTTGAGCACACCACCTAGTTTAGATAATCATGTTACTGTCATGAATGCGTCATGTGATCCAACAACTGAAATACCAACAATTTTGAGTGCACCCATTGAATTAACTACTGATGCAAAAGAATCATGTGAATCAGAGAATAAATCAGATTTGGATAAATTACATTTGAAAATAATTATGCCAATGTTTAATCATCTTGATATGACCTCTAATCTTGGTTACGATTCTATGTCAAATGACTTGTTGCATGTCTGCTTATTTAAGCATGTTGTAGCCTGTGAATTTCATGCAAGTAAGGTTTATTCACCAATGTTGGGATGGTTTAATGATGAACACTGACAATCTTTTGATATGAATAAGAGCTTCATTTATTTGTGCAAACTGAGTTACAATATTTTCATGCCTTCTACTTCTTGTGATAATATTTTGGTTTTATATTTTATGAACTACGAAAGTTACTCATCTATACATGTGTCATATGTGCGAAAATTAAGGGAAGTAAAAATGGATGACATATACATATACAACATGTACACCTTGTCTATTTTCTTACCCAAATTTCAGATGAAGCAACGCCTAGGATGGCTTTATTTTCAAGAAAGGGAGGATGATGAGGACATGACTACCTTGGATACGACCAAAAATATTGCATACATGTATATTTGTGAGGTGATTTCTAATGCAAACTATGCAACAATTTATTTATGTCATCCAGGACAAAAATACTACACAGACTTTTGTGCCATGTCTAATTCCAGTTGTATGGGACATTTATACAATCCACATATGAAGATAAGGGAAAAAGAGAAGTTTAGGTGCTGTTCAAAAAGTTTTCCCACGTCACTTTTGGGCCAAGAGAAGATAGAGTCCAAGTCTCTCACGTTCTGCATCCAGATTCGGACTACACAAACATACGTGACTCAAAACGGCAAGAACTCCTTCATACGTACTCCGAATTGGGTGATTCTTTTTTTTGTTGGAAACTAGATTTTGTACACTTTCCAACCCAATTGGATTCACCTTCAAATTCGTCTGGAGCGTTGAGATATCGACGAAACAATTTGACGCTGCAGCAGAATCCGAGTCAAACTACAAGTCCAAAGTTGTTGCATCACCTCCACTTGGCCACATGAGGCTTATACAACCTAGGGTTAGTTTTAGGCTGCCTTGGGACGTCCTTCCACCTCCTTGGCCACCACCCCTTGCTCCTATATAAGTAGATACATATAGTAGCTTTTTGTTTGGGATTTGTTTAGTCAAAAGTTAGCCATTGCAACTTCGTGTACTTCGTTTGTGTCCAACGACCAGACCAAGACCGCTTACGGATCCCCACCTTTATGAATACTTCGTATATATTTACAATATTCAGATTGCTTTATCATATTCTTGCTTGTTCTTCGATTGCATGCAGGAATAGACCTTCGTGGTCAGGCTGATTGTGCTTCTGGCATCGTCAGTAACCCCAGGAGATTGGTTTAGCGATTGCTAAGGCGCAACGTCGTGCGCGTTTGTAGTCAGATCGTCAAAGTCGACTCCACCAAATCGATAGTTATCATCTTGTCGAAAGATCGGGCACCTCCCCTCTATCAAGTAGCTTTTCGGCTGGAACGCCGAAAACGCATTTTTCCAGATTGAGCCTTATGTCATATTCTAGAAGGTTGGCAAACGTAAGTTGTTGATCTTCCACCAAAGTCTTGAAGTGTTTGGTCTTAACGACCATGTCGTCAAAACATGCGTCCACTGTCTTGCCAATTTGTTTTTATAAGCATGTTTGAATCATGCGTTGATATGTGGCGCCAACATTTTTAAGTCCGAAGGGCATAGTGTATAAACAGAAAGGACCGTATGGGGCGTGGTATCCACTATGGAAGGGAACATTGTGGAAGAGCAGTTCCTCCGACCTGTAGTTATCGGATGTACCGAATACTACATTGAACTTAATGCTTCCCGAACACCGGGCTTCACGGCTGGGTATAATTCCTTGAAAGGTTGTGTTAGTGTGCTCATTGCGGGATTTGTCAACCTGCATTTTTGCAAGCGTTTCCTCATATATGAAGTTTCGTCCGCTTCCTCCGTCCATAAGTACTTTAGTGAGGCAAAAACCTTCCACTATTGGGTCTAGTACATGAGCTGCTATTGCTTGGATCCGCCGGACTCGGGGTGCGTCCTCGGCAGAAAAAACTAATATCCGTGTCGCACCACGGGCTTGTAGAGCTAATTTGGTAGACCTCGGCAAGTTCGTGATTTGCTCTCTTGCATCGGCTATTTGAGGAGAACGTCTCGAAGATAGTAAAGACACCGACGTCTTTCAACCCTGATAAGGCGGTGGCAAGAATGGCCGCACCGCTCTTAGCTACTTGCCGGAGTACCCAACATGTTCTAAGGAAGTGGATTGAGGTATTGTCTGGGGCTGCGTGTATTTGGCAAGATTTATCGAGCAGTTCGTCCAGTACGTACCTACGTCTTAAAAAAGGTTTATTCTTCTTGCCAATAGGCCTATTATCGAATGACCTGCTAGGGTATGTCCGTTTAGCCTTAAGAAGGTGTTGTCCGGATGCGGATAGTTCCAGATGTATGTTCTGGGCTTTCCAAGTGTTTTCCATTGCGCAGTACTTTTGTACTATATGCGACAGTTCTGTGAAACTCAGAACGCGACGTCGGTTCAGAGCGTTCAAGACTCCCTCATCCGTGCAATTGCGGTAAAATAAGGAGACCGCCTCATCGTCGCAACAGTCTTTAATGTTGTTCTTGACGAGCATGAATATGGCCCAGAAGTGGTTGACCGTTTCCTTGGGCTGCTGCTGTATGTTTGCGATATTAGAGCATCTCCACTAGGGCCCGCAGGACGCCACCCAAGCACCTTTTTTAGTACCGGCGGCTGAAAAACGTCCCAGCCAGGCCCCCAAGACGTTGTTTTGCGCCAGATTTTTGCGAAAATTAGCGCCGGCACGCCCACCCCACACCCAGCCCCCTGGGGGCAGCTGGGGATGCCGACATTTTCTTTTGCAGCCCCTGGCCCACTTGCCAACCATCTCTCTCCCCTCTCCTCCACTTTCTCTATTTTATCTCTCCTATCATTTTCCTTCCACCACCGGAAGAGCTCCACCTACCGTAGATATTCCACTAATGCGGAGCATCCTAAGGACATCACCATGTCAATAGTCCGCTTGGCAAGTGACATGTGCGACCTCTACTTCCCATACATAAAGGTGAATCATCTCCTTTACACGTGTTCACTTGACCCCTTCGACGATGGTATACTACTTGACACTCCACTCGTGTGCATGCATAGGTATTGTCGGAGCTTCACGGACGACGAGGAGGAGTGCAAGCGCCGAGGAACCTGTGAGGGAAGCTTGGAAGCGACGATGGAAGAAGACGCAGTTGTGGAAGCTACAACAGCCGGACATCCGGGCCAAACGCCGGACATCCGGTGCTTGGCCAACTCCCGGACATCCGGCCTTCGGCCCGGAAATCCAGACCATCCTATCCAGAGAGCATCGGGACCGAGCCTCTTTGGCCCGGACATCCGGCCGTGACCCCGGACATCCGGCTCGCCCAGAAGCCCCGGACATCCGGCGGCCAGCCCGGACATCCGGCCTTGCCTGCGTGCATGTATCCGGGCCGATGCCCATGTACTTGTTTCGCCCCTCACTAACCCCTTCATGACGCTAGACTATATATACTCCTCCACCTCCACCATTTTAGGGTTAGCAAATGTGATAGCTCATTTTAGACTAGAGCTTTGCTCATCTTAGTGGTTCTACTCCTAGGAGAGACTGCGGCCCCTCTATGGAGAAGATCCACGACGGATTCAAGACCCCTAACGGGAAGATCCTTCGCGGATTCAAGACCTCCTCTTGGAGATGAACTCTACCTTGTATCTTTCCCTTTGTTGTTCATGTACCTTGTTATCTTGTGTGTTTGATTTTCTAGTGGATGTGTGATCGGACTTGTTCTTGAGTGTTTTCCCTTGTGATTTCTCCTTGTTCGTCCCCGTGTTCATCGTGTTCCTCGTGGGATCCCTCCTTTTCGTGAAAGATCGGCCTAGAATCGGGTTGACCCTGCATCATATGGTATCCAAAGCCATGGTTTCTCACGAAATTGGAGCACCCCACCTAGTTTAGTGATCATATGGTATCATGAGCCACGGTTTCTCACGAATTTCGAGCCTCCCCACCGTTTTCTAGCCGTGTTTTGTTGTGTCCTTCCCCAAATTCGAAAATGCCCCACCAAAAATAGACCCAAATTTTTTTGTGATCTGTTGGTTTGATGAGATTTTGTTGATTTTGATCCATGGATTCGCTGTGTTTCAAGTGGATCTAGCATTTCCCAAAGTTTCCCCATCTTTCCTTCACGAAATCTCTTCAATTTTGCCCTTGGAATCATCTAATTCCGCCCCCAATTCGAAATTTTCCGTCCCGATTCAGATCTGGAATCTTCGGGCCGGACATCCGGGCCCTCGGCCGGACATCCGGCTCTTGGAGGGCAAAATCCCGCGCGGTTCTGGACATCAGGTCCCGGATTTCCGGACCCGACCCCGGATGTCCGGCCCCTGGGAATTCAGACTTTTCTGTTTCACCGTTTTGTCCATAACTAATTCATCCGAAGTCTGATTTTGACGTTCTTGAGCTCGTTTTGAAGCTCTTGACATCTCCCATAACACAAAAATACCACCATAACCATTTGACTCCATCATATTTTGTGAATTTTGGCATCTTTGCCTAGGGCTTCCACCATATCATCCTCATAGCCACCATAGCCTTCCGCAACCTAACCCATTTTGATCCCCATAGCATTTGTGGTTGCTTGAGTAGTGATTTGAGTATCCTAAGGTGTTTAAGATACTTAGGGACAATTGCTTCTTCATCAACCACCACCACCACTTCCGCATACCCATCACCCACTATACATTTCCGCAAACCCAACTTAACCCATTTTTGTTGAGCTTGTTTGAGTTGTGGCTTGTGTCTCCTAAGGTGTTTCGGCTACTTAGGGACCGTGACTTCAACTCCGACAACGTTTATAGCCCATCATACACAACCACCACCGCTTGTCCGCTACCACCATTTGACATTTGTCCTTGAGATTTTGAGTTGTTGTTTTTCCGTTTCCTAAGGTGTTTCGACTAATTAGGAACGGGTCTACATCAAGAGCACCACCTCTCATCATTGACTCGGACGATAACTTCGACGACATCATTGTATATTCCCCTTGCAATTACATTGTTAACCCCTATCCCATTTTGCGTCACTTGCCTATCGAGACAAGCCTTTGAGTATTGCCGGCAACGTTACTTGTGCACATTAGTGATCATCGATCTGCCCTTCCATTGCATACATACCATATCATCTTGGTATCATCATATCATCCCTTGTGTCACAAGATTGTCCCCGCATATAGACAATTGCTATCTTGGTTTGTGCATTTCGCATTGTGGCCATACAAAGAAAAGAAAGAAAGAGAATAAGCTGTTAAGCAAAAAGAGAAAGCAAAGAAGCGTGTAAGCAAGATCCGTAGCATCATACCACATTGCATATAAGATTGCCATATTCGATCATCTTGGATCATCTTGTGCTAAAAGCACCAGAACATCATACACATAGCATACTTGTGATAGGAAGTCGCTACATTTTGTCTCATATAGGTAGTGCACAACTTCGTATCCGCCTATTGAGCAATCGTGCTAGCGTCTCTCTAGTGTTGTGCGACAAGAGAATTTTCCGTGGATTCCACATTTTTGGCTCAATCCTTGGTTGCACAACCACATTTATCTATCCGTGCGTGTGTTTCCGTGTGCCACTCCTTGCTATTGGTCTACTTGTTTCACTTGCAAATTTGTGAATCTCTTTCAACTTTATTGACTCTTGCTAACATTTTGCATCAAATTTTTGTGCCACTTATCCTAAGCAAGCCACTCGATAAGCTTTACTTGATAGGTGTGAGTGAACATGTCCGGTACCAATTCCACTATTCTTTCATTTCACATTGAGTGAAACGAGATACATCCTCAACTTTGGGAAAAGGTAACTTGATATTGTTTATCTCATCTCCTACTCACCTTTGCTCGAGTCTTGTGATGGATAGGCAAAGCATTTCATCTCCGGTCTACGCCAACAACGACAAGTTTGATGCCATGATGAACAACTTGTGTGCCAACATGGATGCTCAAATGAAGGAGCTCAAAGCCCTCCTCAAAAACCGCAAGAGGTCTCCCTCATCTTCGAGAAGACGCTCTAGTGCTCATCCTTCCGAGCTGCCATCTTCGGCGAGATCACATCGGCATCGACAACATCAACGACAAGAACGTGAAGTTCAAGAGCTCAACTCCAACAACCGCTCAACGACTTCACCGTGTACCTTGGCATCTTCGCCAATCGACTTCAAGGCATCTTCGCCTTTGGACATACGACATCTTCGCCAACAAGCACCTCAAGATTATGCTCAAGAGAAGCTTCCCAAGCTCAAGTCCACGACTTCCACGAGCTACTACGACCTCGACAAGGACCACGAGATTCTTTTCTATGGGACTCAAGACCCCGAGGAGTATCTCAAGTGGGAGCGCAAGATGGACGACTACCTCAAGCTACATCAAGTTCCCTATGAAGATCAAGTGAAGTGCGCCACAAGAAACTTCTACAACAACGCGTCAACATGGTGGCTTCACACACCTTCGACGAGCTTCAACGTGAATTGGCCCAAGACAAAGAAAGCTATGTGGCGAGAGTTCGTGCCTCCCACTTACATGGAACATCTTCTACGCCAATTGGAGAACACCATACAAGGATCCAAGTCCATCGACAAGTAGTTCAACGAGATGAAGATGGCCTTGCGACGAGCCGGCGTGGACGACCCCATTTCGATGAAGCTCCACTTCATGATGGGATTGCACAACGACATCTACAATACTATCTTCCTCGAGAACTACAAGTCCCTCGACGACAACTACATTGGTGCTCTCAAGGCGGAACAACAACTCATGAAGGCCAAGGCTTCTCCACCGCAAGCACACTTCTCGAAGACCAAGAGCCAAGACGGAGAGCATGAGGCTAGTACCACCGTGATGTCTAAGCCCGACGAGCTCCGAGATGACGCTCCCACGTTCGACTTCATCGCCATCTCTCTTTGTGGCATTGATGATGCCGAGTCTACTTCGACTCTTTTTCAAGACGGTGCGACGACGACTACGACTACGGAGCCATTCGAGGACCAAGCTTTGGAGGCGAACTACATGGTGACGAGCACGGATGATGCTTCCCTTTGACCACGGCGACATATGGAGACTTGAGTGACTTGTGCCACCATATTGAGAGTGAGAGTGAGTTCACCACTAGCCCCATATATGATGAGCTGCCCCAATTCCCATGTGAGGAGAGCCACAACCCCCACCACTTGAGTGAGATGAGTGACTCCACCATATGCGAGTTTGAGTGCACCAACCTTGAGGGAGTGAGTGAGCCACCACATAGAGAGAGTGAGATAGTTGATAGGTCATGTGAGGCCACTTTCAACACTAACAACTTGACCTCTACCTCTATTGTGTCTACTCATTTGGTGCTAGGTCCCATTTATGATGACGCACCGATCCTCGACGACTTCATCTTACCATTGGACAAGACGATGGCCATGCTGGAATATGATGCACCCCCACATGGTTTCATAGAGGCGAGGGGCCCGATCTTTCGATGAGATGGTAACTATCGATTTGGTGGAGACTACTTTGACGATCCGACTACAAACGTGCACGACATTCGGCCTTAGCAATCGCTAAACCAATCTCCAGGGGTTACTGATGATGCCAGAAGCACAATCAGCCTGACCACGAAGGTCTATTCCTGCATGCAATCGAAGAACAAGCAAGAATATGATAAAGCTATCTGAATATTTCAAATATAGATGAAGTATTGATAATGATGGGGATCCGTAAGCGGTCTTGGTCTAGTCGTTGGACACAAACGAAGTACACGAAGTTGCAATGGCTAACTTTTGACTAAACAAATCCCAAAGAAAAAGCTACTAGATGGATCTACTTATATAGGAGCAAGTGGTGGCGGCCAAGGAGGTGGAAGGACGTCCCAAGGCAGCCTAAAACTAACCTAGGTCGTACAAGGCTCATGGGCCCAAGTGGAGGTGATGTAACACCTTTGAATTTGTAGTTTGACTCGGATTCTGCTATATCGTCAGATTGTTTCGTCGGTATCTCAACGCCCAGGATGAATTTGAAGGTGAATCCAATTGGGTTGGAAAGTGTACGAAATCTAGTTTCCAACAAAAAAAGAATCACCCAATTCGGAGTCCGTATGAAGGAGTTCTTGCCGTTTTGAGTCAGGTATGTTTGTGTAGTCTGAATCTGGATGCAGAACGTGAGAGACTTGGACTCTATCTTCTCTTGGCCCAAATGTGACGTGAGAGAACTCTTTGAACAGCACCTAAACTTCTCTTTTTTCCTTATCCTCATATGTGGATTGTACAAATGTCCCATACACCTGGAATTAGACATGGGACAAAAGTCTGTGAAGTATTTTTGTCCTGGATGACATAAATAAATTGTTGCATAGTTTGCATTAGAAATCACCTCACAAATATACATGTATGCAATATTTTTGGTCGTATCCAAGGTAGTCATGTCCTCATCATCCTCCCTTTCTTGAAAATAAACCCGTCCTCGGCGTTGTTTAATATGAAATTTGGGTAAGAAAATAGACAAAGTGTACATGTTGTATATATATATGTCATCCATTTTTACTTCCCTTAATTTTCGCACATTGACACATGTATAGATGAGTAACTTTCGTAGTTCATAAAATATAAAGCCAAAATATTATCACAAGTAGTAGAAGGCATGAAAATATTGCAACTCAGTTTGCGCAAATAAGTGAAGCTCTTATTCATATCAAAAGATTGACAATGTTCATCATTAAACCATCCCAACATTGGTGAATAAACCTTACTTGCATGAAATTCACAGGCTACAACATGCTTAAATAAACAAACATGCAATAAGTCATTTGACATTGAATCGTCACCAAGATTAGAGGTCATATCAAAATGATTAAACATTGGCACAATTATTTTCAAATGTATTTTAGTCAAATCTGATTTATTCTCTCATTCACATGATTCTTTTGCATCAACAGTTAATTCAATGGGTGCACTCAAAATTGTTGGTATTTCAGTTGTTTGATCACATGACGCATTCATGACAGCAACATGATTATCTAAACTAGGTGGTGTGCTCAAATCAACAGGTAATTCAATACATGATGTATTCAAGTTAACTAGATATGCATCATCCTCATGTGAAGTTATATCATCATTGATATTATTGTTACCTTGTCGTAGAGACGTAGGTGATGTAGGTACGGACGATGACAATGTACCATACACTTTGGATGATGTCACGCTCACAATCGGAGGTGTGGCTTCTCTAGTTGGTGCAATGGTGGAGGAACGAACCAGTGGTGGTGAGCATTAATTGGAATAGTTGTTGTTGTAGTCACACAATGCATCCTCCTGTATTTGTCTCTCAAAGGTACAATCACGAACATACATACCAGTAATGCAACGAGGAATATACTGAAATCTTGCGTGAATATCATGGTTCAAACCACCAAAAAATCTATTCATTGTATCATCCTCAGATTCTTCTATGTCACAATGATGCATATAAGATTTGAACTCTTGGTAGTAAGCATGAACAGTGTTTGCTGCGGAGCATCCTTCGTTCATCCCCATGTACACCACTTGGATGCAAGGTGATCCCGTTCCTCGATGCTTCCCCTTTCTTTTCTCGTGAGACATGGATGCTACTTTAAGCGCGAACCTTGTGCATGCTCAGGAACACCCAAGGAGACCATGGAGAACCCAAGGACCAAGGCCAAGTGTGCGCGGGAGAGAAGGAAGAAGGGCCAGCACCTACAGGCCCCGGACATCCGGCGCCCCTTCACAGAAGCGAGCCCCGCCAGCCCGGACATCCAGCCCCATGCCCCGGACATCCGGCTCCTCCCGAAGCCCCGGACATCCGGCCCCTTGGCCGGAAATCCGGCCCCTCATCATAGAAGGCAACCGAAGCCGGTCACGGTCAGCCCGGACATCCGGCCAGAGGCCCAGACATCCGGCTCCTCGCGAGCCGCAGGACATCCGGCCCCCTGCCCGGACATCCGGTGCCTGCCTGCGCGCAGAGATGGGCCTGAGGCCCATGTATCCCTCTCCCACTTACTCCTTCGTGGACCTAGACTATATATACTCCTCCACCTCCTCCTAGTTAGGGTTAGCTTAGGTTTAGCTCATTTGAGATAGAGCTTTGCTCATCCACTAGTGGTTCATCTCCTTGTGAGTGACTGCGGCCCCTCCACGGAGAAGATCCACACGGATTCAAGACCTCTGCGGAGAAGACTATCGCTACTTGTATCGTCCCTTGTTGATCATGGATCTTGTATCTCTTTGTGTTTCGAGGATCTAGCATATGTGCGACTTGTTCTTGTTGGTTTGAGTGACTCTCTCGTGTTTCCCCTCGTGTTCCCTCTCGTGTTCTTCGTGTTCTTCATGGGATCCACTCCATTTCGTGAAAGATCGGCCATCTAGGGTTCCACCCTACATCATATGGTATCATGAGCCACGGTTTCTCACGAATTTGGAGCCTCCCCACCATTTTCTAGCCTTGTTTTTGTTGTGTTCTTCCTCAAATTCGAAAATTCCCCACCAAAAATAGCCCCAATTTTTTTATCTGTTGGTTTGATGATATTTTGTTGATTTTGATCTGTGGATTTGCTTGGTTTCAAGTGGATCTAGCATTTCCACAAGTTTCCCCATCTTTCCTCCACAAAATCCGTCAAATTTTGCCCCCCAAATCATCAAATTCCGCCCCCAAACGAGTTTGGAAGTCCCAATCCCGATCTGGAATCATCGGGCCGGACATCTGGCCCCTGGAGGGCAAAATCCCGTGCGGTTCTGGACATCAGGTCCCAGATTTCCGGACCCGACCCCGGATGTCCGGCCCGTGACATTTTAGCCACCCGTGTTTCGCTGTTTTGTCCATAACTAATTCATCCGGAGTCCGATTTTGACGTTCTTGAGCTCGTTTTGAAGCTCTTGACATCCCCCATAACACAAAAATACCATCATAATCATTTGACTCCATCATAGTTTGTTGATTTTGGCATCTTTGCCTAGGGCTTCCACCATATCATTCGCATAACCATCACCGACTTCCGCAACCTAACCATTTTGTCCCCCATAGCTTTTGTGGTTGCTTTAGTAGAGATTTGAGTCTCCTAAGGTGTTTAGGCTACTTAGGGACAATTGCTTCTTCATCAACCTCCACCACCACTTCCTCATAGCCTAGCCCACTATACATTACCAACCCAACTTAACCCAATTTTGTTCGAGCTTGTTTGAGTTGTGGCTCGTGTCTCCTAAGGTGTTTCGACTACTTAGGGACCGTGACTCCAAATCTGACAACGTGTATAGCCCCATCATTCTACTTGCCGAATGCAAACCACCACCGCATTTCCGCTACCACCATTTGACATTTGTCCTTGAGATTTTGAGTTGTGGTTTTTCCGTTTCCTAAGGTGTTTCGGCTAATTAGGAACGGGTCTACATCAAGAGCACCACCTCTCATCATCGACACGAACGGTAACTTCGACGACATCATTGTATATTCCCTTACAATTGCATTGTTAACCCATAGCCCATTTTGCGTCACTTGCCTATCGAGACTAGCCTTTGAGTATTGCCGGCAACGTTACTTGTGCACATTAGTGATCATACTTCCCATAGCATACATACCATATCACTGTGGTGCATATCTTGGTATCATCTCTTGTGCCACAAGGTTGTCATCGCATATACTCAATTGCTATCTTGGTTCGTGGAGTTTTGCATGAGAAAAGAGCTCAAAAGAGAAAGAGCCAAACAAGCTTTTAAGCACAAAGAAAAAGATAAGCAAAGAGCTTTTAAGCAAGAACCATAGCATCATACTACATTAAGATTGTCATACTCGATCATTTTGGATCATACCACCGGAATACCATACATATAGAATACTTGGGATAGAAGTCGTTGCATTTTGCTTAGTAGGTTGTGCACAAGTTTGTATCCGCCTATTGTGCAATTGCGCTAGCGTCTCTCTAGTGTTGTGCAACATGAGCATTTTCGTGGATTCCACATTTTGGCTCATTCCTTGGTTGCACGACCCCATCTATCTATCCGTGTGTGTGTTTCCGTGTGCCACCCATATTGCTATTGGTCTACTTGTTTCACTTGCGAATTTGTGAATCTTTTCAACTTTATGGACTCTTGCTAACATTTTGCATCAAATTTTTGTGCCACTATCCTCACTGAGCTCCACCATAAGCTTTACTTGTGTAGGTGTGAGAAACCGACAAGAATTGGTACCAATTGTGCTATTTCCTTGTTCCACATTTGAGTGATCATTGATCCATCTTCAACATCGGTCAAGGTACATTTGGTATAGTTCTTCTCTTTATCCCACTCATACTTGCTAGTGTCTTGTGATGGATAGGCAAGGCATTTCATCTCCGGTCTTCGACATTGACGGCGCGAACAATGACATCCACGCGAAAACCATCGGACTACAACGAAAAATGCAAGAGCGCTTGGGCAACATCACCATCGAACTACGACACTGCGAGACAAGGACAATGGCTTCCTTCGACGACATGTGCGACTCCTTCAACAAACAAATGGCGGAGATCCGACACTTGGTGGTCGATTACAAGTCTTATTCCCCTTCGTCATCCTCTCGGTGACGATGTTCAAGTCACAAGTCTTCGGAGCGCAAACATGATGCAAGTGCAAGTCTTCCATGTCCACACCGCCATGGCGACCATCGACATCGTCATGAAGGGCAAGTCACCTCCAAGCATCATGTGCACGACGACGATGAACGACATATACCAAGAGCTCAAGCACTACAACGACACCATCAAGATGAAGATGCTCGACACACGCAAACATACAAGTCCGAAGACACTCTACTTCACGCCAAGGCCAAGCTTCAAGAGAACATAAGAAGACCGCGAGACAAGCACACCCAAGACGGAGCTACGGCTACAACCATCACTTCGGCATCTTCGCCAAGTGCTATCAAGGCATCTTCGCCTTTGGACGTACGGCATCTTCGCCTACTTCCCATGAGTTCGCCTACATCGACGTCTTCATCATCAAGGCGATCATCTACGAGCAACGGCGACAAGACGGTCGAGCATGGGCCATCCCTTTCGACCAAGGCGACGAGCATGAACCTCTTCAACAACCTGAAGACGGCTCCCAAATATGACTTCTACTCCGAGTCAAGCTACACGAGCGCATATGCAACCAAGGAATGAGCACAAAATGTGGAGTCCACAGAAAACGCTCGTGTTGCACAACTCAAGAGAGACGCTAGCACGATTGCTCAATAGGCGGATACAAACTTGTGCACTACCTATATGAGACAAAATGTAGCGACTTCCTATCACAAGTATGCTATGTGTATGATGTTCCGGTGCTTTTAGCACAAGATAATCCAAGATGATTGGATATGGCAATCTTATATGCAATGTGGTATGATGCTATGGCTCTTGCTTACAAGCTTCTTTGTCTTTCTCTTTTTCTTTGCTTAAAAGCTTATTCTTTTTTTATGGTATGGCCACTTATGCGAAATGCACAAACCAAGATAGCAATTGTGTATATGCGGGAACAATCTTGTGACACAAGAGATGATATGATAATACCAAGATGATATGGTATGTATGCTATGGGAAGTATGATCACTAATGTGCACAAGTCACGTTGCCGGCAATACTCAAAGGCTAGTCTCGATAGGTAAGTGACGCAAAATGGGCTAGGGGTTAACAATGCAATGTCAAGGGTGAATATACAATGATGTCGTTGAGGTTACTGTCCGTGTCGATGATGAGAGGTGGTGTTCTTGATGTAGACCCGTTCCTAATTATCCGAAACACCTTAGGAAACGGAAAAACCACAACTCAAAATCTCAAGGACAAATGTCAAATGGTGGTAGCGGGAAAGCGGTGGTGGTATGCACTTGGCAAAGCGGAAGTGGAATGATGGGTTGTGCGTGTCGGAGTTATCGTGACCGTCCCTAAGTAGCCGAAACACCTTAGGAGACACTAGCCACAACTCAAACAAGCTCGAACAAAATTGGGTTAAGTTGGGTTGGTGGAAATATATAGTGGGCAATGTGTATGAGGAAGTGGTGGTGGTGGTTGATGAAGAAGCAATCGTCCCTAAGTAGTCTAAATACCTTAGGAGACTCAAATCACTACTCAAGCAACCACAAATGCTATGGTGGACAAAATGGGTTAGGTTGCGGAAGGCTATGGTGGCTATGCGGATAATATGGTGGAAGGCCTAGGCAAACTTGCCAAATTAGACAAATTTCGATGGATTCAAATGATTAATGTAGTATTTTTGTGGGATGGGGGGTGTTAAAATCTTCGAAACAAGCTAAAGAACGTCAAAAATGGACTCCGGATGAATTAGTTATGGCCAAAACAAAATTTCAGCGGCGTCAGTTTCAGGGTTACCCGGACATCCGGGAGAAAATCCAGCTCATCCGGGCTTTGTCCGGATGATCCGGGAAAACGTCCGGATGATCCGGGTTCGTCAGCTCAGGTATGGGTATTCGGGTGCGCGGATTACCCGGACGTCCGGGAGAATGTCTAGCTCATCCGGGAGGTGTCCGGATGATCCGGGACTTCGTCCGGATTATCCGGGCAGGTCAACTCCGCTCGGGATTTCCTCTCGGGGACGAATTTGGGGGCGGAAATGGATGATTTTGGGCTCAAAATTGAGAGGATTTCGTGGATGGAAAGTGGGGAAACTTGTGGAGATGCTAGATCCACTCAAAACCAAGCGAATCCATGGATCAAAATCAACAAAATCTCATCAAACCAACAGATCACAAAAAAATTGGGGCTATTTTTGGTGGGGAGTTTTCGAATTTGGGGAAGAACACAACAAAACAAGGCTAGAAAATGGTGGGGAGGCTCCAAATTCATGAGAAACCGTGGCTCATGATACCATATGATACGGGGTCAACCCGTACTAGGCCGATCGTTCACGAAGAGGAGCGAAACCCACGATGAACACGAAGAACACAAAGGGGAATCACGAGGGAAAACACTCAAGAACAAGTCCAATCACACATCCACTAGACAATCAAACACACAAGATCACATGGTACATGAACAACAAAGGGAAAGATACCAGGTAAAGTTCATCTCCGTGAGGAGGTCTTGAATCCGCGAAGGATCTTCCCGTTAGGGGTCTTGAATCCAAGGTGGATCTTCTCCGTAGAGGGGCCGCGGTCTCTCGTAGGAGTAGAACCACTAAGATGAGCAAAGCTCTAGTCTAAAATGAGCTATCACCTTTGCTAACCCTAAAATGGTGGAGGTGGAGGAGTATATATAGTCTATGGCCACGAAGAGGTAAGTGAGGGGCGAAACAGGTACATGGGCCTCGGCCCGGATACATGCGCACAGGCAAGGCCGGATGATCCGGGTGGGGGTCCGGATGATCCGGGCGATGGCGGCCCGGATGATCCGGGAGTAGGTCCGGATGATCCGGCTTCACGGTGAAGCTTCAGGTGTCCACGGCGCAGTTACCCGTATGATCCGGGGGACGGCCCGGATGATCCGGCTGGGCCCGGATGATCCGGATGATGGTCTGGACGTCCGGCCTCGCACCAGCAGTTGCTCCGTGTTCTTCTTCTCCTTTATTCAGTCTTCTCTTCCATGCCTCCATCGGGGATGATGTAGGTGTGCCGACCCACTTCTGCCTTTGCGCACTTGATCGCGTGGTTGAACATCTCTAGAGCCGAGCACAGGTCCTCCTAAATGGCGAGTTCCTCCTTCATCCTGACGTCCCGGATGCCATCGGTGAATGCCGAGTTGATGGCTTAATTGGATATCTTGGGGATCTTGCTGCAGACGTTGGTGAAATGCTGCATGTACTTGCGCAGGGTCTATCATGGCTGCTGCTTGATGCACCGCAGGTCGCCTACCACTAGGGCACGGTCTCGGGTCCCCTCGAAATTGGAAACTAAGTGTTCGCGCAGCTCACCCCAGGAGGAGATCGATTCCTTCAGGAGGTTCAAGAGCCACGAACGAGCGCCATCTTTGAGAGCCATGGGAAACCAGTTGGCCATGACCTTCTCGTCGCCATTGGCCGCTTCGATGATCAGCTCGTAGAGTTGCAGGAACTCTGGTGGGTTAGGTGTTCCATCATAATGCGGGGGTAGATCTGGCTTGAACTTGCCTGGCCAGATGACACGGCGGAGTTCCGGGGTGAACGCCTTGCAGCCCGCCGTGCTGACTGGTGCTTGTTGCTGAGGTGGAGCCTGGTCTGGGTGTTCGTGTTCCACCGCACAGGGAGGCACGCGACCTTGACGAGACTGAGCATGAAGCACGCGCACCTTGCCTAGCGGCCGCTGCACCACTTGGCAGCTTTCTTCATCTCGCGCGGCCACCTTGCACGGCTGGTCACACTGGGGGCCTCGCGCCTAGGCTCGGGGAAGACGTCTCTCTAGAGCAGCGGTGGAGGTGCGCTGCGGGCCTCGTCGCCTGCCTGAGGTTGTGGAAGAGGCAGCGAACGGTACGACGCTGGAGCTTCTCTCGTGACGCTGACGAGCTCGGCGATGCGGTCTAGCCATTCTTCGTAGAGGTCATTGGTCGGGCGGTAGCACAGGAGCTCACGCGCCATGAGCAGTGCAGCCTGCGAATTCGCCGGGCCGCGATGGGCGTGGGAGGATGAAGCAGCCACCGGAGTCAGTGACGGAATTGCAGTGTGACTGTTGCGGCGCGTGGACAGCGGGAACAATGAATCCTGCTGCTCGTGGGCAGTGGGGCCGGTGGTAGTGTTTGCCGCCGGCGATGGAGAGCGATGGGGAATGCCATCACTGGGGGGTGCCGTCTGGGCCACGCGAGCGGCGACAGCGGCCCGACGCTCGGCACGGACGCGGCAGGCGTCAGCCATTAAGTGGTGAAACAACGATGAACCGAACGGACGAAGAGGAGCTTCGACGCACCCCTACCTGGCGCACCAAATGTCGGATTCAGGGCTGCGCAAAACCCTAGGTTCGAACTCTGGGGTGCGTGCAAAGATCTCAACCTCGCCTATCTATCTACTCGCCGTCTCATGAACTAGCACGATGACCAAGAATGGAAAAAAGACATGAGGCAGTTTATCCTGGCTCAGGCCACCTAGCGGTGAGTGGCCCTACTCCAGCAATATGGTGGATTAGCCTCGAGATGGGTTGTTGATGAACTAGAACAATGAGTGAAAAAACTCCGGAGGAGAGGTTTTCTTAGGCTCGGATGAGCTGGTGAGCTTGTCAGGGTCGCATGGATCCGATCCCTTTGATGGGTGGTGGCTATCCTACTTATATAATGGCCTTGGTCCTCTTCCTCGAAATATTTGGCAGGAAGGGATCCCACAACGACCAATTTTGAAGGAGGGCAACTAGTACATCTTATCCTGACTAAAGGTGGTCTTCACCTGCAAAGTCTGTGACACATATGCCATGGTGGGCTCGGTGATGACCTCCGTCCTGCCCTCCTGGCGATCTTGGTCTTGTTGCACTGGAATGGAAACCTTTGGTAGATTTGTTGGGACTCTGCGTCTGAGCCCGCTTCCTTAGCACCAAAGAGGAAACTGTTGTACTGCGCCCGCTAGCGCCCGTCTGGCCTTGGTCGTCATGGCTTGCATCATGTAAACCTCATGAGGTGGGGGTTGCATAGAGTTCTCCGCTCCTCGGGAGCCAGCTAAATGAGGCTGCCCCTTCTGGAGGTCTTGGTGTCATCCGCCCCGCGAGGCTTGGTCCCTCACCAGGGTCTTGAGTGTTGATGCTGAAGATGGGCCATACCAGGCCTGAAAAGGAGCGACGCCGTGGGTCGCAGGCAGGCAAGTCTGGGTACCCTGGTTCACAGAATGCCGACATCTTCCACTTTAGTTTTCATGTTGTCCTTGAAATCTTCGACAACTTGTTCCATGGATGTGCCGAAGTAGTTGTTCATGCCGTCATTGTCGAAGACCGGAGATGAAATGCTTTGCCTATCCATTACAAGACTCGATTAGTGGTGAGTGGGAGAAAGAGAAGAACTAGACCAATGTACCTTACCCGATGTTGAGAATGGATCAATGATCACTCAATAATGTATCGAGTAAATATCACAATTGATACTGATTCTCGTAAATTCTCACACATACACAATAAAGCTTATGGAGTATCTAGGTGAGGATAGTGGCACAAAAACTTGATGGAAATTTTAGCAAGAGTCAATAATGTTGAAAGAGATTCACAAATCCGCAAGTGAAACAAGTAGACCAATAACAATGAATGGCACTTGGAAACACACGCATGGATAGATAAATGTGGTTGTGCAACCAATGATTGAGCAGAAAATGTGGAATCCATGGAAAATGCTCTTGTCGCACAACACTAGAGAGACGCTAGCCGATTGCTCAATAGGCAGATACGAACTTGTGCACTACCTATATGAGACAAAATGTAGCGACTTCCTATCACAAGTATGATATGTATGTATGATGTTCCGGTGCTTTAGCACAAGACAATATAAGATGATCGAGTATGATATGATATTTTGTGATGCTATGGCTCTTGCTTACAAGCTTCTTTGTGGCTCTTTTGCTTAAAAGCTTTTTCGATATTTTCTTTTTGAGCTCTTTTTGTTGGCCACTTATGCAAAATGCACTAATCAAGATAGCAATTATGTATATGTGGGAACAATCTTGTGACACAAGAGATGATATGAAGATACCAAGATGATATGGTATGTATGCAATGGAAGCGCGGATCGGTGATCACTAATGTGCACAAGTAACGTTGCCGGCAATACTCAAAGGCTGGTCTCGATGGGAAAGTGACGCAAAATTGGCTAGGGGTTAACAATGCAAAGACAAGGGGGAATATACAATGATGTTTTCGAAGTTACCGTCCCTTGCTTACGGTGGTGTCAAAGGTGAAGTGGTCAATGTCAATGATGACCTCAAGGCGATGATGAGATGCGGTGGTCTTGATGTAGAACCATTTCTAATTAGCCAAAACTGATGCGGAGCATCCCAAGGTCATCCCCATGGACTAACCATCACCTCAACAAGTGCCTCAAGGACCAATGACTCGTGCCCGTGCAAGAGCTCTCGAGACCGAGGTGACATCTCTCCTAGTTCAACTTCCATATGAACCATGCGAGACATGTCTTCTACCTCAGGCGGATGTGTTTTGTGTGCTCAGGTACCAAGAAGACCCCATTGGAAAGGTTCATGAAGATGGACAAGTCACCAAGCTCATGGATGAAGCATTGCATCGAGTGAAACTGGGAAGGTCCTAGGCCCCGGACATCCAGCACCCTAGCCCGAACATCCGGCCTCTGGTCCAACATCTACAGAAGAGCCCACGCAGCCGAAGCTACAGGGCTCGGACATCAAGCCAGGCCCCGGACATCCGACACGACAGGGCCCGGACATCCGGCCCCGAGCCCGGAAATCCAGCACCACCGCAGAAGCATACCCTTGGCATGCCCCGCTAGCCCGGACATCCGGTGCCTCGCGACAACCCGGACATCCGGCTCCTGATGCCTCCGTGCATTTCGTCTAGGTCGTCGCCCATGTATCCCCTCGCCCCTTTAGACTATATATACTCCTCCACCTACCTCATTCTAGGGTTAGCATTGAGATAGCTCAAAACCTAGAGCCTTGCTCATCCACTAGTGGTCCATCTCCTCAAGAGTGACTGCGGCCCCTCTACGGAGAATATCCACACGGATTCAACACCTCCTCCAGAGAAGATCCTAAGGGATACCAAGACCTCCTCATGGAGAAGACTATTGCTACTTGGCCCGTTGTTAACCTTGGATCGTGTATCTCTTTATGTATCCGGATCTAGCACTTGTGTGATTACTTTCTTGTTGATTTGAGTGTTCCTCTTCCGCCTCCCTCGTGATTTCCCCTTTGTGTTCTTCGTGTTCATCGTCGGATTCCCTCCTCTTCGTGAAAGATCGGCCTAGATCGGGTTGTGATGAGGACATCACTAACAAGGTTACACCCACAGCTCCAAATGACACATATACATGACCAATTACTAGAGCTCACGCATGCCAATTAAATTACCATGTACTTTCGTTTCTTGGTAATGATTCTAATGTTCATGAGAATATGATGCTGCCTAAATTGGATACATTTGTCTTGCTTACGAATGAAGGGCCTAGCTTGGACAAGAAGGATGAACATTGGAGCAAGACCAAGCATGGAGATGATGGCATGCGCAAGGGGAACAAGAACGGAGTTACAAGTGATGCTTTCAGGACTTTGAAGCCACCATAATGAGTGCGCGAAGCCTTGGACGAAATATAGAAGATGCCACTTCATAAATTTCGTCTAGAGGCTATTATAGGTGATGCGTCACCTTATTATTGGGCCAGGCCCATGTATTTTCGATATAGTAAAGTATAGGTTGTTTTTAGAGTCCGTATGCGTGGGGAAACAAGAGTTAGGGTTGGTTTCAGACCCCTCCTCCAAGGGCCACGAAATTCCCCCCTCTTTTCCCATATATACAACCCTTAGGGTGTCGTTTAGACTTTGGGTTTTGTTTAGATTAAATTTCGCCATAGCTGCAACTTCGCGTACTTCGTTTGTGTTCAACGACCAGACAAAGACGTCACAGAACCCCACTTGATCAATAAAGCTTTCCTCTTGAATTCGCAATATGCAGATTCAATCTCAGTTTCCTGCTTGTTCTTCGTTTGCCTGCAGGAAACAGACCTTCGTGGTCAGGTTGATCGTGCTCCGGCGTGGTCAATAACCTCTCGGAGTTGGTTTAGCGATTTCTAAGGCGCGACGTCCACGCACGTTCGTAGTCGGATCGTCCAAGTCGACTTCCTCCAAAACGATAGCCACCATCTCATCGAAAGACGGGACACCTTTGCCTCTATCAAGTGGTATCAGATTTTCAGGTTGCTCGGTGAGACTTTACAGTTTTTCGTAGATTAGACCGAGTTTGTTCTTCATACCTACAGTCCACGAAAAAGCCAAAAAATTAGGGTTAGTTCATCATATCCGAACCAGTCTGAGCCATTGCATAATCTTTTCCGTGTTTCCTTAGTTGAATTTGCGGTTGCATCGTAGTGTCAAGTTGCTGGTCTTAGCGTCTAGGCTTTTAGAGTTTCGAGTTCTGGTCATAAGTTGTCACGCCGCCGCCGCAACATCTTCATCGCTACAGCCATATACCACCACCGATCAGTATCCATATACCACCACCAATCCGTATCCATATACCACCACCGCTGCCATATACCACCACCACTCCCATATTCTACCACCACATATCCACCACCAATTCGAGTTCTTTTCGTTTTAGATTGGCTTCCGAGATCCATCTACTTTCGGTTTCGTGTTTCCTTGCTTGAGTAGGTCTCGAAAAAAAATTTGACACGTGAAAATATTTTTCCCTATCCTATTTTTGGGCTTTTCGGAGTCTTTTGACACATGTGCCACCATACTATTTTTGTACCGCACTTTTTCGACAGGTGGAAATATTTTTCCCCTATCCAATTTTTGGGCTTTTCGGAGTCTTTTGAGACATGTGCCACCATACTATTTTTTTTACCGCACTTTTTCGTCGTCGCTGCCCTGATTCCGGAAAAAAAATCGTCAAAAAAATTTCGTGCCTATCATCTTAGTTTGACTTGGGAAGTGTTTTGAGACACTCGCCATTATAGTGATTTTCCGCAAAAAAAGGAGTGGAAAAGAAAGTAGCGCAAAAAAAAGAGGCGAAAAAAATCAGAGTTTGCTTCCCTCTTGATTATGTGCAGCGCCGTGTTTTTGTCAGTGTTCTAGGCTCGCGTCTCTAGTACGGTCTAGCCCTAGGACCAGCACAATACCGTCGTTGAGCGTTTATTCAACTTTGCATCTCTGAATTGATTATTGCTGACCCTTTTTTCTACCATCTTATAAGCATTCCCAGCTCCACATAAATCTACGTCGTGCGTTTTGACTCTCCCTGGTAATCGCTTTATCCAACCTTTGAGAGTTTTGACTACCACGGTTGCCGATCACCACCTGCGGCTGGGTAAGAAATGGTAAGAATTTGAGATTTGCTTGACGGATTTGGGACGCCCGACCACCACCATTTTCTAGTAGTCTGTAGGATCATATTCTTGTGTGTTTCTATTGCTGCTAACCTTGCCAGGATCACAAGCCTACGAGACTGACTGGGAGAACTTGACGAACAAGGAGCTTCATGATAAGTTTCAGCAAATGATGAGTGAACAGGTGCAAGATGTGCTAAACAGATTTGACGAAGCCATGGAGAAGATAGATGGCATGGAGAAGACGTTTGAAACAAAGCTCGATAACAAGTTTGCTAAATTGATTTCGTGTTTTCCACCACTACCGGCTGCTGCAGCTGTCGCACCTCTACAACAACAACAACAACATCGCCTTCCAAATCAAGTGGGACAAGCACAGCGCGTTCCCCTTGAGCATGGTCAATCTTCTGGTGCCGCTGTTGATGTTTCTGTAGCTCCTGCTGCTACTGCAGAGGTGGAGGACCATTATGAGGATGAGGTTGACCAAAATCAGAACTACGTGCAACCACCAGCACCACCACCACCAGGTCGTCCTCATGCATATCATCGCAACGGTAGGGCTGCACCACCACCTGAGGTACATGACCATCTTCCTAAACAAAAATTGAATATTCCACCATTTGAGGGTAGATATGTTCCTGATATATATCTTACTTGGGAGTTAGAAACTGAACAACGTTTTACATGTTTACACTATCCCGAGGAGAGACGTGTTCCTGCTGCTGTTTGTGCTTTCACTAGTTTTGCATGTGTTTGGTGGTGTGAACATTGTAGATTATATCCTATTCCAGCTACTTGGGCTGCTTTGAAAACAGCTATGCGTACTCATTGGGTTCCACCATATTATCAACGTGAATTACTTCAAAAATTGCAGCGCTTAAGACAAGGAAAAAATTCCGTAGAAGAATATTATCAGCAATTACAAACTGGCCTGATTAGATGTGGTATTGTTTAGGAGAATGAAGCTATGCTTGCATGTTTTATGGGTGGATTAAATAGAGAGATTCAGACCATTCTAGAGTATAAGGATTATAATAATATCACTCGTTTATTCCATCTTGCTTGTAAAGCTGAACGTGAAGTGCAGGATCGACAGGCATTGGCGCGGACTAACTTTTCAGCAGGTCGACGTTCATCATGGACACCGCGTGCATCCTCTACTTCCACACATTCTACTGCACTGACACCTCCATCAGCTGTTACCTCCAGCCCTGATACAAGGAAGCAGGCACAACCACCATTATCTGCCAAGAGCACACCTATTGGGCCTGCACAGAGTTCATCTTCTTCCATGGCATCAACAAGGCACACCAGTGATATTATTTGTCATCGTTCTAAGGGAAGAGGACATTTTGCGAGAGAATGCAAATCTCAGCGTGTGTTGATTGCTACTGAGGATGGTCGATATGAATCCACTAGTGACTATGATGAGAAGACTTTGGCTCTTATTACACATGAAGAACACGGTGGAGACGATTCTGATCATGAGACACAATACATGGCTCCTGAAGATGCTGACAGGTATGAATGTTTAGTTGCTCAACGTGTTTTGAGTGTGCAGGTTACACAAGTTGAGCAAAATCAGAGGCATAATTTGTTCCATACAAAGGGAGTTGTGAAGGAACGTTCTGTTCGCGTGATCATAGATGGAGGGAGTTGCAACAACTTGGCTAGCATGGAGATGGTGGAGAAGCTATCTCTCACCACAAGACCACATCCACATCCTTACTACATCCAATGGTTCGACAACAGCGGCAAGGTTAAGGTAACACGTACTGTTCGTGTGCATTTTAGTATCTCTACATGTGCTGATTATGTTGATTGTGATGTGGTACCTATGCAAGCATGTTCCTTATTACTTGGTAGACCATGGAAATTTGATAAAAATTCTGTACACCATGGTAGAAACAATCAGTATACTCTGGTACATAAGAATAAAAATATTACTTTGCTTCCTATGACTCCTGATTCCATTTTGAAAGATGATATTAATAGAGCTAATAAAGCAAAACAGGAGCAAAATAAGAGTGAAAATCAGATTGTGGCAAAAGAATTTGAGCAACAAATGAAGCCTAATAACACAACATCATCTCGTGTTGCATCTGAAATTAAATTAACGAGTGGATGTTTATTTGCCACCAAATCTGATATTGATGATCTAGATTTAAGCAAATCTGTTTGCTATGCTTTTGTGTGCAAAGAGGCATTATTTTCATTCGAGGACGTGCCTTCCTCTTTTCCTCCTGCTGTCACTAACATTTTGCAGGAGTTCGCCGACGTCTTTCCACAAGACGAGCCACCGGGATTACCACCTATTCGAGGGATTGAGCATCATATTGACTTAATTCCCGGTGCATCGCTACCCAACTGCGCACCATACCGTACCAATCCAGAAGAGACGAAGGAGATTATGCGTCAAGCACAGGAGCTACTCGACAAAGGTTATATATGCAAATCCCTTAGCCCTTGTGCTGTTCCTATTATTCTAGTGCCGAAAAAGGATGGTACATCACGTATGTGTGTTGATTGTAGAGGCATTAATAATATTACTATTCGTTATCGTCATCCTATTCCTAGGCTAGATGATATGCTTGATGAATTGAGTGGCTCTACAATATTCTCCAAAGTTGATTTGCGTAGTGGATACCATCAAATTCGTATGAAATTGGGAGATGAATGGAAAACAACATTTAAAACTAAGTTTGGATTATATGAGTGGTTAGTTCATGCCTTTTGGGTTAACTAATGCACCTAGTACTTTCATGAGATTAATGAATGAAGTTTTACGTGCTTTCATTGGACGATTTGTGGTAGTATACTTTGATGATATATTGATTTTTAGCAGATCTTTGGAGGAACATTTGGAGCATTTCCATGCTGTTTTTATTGCTCTACGTGATGCACGTTTGTTTGGTAACCTTGGAAAGTGCATCTTTTGCACCGACCGAGTCTCTTTTCTTGGCTATGTTGTTACTCCACAGGGAATTGAGGTTGATAAAGCCAAGATTGAAGCTATTGAGAGTTGGCCGCAGCCCAAAACGGTCACACACGTGAGGAGTTTCCTTGGCCTCGCTGGATTCTATCGGCGTTTTGTGAGAGATTTCAGCACCATTGCTGCACCTCTCAATGAGCTTACAAAGAAGGATGTGCCTTTTGTATGGGGTACTGCATAGGAAGAAGCATTCACGGTATTGAAAGATAAGTTGACACATGCTCTTTTACTCCAACTTCTTGATTTTAATAAGACTTTTGAGCTTGAATGTGATGCTAGTGGAATTGGGTTAGGAGGTGTGTTATTACAAGATGGTAAACCTGTTGCATACTTCTCTGAAAAATTGAGTGGGCCTAGTCTGAATTATTCTACTTATGATAAGGTAGATAAAGGCGAGGGGCCCGATCTTTCGATGAGATGATAACTATCGATTTGGTGGATATGACTTTGACGATCTGAATACAGACGTGCACGGCGTTGCGCCTTAGCAATCGCTAAACCAATCTCCAAGGGTTACTGACGATGCCAGAAGCACTATCAGCCTGACCACGAAGGTCTATTCCTGCATGCAATCGAAGAACAAGCAAGAATATGATGAAGCAATCTGAATATTGCAAATATAGATGAAGTATTGATAAAGATGGGGATCCGTAAGCGGTCTTGGTCTGGTTGTTGGACACAAACGAAGTACACGAAGTTGCAGCTATGGCGAACTTTTGACTAAACAAATCCCCAAAGAAAAAGCTACTAGATGGATCTACTTATATAGGAGCAAGGGGTGGCGGCCAAGGAGGTGGAAGAACGTCCCAAGGCAACCTAAAACTAACCCTAGGTCGTACAAGGCTCATGGCCCCAAGTGGAGGTGATGCAACACCTTTGGACTTGTAGTTTGACTCGGATTCTGCTGCAGCATCAGATTGTTTCCTCGATATCTCAACGCTCCGGACGAATTTGAAGGTGAATCCAACTGGGATGGAAAGTGTACGAAATCTAGTTTCCAACAAAAAAAGAATCACCCAATTCGGAGTACGTATGAAGGAGTTCTTGCCGTTTTGAGTCAGGTATGTCTGTGTAGTCCGAATCTGGATGCAGAACGTGAGAGACTTGGACTCTATCTTCTCTTGGTCCAAAAGTGACGTGAGAGAACTTTTTGAATAGCACCTAAACTTCTCTTTTTCCCTTATCTTCATATGTGGATTGTACAAATGTCCCATACACCTGGAATTAGACATGGCACAAAAGTCTGTGAAGTATTTTTGTCCTGGATGACATACATAAATTATTGCATAGTTTGCATTAGAAATCACCTCACAAATATACATGTATGCAATATTTTTGGTCGTATCCAAGGTAGTCATGTCCTCATCATCCTCCCTCTCTTGAAAAAAAAGCCATCCTCGGCGTTGCTTAATCTGAAATGTGGGTAAGAAAATAGACAAGGTGTACATGTTGTATATGTATATGTCATCCATTTTTACTTCCCTTAATTTTCGCACATTTGACACATGTATAGATGAGTAAATTTCGTAGTTCATAAAATATAAAGCCAAAATATTATCACAAGAAGTAGAAGGCATGAAAATATTGCAACTCAATTTGCACAAATAAGTGAAGCTCTTATTCATATCAAAATATTGACAATATTCATCATTAAACCATCCCAACATTGGTGAATAAACCTTACTTGCATGAAATTCACAGGCTACAACATGCTTAAATAAGCAAACAAGCAATAAGTCATTTGACATAGAACCGTCACCAAGATTAGAGGTCATATCAAAATGATTAAACATTGGCACAATGATTTTCAAATGTATTTTATCCAAATCTGATTTATTCTCCGATTCACATGATTCTTTTGCATCAACAGTTAATTCAATGGGTGCACTCAAAATTGTTGGTATTTTAGTTGTTTGATCACATGACGCATTCATGACAGTAACATGATTATCTGAACTAGGTGGTGTGCTCAAATCAACAGGTAATTCAATACATGATGTATTCAAGTTAACTAGATATGCATCATCCTCATGTGAAGTTATATCATCATTGATTTTACTGTTACCTTGTCGTAGAGACGTAGCTGATGTAGGTACGGACGATGACAATGTACCTTACACTTTAGATGATGTCACGCTCACAATCAGAGGTGTGGCTTCTCTAGTAGGTGCAATGGTGGAGGAACGAACCAGTGGTGGTGAGCATGAACTGGAATAGTAGTTGTTGTAGTCACACAATGCATCCTCCTATATTTGTCTCTCAAAGGTACAAGCACGAACATACATAGAAGTAATGCAACGAGGAATATACTAAAATCTTGCGCGAATATCATGGTTTAAACCACCAAAAAATCTATTCATTGTATCATCCTCAGATTCTTCTATGTCACAATGATGCATATAAGATTTGAACTCTTGGTAGTAAGCATGAACAGTGTTACTGCCTTGTTTTAATTGTTCCAATTTGCGAAGCAATTCACGGCAATAATAAGGAGGAAAAAAATGTTTTCTCATTACAGCTTTCAAATCTTTCCAAGTTGTGGGTTGGTTATCAATATTTTCCTTACATTGCACACTCCACCAAACAGAAGCAAAACCAGTAAATACTCTAGTGGCAGCTTGTACTCTCTCAAGTTCGGAAAAATGATGGTGACTAAAAACTTTTTCTACTTCAAGCTCCCAAGCTAGATAAATAGCAGGATTAAATCCACTCTCAAATGACGGTAAAGAAATAACCTGACCATGTGCTTGTGTGTGTTGTCCCATGTCTCGTGATGGTTAAGATGTATCCGTCGTCCAAGAACTTCTGTCTCCGATACCTGTCATGATTAGTAGAAACAAGAAAGAAAATTCGAGAATAATGTTCCTATGAACTACTAGGATGTGGTGGTAAAGCGCTCACAGTAAAGCAAATATCAATATCTTACAAGTTCTTACCATGCAGCAGGTGGTGATAGGCAACCAGCGGTGTCAAATAACTCCAAAGATTGAGTAAAGCGATTGCTAGGTGAACGTACGTAAACACGGTGTAGAAATATGTGGAGCTGGGTTGGCTTTATATATGGTAGCAAAAGATTAGCAATAATCAATTCAGAGATGCAATGTTGAATAAACGCTCAACGACGGTACTGTGCTAGTCCTATGCTAGAGCGGACTAGAGACGCTAGCCTAGAACACTAATGAGGTCACGGTGTAGCACAACTAGCATCAATAAAGGATACGAAGTAGCTCTGGACAGCAAGATATAAGTGATGATCGCAACGGCAGTAAAGATAATGATGAAAATAACTGCCAAGAAGAATATACAACAACACTCTCTACAACTTTCTTTTCCTTCTTTTTCTTTTTCTTTTTTTCTCACACTTTTTTTCTTTTTCTTTCTCTACTCTTTTTTTAATTTTTTTCTTTCTCCCTCTTTCCAAGACAAACTAGATAAGATGCAGATTGGATCAAGCCATGATGCGAACGACTTCAACTATGATTGTGACAATGAACGATGGGTAGCACGAGGTGGAAATTGATGGATGAGGTGGTGGACAACGGAAGGGATAACGATGCAACGGCGACGTGACTAATGTGAACAGAACTCGAAACTCTAACGAACTACACACTAAGACCAGCAACTCGACACGACGATGCAACCGATAATTCAATAATGCAAACAATGAAAAGAAAATTGCAAAGGCTCAGACTAGCTTGGACAAAGGATGAATAGATCTAACTTTTTTTTGGACTTTTTCTTGGACAATAGGTAAGAAAATAAATCTAATCTAGGAATAACTGGAAATTCTCACCGAGCAACCTGAAAACTGATACCACTTGATAGAGGCGAGGGGCCCGATCTTTCGATGAGATGATAACTATCGATTTGGTGGATATGACTTTGACGATCCGACTACAAACGTGCACGACGTTGCGCCTTAGCAATCGCTAAACCAATCTCCAAGGGTTACCGACGATGCCAGAAGCACTATCAGCCTGACCACGAAGGTCTATTCCTGCATGCAATCGAAGAACAAGCAAGAATATGATGAAGCAATCTGAATATTGCAAATATAGATGAAGTATTGATAAAGATGGGGATCCGTAAGCGGTCTTGGTCTGGTTGTTGGACACAAACGAAGTACATGAAGTTGCAGCTATGGCGAACTTTTGACTAAACAAATCCCCAAAGAAAAAGCTACTAGATGGATCTACTTATATAGGAGCAAGGGGTGGCGGCCAAGGAGGTGGAAGGACGTCCCAAGGCAGCTTAAAACTAACCCTAGGTCGTACAAGGCTCATGGGCCCAAGTGGAGGTGATGCAACACCTTTGGACTTGTAGTTTGACTCGGATTCTGCTGCAGCATCAGATTGTTTCGTCGATATCTCAACGCTCCAGACGAATTTGAAGGTGAATCCAACTGGGATGGAAAGTGTACGAAATCTAGTTTCCAACAAAAAAAGAATCACCCAATTCGGAGTCCGTATGAAGGAGTTCTTGCCGTTTTGAGTCAGGTATGTCTGTGCAGTCCGAATCTGGATGCAGAACGTGAGAGACTTGGACTCTATCTTCTCTTGGCCCAAAAGTGACGTGAGAGAACTTTTTGAACAACACCTAAACTTCTCTTTTTCCCTTATCTTCATATGTGGATTGTACAAATGTCCCATACACCTGGAATTAGACATGGCACAAAAGTCTGTGAAGTATTTTTGTCCTGAATGACATAAATAAATTATTGCATAGTTTGCATTAGAAATCACCTCACAAATATACATGTATGCAATATTTTTGGTCGTATCCAAGGTAGTCATGTCCTCATCAAATTATATGCTCTTGTTCGGACTTTGGAAACATGGCAACATTAGTTATGGCCCAAAGAATTTGTTATACATTCTGATCATGAATCTTTGAAGCACATTAAAAGTCAAGCAAAACTGAACCGTAGATATGCTAAATGGGTTGAATTCATAGAGACTTTCCCTTATGTTATTAAACACAAGAAGGGAAAGGAAAATGTTATTGCTGATGCATTGTCTCGTCGTTATACTATGCTTTCACAACTTGACTTCAAAATATTTGGTTTGGAGACCATCAAAGATCAATATGTGCATGATGCTGAATTTAAAGATGTTTTGCAGAATTGTAAAGAAGGGAGAACATGGAACAAGTTCGTCGTTAATGATGGATTTGTGTTTCGTGTTAACAAGCTATGCATTCCAGCTAGCTCTGTTCGTCTTTTGTTGTTGCAGGAGGCACATGGAGGGGGATTAATGGGACACTTTGGCGTGAAGAAGACGGAGGACGTACTTGCTACACATTTCTTTTGGCCAAAGATGCGACGGGATGTTGAGCGTTTTGTTGGTCGTTGAGCTACATGTCAAAAAGCTAAGTCACGACTCAATTCTCATGGTTTATATATGCCTTTGCCTGTCCCTAGTGTTCCTTGGGAAGATATATCTATGGACTTTGTTTTGGGTTTACCTTGAACAAAGAAGGGGAGGGATCGCATATTTGTTGTCGTGGATAGGTTCTCGAAGATGGCACACTTTATACCATGTCATAAAAGCGATGATGCTGCTAATGTTGCTGATTTGTTCTTTCGTGAAATTATTCGCTTGCATGGTGTGGCAAATACTATTGTTTCAGATCGTGATACTAAATTTCTTAGCCACTTTTGGAGATGTTTATGGGCTAAGTTGGGGACTAAACTGCTTTTTAGTACTACATGTCACCCCCAAACTGATGGAAAAACTGAAGTAGTCAATAGAACTTTGTCTACTATGCTTAGGGCTGTTTTGAAGAATAACAAGAAAATGTGGGAAGAATGCTTGCCTCATATTGAATTTGCTTATAATCGTTCGTTGCATTCTACTACTAAGATGTGCCCTTTTGAAATTGTCTATGGTTTCCTACCTCGTGCACCTATTGATTTGTTGCCTCTTCCATCTTCGGAGAAGGTTAATTTTGATGCTAAACAACGTGCTGAATTGATCTTAAAAATGCATGAGTTAACTAAGGAAAATATTGAGCGCATGAATGCTAAATATAAACTTGTTGGAGATAAGGGTAGAAAATGTGTTGTCTTTGCACCTGGAGATCTTGTTCGGTTACATTTGCGTAAGGATAGGTTTCTGAATTTGCGCAAGTCAAAGCTAATGCCACGTGCTAATGGTCCTTTCAAGGTGTTAGAGAAAATAAATGATAATGCATATAAACTTGAGCTGCATGCAAATTTTGGGGTTAGTCCCACATTTAACATTGCAGATTTGAAGCCTTACTTGGGTGAGGAAGATGAGCTTCCGTCGAGGACGACTTCAATTCAAGAAGGGGGGGATGATGAGGACATCACTAACAAGGTTACACCCACAATTCCAAATGACACATATACAGGACCAATTACTAGAGCTCGCGCATGCCAATTAAATTACCAAGTACTTTCGTTTCTTAGTAATGATTCTAATGTTCATGAGAATATGATGTTGCCTAAATTGGATACATTTGTCTTGCTTATGAATGAAGGGCCTAGCTTGGACAATAAGGATGAACATTGGAGCAAGACCAAGCATGGAGATGATGGCATGTGCAAGGGGAACAAGAACAGAGTTACAAGTGATGATTTAAGGACTTTGAAGCCACCATAATGAGTGCGTGAAGCCTTGGACGAAATATACAAGATGCCACTTCATAAATTTCGTCTAGAGGCTATTATAGGTGTTGTGTCACCTTATTATTGGGCCAGGCCCATGTAATTTCGAAATAGTAAAGTATAGGTTGTTTTTAGAGTCCGTATGTGTGGGGAAACAAGAGTTAGGGTTGGTTTCGGACCCCTCCTCCAAGGGCCACGAAATTCCCCCCCCCCCCTCTTTTCCCATATATACAGCCCTTAGGGCGTCGTTTAGACTTTGGGTTTTGTTTAGATTAAAGTTCGCCATAGCTGCAACTTCGCGTACTTCGTTTGTGTTCAACGACCAGACAAAGACGTCACAGAACCGCACTTGATCAATAAAGCTTTCCTCTTGAATTCGCAATATCCAGATTGCAATCTCAGTTTCTTGCTTCTTCTTCGTTTGCCTGGAGGAAACAGACCTTCGTGGTCAGGTTGGTTATGGTCCGACGTGGTCAATAACCTCTCGGAGTTTGTTTATCGATTGCTAAGGCGCGACGTCCACGCACGTTCGTAGTCGGATCGTCCAAGTCGACTTCCTCCAAAATGATAGCCACCATCTCATCGAAACACGGGACACCTTTGCCTCTATCAAGTTGACCCCACATCATATGGTATCAAGAGCCTAGGTTTCTCACGAATTTGAAGCCCCTACCCCCGTTTTTAGCTTGTTTTTGTTGTGTTTATCCCAATTCCAAAAATCCCTACCACAAATAGCCCCAAAATGTTTTGTGATTTGACGAGATTTTGTTGGATTTGTTCCATGGATTTGCTATGCCATGAGTGGATCTAGCTTTTCCCCTTGTTTTCCCCATTCTTCATCTTCAAAATCCGATGAATTTGGCCCATAAGTCATCTATTCCACGGAGTTCATCAGGGCCTCGGGCACCCCGGACATCCGGCCCGTGCCCCAGACATCCGGCCTCCCACAGCCAAAACCCTTCCCATCCGCAACACTTTGTACTCAGTCCCCGCCATTTTCGTTCGGTATCCCACCAAACCTTCCGCATACCACCCGCAACCATCATCGCTTAACCGCTACGATTTTAACAATTTTTTTCCCACTTTGCCTTGGATACTTGAGTTGTGGTTTCACCATTTCATTAGATGTTTAGGCTACCTAGGAACGGAACGACGTCAACGACACCACAGCTCATCCTCGGCAAGGACGGTAACATCAACGACACCTTTCATCCTACCTTGCAGTTGTATTGTCACCCTGTAGACCATTTTGCATAGCTTTCCCATTGAGACTAGTCATTTGAGTATTGTCAGGCCACGACACTTGTGCACATTAGTGATAGTCATAGATATTGCATACTACATCATCATATCTGTGTGTGGCATAAGAGTGTTTCTCATACACAATAGCTACCTTGATACGAGAAGCATGCATAAGTGGCCAAAGAAAGAGATCACAAGCTTGTAAGCGAAAGAGCCATCAAAAGCTTATAAGAAAAAGGACAATAGCATCACACGCCTTGCATCAAAAGAAATCATATGAAATAGCAATACATCATCTTGTGCTCAAGCATCGGCACATCATACACTCATAGCATACTTGTGATAGGAAGTCGTTACGTTTGCCTCTTATAGGTCATGCACAAGTGCGTATCCGCCTATTAAGCAATCGGTTAGTGTCTCTCTAGCATTGTGCAACAAGAGCATTTTCCGTGGATTCCACATTTTTGCTCACCCTTGGTTGCACAACCACATTTATCTATCCGTGCGTGTGTTTCGTGTGCTAGCTATTGCTTGTGATCTACTTGTTGCATGAGCAAATTGTGAATCATTTTCAACATCATTGAGTCTCATTGACAATTGCATTGACTTTGTGCCACTATCCTCACCGAGATCCTCCCAAAGCTTTACTTGTGTAGGTGTGAGAATCGACAAGAAGTGGTACCAACAGTATTATTTCCGGGTTACATTATTGAGTGATCATTGATCCATCTTCAACTTCGGTCAAGGTACATTTGGTATTGTCTTCTCCTTTCTCCCACTCACATTCTTGCTTGCAATGATGGATAGGCCAAATACATCAACGAACCCGCTCTTTGATGATCCTCAAGAATCGAACAACTACGCCACCAAACTAGATCTCTTCGGTGTCCAACGAGCTCTACATCAAGAGACTGAAGCTATGAAAGAACACATTGAGCAAGTCGTCGCTGACGCATGTGAGCAATGCGATATCATCAACACCAACATGTCTACTCAATTTGACGAGCTACGGACTTTGATAGTCAACCGACGCTCCTCATCCACGTCTTACAAAAGATGGAGCCGCTCAAGTCATCATACCGACTACACGTTCGGCTCAAGTACACCTACATCGAACACTCTTCGTCAATCCGCACGTCAAGCTCGACATGACAACCGGAACCCACTTCATGACAAGAGTTCACAAGAGCTATTTGAAGAGCAAGAAAGTCGACATTGTCAAAACCAAGCTACACTTGAGCAAGCACAAGAACGGCAATGACTACGCCAAGAAGAGCAAGAGCGAGCATGTCAACGCCAAGAAGAATAAGATGCCGAGGATCAATATCAAGCACAACAACACCGGGAAGCTCAAGCTCTTGAGGCGCAACATGCCCTTCGTGACTCACATCGCAATGTTGCAACTCACAATCAAAACATTCATCATGAAGATGAAGTACTTCGAGATGAGATGCAAGAAAGGCGTTACCAAGCATGAATGCAACAAGAAGTTCCTCCTCAAGCGCGACAAGAGCAACAAACTCAACAAGAACCACAAGCTCGGCAAGACAAACATGACAACGAGCATCAACTCCGCCAAGAGCAACATGAGGTTGAAAATCATCCAAATCAAGACCGCCCTCACAATAGGCAAGCAAACAATGAAGAGCATCGCTGTGGCAAGCTAAAGTTCACCATGCCAAAGTTCTCCGGAAGCATTGATCCCGAAGACTACCTCTCTTGGGCATTGAAAGTTGACAAGATCTTTCGCCTCCACAACTTTGATAAAGAAAAGAAGATTGCAATGGCATCCGTTGAGTTCCAAGACTATGTTCTCATTTGGTGGAAGCAAATCATCAAGAGAAGAGAAGCAAAAGGCGAACCGCCTATCACTACTTGGACTCAAATGAAGGAAGTCATGAGAGCACGTTTCATGCGAACACACTACAACCGTGACTTGTTCAAAAAGTTGCAACTTCTCAAGAAAGGAACCAAGTCGGTTTAAGAGTACTACAAGGAAATGGAGATTTCCATTATAAGATCCAACAACACGGAAGATGAAGAACAAACTATGGCGCGATTCTTGAATTGACTCAACTATCCTATCAAGAAGATTAGGGACTTTCAACCATACACAAATCTCCTCGAGCTAGTACACCAAGCAACCAAAGCAGAGCGACAAGTACAAGAGGACTACAAGTACTCCAAGTTCACCTCCAAGAACTACGGCTCCTACAACCAAGCTTCATCGATTTCGGCACCTTCTACCCCTACCAGACCATCTACAAGCTTAGGTGACAAGTCAAGCTACAAGAATTCGACTACATCAAGTCGTCCACCTCCCACGTACAACTTCAAGCCAAGAGCTTCCTCATCTACAACTCCAACCGAGGACAACTCCAAGACGAGTTCCATCAAGTGTTACAAATGCCAAGGGCGAGGCCACAAGTCATTCGAGTGCAAGACAGTTCGCACTATGATCATCAATGATGACGGATCCTATGACTCAATGAGCGACGATGAGATGGAAGCCCTTGAACATGTAGCTATGCATTGCCAAGTGAGTGAATATGAAGACCATCAAGTGTTTTGCGACAAAGACTCGAGTCCCAATCTCGTTGTCTCCAAGGTCTTGACACTTCAACATCATCAAGACGAAGATCAACGATGTCACATCTTCCACACCAAGGCCGGCATCAATGGACGTTCCATCAAGGTTATCATCGATGGAGGAAGTTGTCATAACTTGGCAAGTGAAGAGCTTTGCGACAAGCTACAATTGATCAAGACGAGGTGATGTAGGGTGGAACACTAGATGGCCGATCTTTCACGAAATGGAGGGGATCCCACGAAGAACATGAGAGGGAACACGAGGGGAAACACGAGTGAATCACTCAAACCAACAAGAACAAGTCACACATATGCTAGATCCTCGAAACATAAAGAGATACAAGATCCATGATCAACAAGGGACGATACAAAGGGTAACCGGTTCTTCTCCGTGAGGAGGTCTTGAAGATATCCCGTAGGATCTTCCCATGAGGGGCCTTGAATCCCGTAGGATCTTCTCCGCAGAGGTCTTGAATCCGTGTGGATCTTCTCCGTGGAGGGGCCGCAATCACTCACAAGGAGATGAACCACTAGTGGATGAGAAGGTCTGTCTCAAATGAGCTAAACCTAAGCTAACCCTCACTAGGAGGAGGTGGAGGAGTATATATAGTCTAGGGCCACGAAGCGGTAAGTGCGAGCGGGATACATGGGCCTCTGGCCCGAGAACGGTGCACAGACAACATGTAGCGGACGTCCGACGGCTACCGGACGTCCGGTGGCTCGCGAGGGTCCGAACGTCCGGAAGTCTTCGGACTTCCGCTATTTTCCTTCTGTCGTCGAAGTCACGGACGTCCGGTGGCCTCCGGTCGTCCGGTCACCTGGGAGTCGCCGGTCGTCCGGTAGAGGCCGGATGTCCGGAGCCTGTAGCTTTCCCAGCAGCTTCTCCGTTTGATCCTCGGACTTGTCCTCGCCTTCTTGTCCAATGCTCCTAGCTGTTCCATGGTCTCCCTCTTGGTTCCTGGTCATGCATAGCACATATATTTGAGGTAGTAGCCATGTCTCGCATGTAGAAAGTGGAGGTTCGGAGAGGAGCGAGCTAACCTTGTGTCCAATGGTGTGTACTTGAGGTCTCGTTGAAGTGAACATGGGGATGATCATGGGATGCTCCGCATCACGAGGCGCCCTCATCGCTACAAGGTCAAATGGCTTAGCGATGCCGAAACTCTTCGAGTCGAGCACACCGTGCAAGTATCCTTCAAGATAGGCGCCTACAAGGACACACTTGAGTGTGATGTGGTCCCAATATCCGTGTGCCACCTTCTTCTTGGACGGCCATGACAATAAGATCGTGGAGTCACCCTGGTGTAGGGTGGAACCCTAGATGGCCGATCTTTCACGAAATGGAGGGGATCCCACGATGAACACGAAGAACATGAGAGGGGAACACGAGGGGAAACACGAGAGAATCACTCAAACCAACAAGAACAAGTCACACATATGCTAGATCCTCGAAACACAAAGAGATACAGGATCCATGATCAACAAGGGATGATACAAAGGGTAACCGGTTCTTCTCCGTGAGGAGGTCTTGGGGTATCCCGCGGGATCTTCTCCGTGAAGGAGGTCTTGAATCCGTGTGGATCTTCTCCGTGGAGGGGCCGCAGTCACTCACAAGGAGATGAACCACTAGTGGATGAGCAAAGCTCTGTCTCAAATGAGCTAAACCTAAGCTAACCCTCACTAGGAGGAGGTGGAGGAGTATATATAGTCTAGGGCCACGAAGGGGTAAGTGGGAGAGGGATACATGGGCCTCTGGCCCGATAACTGTGCGCAGACAGCATGTAGCGGGTGTCCGACGGCTACCAGACGTCCGGTGGCTCGCGAGGGTCCGGACGTCCGGAAGTCTTCGGACTTCCGCTATTTTCCTTCTGTGATCGCTGTTACGGACGTCCGGTGGTTGCCGGTCGTCCGGTCGCTTGGGACGCGCCGGTCGTCTGGTGAAGGCCGGACGTCCGGAGCCTGTAGCTGTTCCAGCAGCTTCTCTTGATCCTTGTACTTGGTGTCATTGCCGTCTTGTCCATTGCTCCTAGCTGTTCCATGGCCTCCCTCTTGGTTCCTGGTCATGCATAGCACATATATTTGAGGTAGTAGCCATGTCTCACATGTAGAAAGTGGAGGTTCGGAGAGGAGCGAGTTAACCTTGTGTCCAATTGTGTGTAGTTGAGGTCTCATCGAAGTGAACATTGGGATGATCGTGGGATGCTCCGCATCATCTCCCCTCCCTTGGGAAAGATCCGACCTAGGATCAAAAACCTCATCACCATGGAAACGGTTGTCGTGGACGGACTTGTAGTTGGACGGAGTTGAGGTCATGGTGCAATCCAAGTAGTCCAAAGTGTCGCCGGAGTGGTATACATGCAAGAAGAGCAAGCACAAACGACACTCGGAAATACAATGGTTAGCGCACACAAAGTGTCCATCATTTAAAAATGAGTCTATGTGATAAGGTTGGGCATGGAAAGACACAAGATGCTTATCCAAAAGATGTAGAATGAAAAGTAAAGCATTCATGTGAGAAAATTCATTTGTTGTGCACACAAAGGTGTTGTGAATGTGACCAATGAAACCATTGTGCAAAATGATGTCATAGTGTGATGGTTTATCAAGAGCATGAACATGGCAATGGATGCTCAATATGTGTATGTTATCATGAAATTGATGGAGGACAAGATGATCATGATGTATGAATATGCCATCAAGAAAGATCACAACAAATTTGCTAAGGAAATGCACAAGCTCACATATCATGGATGACATGGGAATACAAGATGCAACAAGGCAATCATAATGTGAGTCAATCCATGCATAAGATGCAAATTTTTCATGGGTAAGATAAGTCCAGTGAGCATGGTATGTGAGCACACAATCAACAAATATGAAGGTTTTGGTGTAATGTGTCAAAGGGGTGTCGATATACCAATGCTCAATGTCATGGAATGAGTGGAGTTCCGAAGGGTCATCCAATAAGTCCGAGCACTCCTCAACTTTAAGGTCCATACGGTCCATCTCCAATGTCGGTCCTCCATCCAATAGATGTATCATGTAGACAACAAGAAGGAAACAACAATGAAAGAATGACCCATCGAATATGCATAAGTGAGGATGGCTCAAATGGAAGGAGTGCACCTTAAGGAGATTCTTGCGAATGTTGGTGTTGCACATCATGTATGCCTTCGCATGACCAAGTTGTCGCATGACGGCACCTCCCTGTGAATCCTTCAAAATGAAAGAACATGACAAACACTCGGAAAAACAAATGAGGTTAGCGTGAATGCAAAACCTAGCATTTGTGAGGGAAAATACCCAACAAGTGCTTCCATCATTCTTATCATAAGAAAGCACAAGGTAATGTGGCATGGCATGTAAGCATATGATGCGATAACAACCAAAGGCATTAGGCTCAAACAAGCAAGCATGCATCACAAGTATGGTGTTCAAGTCACCAATATCAACAAACATAGCATTGTTGCACTCAATACAAGTGATGAGAGATGCAACTAGTGGAGACAAATGAGAATGATCAAGATATATCATGTGTGTGTCATGAACATATATGTCATCAACCCAAGAAAGCAAGTAAGAGAGGAACATGGGTGATGCAACATAGCAAGCAATCATAGTGATCAAGTCAAACAAGCTAGTAGTGCGAAGATGCAACGTACTAGAGGTAATCATGGCAAGCATGTTTATGTAGGGTGGAACCCTAGATGGTCGATCTTTCACGAAATGGAGGGATCCCGCGATGAACACGAAGAACACAAAGGGGAATCACGAGGGAAAACACTCAAGAACAAGTCCAATCACACATCCACTAGACAATCAAACACACAAGGTCACAAGGTACCTGAACAACAAAGGGAAAGATACAAGGCAAAGTTCATCTCCGTGAGGAGGTCTTGAATCCGTGAACGATCTTCCCGTTAGGGGTCTTGAATCCAAGGTGGATCTTCTCCGTAGAGGGACCACGGTCTCTCTCGTGGAGTAGATCCATAATGGATGAGCAAAGCTCTATCTCACATATGAGCTAAATCAATGCTGCCCCTAAAAGATGGAAGGGAAGGAGTACTTATAGTCTAGGGCTAAGTTGGGGGGATACATGGGGTGAAAACCCTTCAACTACGTGCAGGCAGGGCGGTAGTACCGGTCCTGGGACCGGTAGTACCGGTTTTTGCGGTTTAGCGGAAGTTCCGGCCTTGCACCGGCCTTGCACCGGTCGATCACAGAAGGTAGACCGGTAGTTGACCGGTAGTACCGGCAGACCGGTAGTTGGACCGGTAGTACCTCTATCTCTGTGCTGCGAAGATTCCTCTTCTTCCTTCTCTTCCATGCTTCGCTCGCGGATGGTGTAGTTGTACACTTGCGCTCTCACTCCTCCTCCTCGTCCATGGTGTTCCGACAATACCTATGTATGCACACGAGTGGAGTGTCAAGTAGTATACCATCCTCGAAGGGGTTAAGTGAACGCGTGTAAAGGAGATGATTCATCTGTATGTATGAGAAGTAGAGGTCGCACGTGTCACTTGCCAAACGGACTCTTGACATGGTGATGTCCTTAGGATGCTCCGCATCATCCCCTCCCCCTTGGAAAAGATCCGACCTCGGATCGAAAGCCAAATCACCATGGGAAAGAGGTGGCGTCGCCATGTCGAAGCGGTCGATCACCAAGCACTCATCATCTTGAAGCTCGAAATGGGCACTCTCCAATGTCGCACCATCTAGTGATTCCTTCAAAAGGAGCAAGGACAACAAACACTTGGAAAAACAAATGTGGTTAGCGTTAGCGCAAAACCAAGCATTCAAGAGGTGATTCACCCAACAAGTGTGGTCATCAAGCATAGCATGTGGTGTGACAAAGGATTGTGACATGGCATGTGAGCATATGAGTTGAGCACAATCAAGGTCATCATGGAAACAAGCATTTAAATGTGAGGTAAGGATGCACATATGTCTGACGAGAGAGTAAGCATCTACCTCAAAGTTGTAGCAAGCATGCCTAAAGTGCTCAATGAAAGGTCTATGGTAGGCATAGGAATCATTCACAACACCGAGTAAAATGAAGTGTCTAAACACATGGTTCAAGTTCAAGACAATCCAAGCATAATGTGCATAGGGTGTAGTGAAAGTCGTGTGGCACTCAACACAATAGAAAGAGCAATTGTTCGACATGTGTGAGGCAAATAAGTCAAGCATTGACAAGTAAAGGGACATGGCATATGTGAAGGGATGACATTGGTGCAACCAAACATGTGATATGAGCAAGTAAGAAACAAGTTGGATGCAACACACAAGGCATATATATCATGAAGCATGGCAATGTGACAATGACAATTCGAAGCAAGATCTCGAACATGTGTGCAATCAAGGGGTCCAAGATGACAAATAAGTCTCATGGTGCCAGCAACACATGTAGTGTGATCCACAATATCCATGCTCATGGTTTGGGGTGTCTCGAAAGAGAAGGATATCACCTTGAAAGTGTGTCCTTGTGTGTCCTTCACAATGCCGAAGCACAAGCAAGTGCGATGTAGAAGCGTCGTGAACAAAGGTGGTTCGCTCTCAAGAGCTCGAATGGTCAACTCACGTGATGTGGAAGCCGACACGAAGTCCAAGTATCCTACACATGCACACAACAAAACAAAGAATGTATGCGCATGGTAGATAAACACATCATCCATCATGATGGTTCTCTTCTCTTGCACATAACCATTAGGAGCAAAAGTGCATTAATAATATGATGCAACAATGGCTATATTCATGGCACTAGGCATATGGTGCAAAGGGGTGAGACAAGCATGCTTCACAAGAATTATGTCAAAATCTCCTAATAAATGCGAGAATGCTATGTGGGCAATCTCATTAGCAAGACTAAAATCATGGTTGCGCTCAATGCATGGACAATCATATAGCATGAGAGAGGCAACATGTGGAGACATATGACAACAAGCAATATCAATCATGTGCAAAGCATGCAATGGTGGCTATCAACCGCATGAAATGAGCATTTATGTATTATGGGTGATGCACTACACGAAGCAAGCATGGTAATGAACTCGTGCAAATTAGTGGAGCGAAGATGCAACACACTAGGAAAGGGCATGACAATCATGTCATGTGAGCAAATAGTGGGTATAGGTAATGCACATGACATATCGCAAGCACGATCACAAATCAAGATTAAAGCATTATAATAGGCATGGGGAACCAAGGCATCATGGCAATAACAAGCAATATCTCCACCAAGCTTGCAAATACACATACAAGTATGAAAATCAATCATCATGTGTAATGCGAAGCATGGGTCACAAATGCATGGCAAAGGTATATAAATGAGCATATCATGCAAAGTGAACATGGCAAGAGGGGCATAAGAGATATAATGGACAATAAGCCATAACCATGTGAGGGCCATGTAGAAAAGATGCGCGAAGTCTTTGCGCGGAGGGAGCGATGGGAAAGATAATCCACGGAATCCCAAGTCATCATTGCTCTCTAGAGCTCGTTTTGTCAACTCGTGCTCTTGCGATGTTGACGAGTAAGTATGGGGACCTACACAAAAGACACACAAACCAAAGAATTTGTGCGTGTGGTAAATGTACACATCATCCATCATGATGTGTATGTGCACATATGAGTTAGCACAAGATAAGCATCGCTCAAAGAAATTTGAGGCACGATAGAGAAATATGTCATCCATCATGAAAGAATAGTTGTCATGTGTAGCACGATGGGGACACAAATTAGAGCAAGTATGTGGCACAACAATAGCATTGGCATTTATGAGGAGCATATTGTGCACACAAACATGGGGATTATGAAATGGATGGGATGGATCAAAATCTCCTAAAATGTATGAGGAAACTATGGGGGTCTCCTCATGAGCAAAATCGGAAACATAATGTGGAGAAGTGTAACAACATCCAAAACAATGCATGTCCGAAGCGAGGTAATCATGGCATGGCATAGGATGGATATGATGCAAAGGAAGTATGTCAATATCATCACAAGAGAAACAAATGCCAATAACCATGGGCTTGTCATCTATGCCATAAGTGCAAATTGGATTTATCTTAATGGCATATGCATAGTTACTACAATGAGATTGTAAATGCGACATATTGTTGATCTCATTCATAGCATATGACAAGTCAAGTGGGATGTCAAACATGATGTGACCGAGAGAATTATCACAAGAAATCCTATGCAACATGGCATCACAACTAATAGACTCCACATGGCAATCATCAAACTCATCATAAATGGGTAAATCATCGCATGGGGAAATCATACTAGAATGAAGCATGGCAATAGGTGGATCAACATCATGCAAGCAATCAATGTCGACATAGTCCACTGGTGGGACGAGAGCATCACCTTCACCTTTGTTACCTTTCTCATTCCACTCATGTGGTGTAGGTGAGGTGGGAAAGACCAAATGGTGGTCATCATCTTCATCTTGATGGAACCATGTGGGGGGTGCATAATATTCCACCATGGCCATCGTCTTTTCCAAAGGAAGGACGAAGTCGTCGAGGATCGGCGCGTCATCATATATGGGACCTAGCACCAAATGAGAAGACACAATAGAGGTAGAGGTCAAGTCGTTAGTGTCTAAAGTGGCCTCACATGCCGTATCAACCATCTCACTCTCTCTATGTGGTAGCTCACTCACTCCCTCAAGGTAGGTGCACTCAAACTCACATATGGTGGAGTCACTCATCTCACTCAAGTGGTGGGGGTTGTGGCTCTCCTCACATGGGAATTAGGGAAACTCGTCATATATGGGGCTAGTGGTGAACTCGCTCTCACTCTCAATATGGTGGCACAAGTCACTCAAGTCATCATACGCCGCCGTGGTCGAAGGGAAAATCCCATGCTCAACCATCTCGTAATCATCGCCGTGGATGAAGGTCGAAGATGGCACATCATCACTCTCGCCTCCAAAGATGGAAGCATCATCCGTGCTCGTCATCTTGTCGGTCGCCTTCAAAGCTTGGTCCTCGAATGGCTCCATGGTCGTAGTTGTCGCCGCACCGTCTTGAAAAAGAGTCGAAGTGGACTCGGCATCATCAATGCCACAAAGAGGGATGGCAGTGAAGTCGAACTTGGGAGCGTCGTCTTGGAGCTCATTGGGCTTGGACATCGTGGTGGTACTAGCCTCATGCTCGCCATCTTGGAGCTTGGTCTTCAAGAGGTGTGCTTGCGATGGAGAAGCCTTGACCTTCATAAGTTCTTGTTCCGCGTTGAGAGCACCAATGTAGTTGTCATCGAGGGACTTGTAGTTCTCGAGGAAGATAGTCTTGTAGATGTCGTTGTGCAATCCCATCATGAAGTGGAGCTTCATCGAAATGGGGTCATCCACGCCGGCTCGTCGCAAGGCCATCTTCATCTCCTTGAAGTACTTGTCGATGGACTTGGATCCTTGAATGGTGTTCTCCAAATGGCGTAGAAGTTATTCCGTGTAGGTGGGAGGCACAAAATCTTGCCGCAAAGCTTTCTTCGTCTTGGGCCAATTCACGTTGAAGCTCGTCGAAGGTGTGTGAAGCCACCATGTTGACGCGTTGTCGTGTAAGTTTCTTGTGGCGCAGTTCATGTGATCTTCGTAGGGAACTTGATGTAGCTTGAGGTAGTCGTCCATCTTGCGCTCCAACTCGAGATACTCCTCGGGGTCTTGAGTCCCATAGAAAGGAATCTCGTGGTCGTTGTCGAGGTCGTAGTAGCTCGTGGAAGTCGCGGACTTGAGCTTGGGAAGCTTCTCTTGAGCATAAGCTTGGGGTGCTTGTTGGCGAAGATGCCGTATATCCAAAGGCGAAGATTCCTTGAAGTCGCTTGGCGAAGATGCCAAGGTACATGGTGAAGTCGTTGAGCGGTTGTTGGTGTTGAGCTCATGACCTTCACGTTCTTGTCGTCGATGGTGTCGATGCCAATGTGATCTCGCCGAAGATGGTAGCTCGGAAGTATGTGCATTAGAGCGTCTTCTCCAAGATGAGGGAGACCTCTTTCGGTTCTTGATGAGGGCTTTGAGCTCCTCCATTTGAGCATTCATGTTGGCGCACAAGTTGTTCGTCATGGCATCGAACTTGTCGTTGTTGTTGTAGACCGAAGTAGATGAAATGATTTGCCTATCCATCACAAGACTCGAGCAAAGGTGAGTAGGAGATGAGATAAACAATACCAAGTTACCTTTTCCCAATGTTGAGTATGTATCTCGTTTCACTCAATGTGAAATGAAAGAATAGTGGAATTGGTACCGGAGTTGTTCACTCACACCTATCAAGTAAAGCTTACCGAGTGGCTTGGTTAGGATAAGTGGCACAAAAATTTGATGCAAAATGTTAGAAAGAGTCAATAATGTTGAAAGAGATTCACAAATTTGCAAGTGAAACAAGTAGACCAATAGCAAGGAGTGGCACACGGAAACATACGCACGGATAGATAAATGTGGTTGTGCAACCAAGAAAATGAGCACAAAATGTGGAATCCACAGAAAACGCTCGTGTTGCACAACTCAAGAGAGACGCTAGCACGATTACTCAATAGGAGGATACGACACTTGTGCACAACCTATAAGATGCAAAATGTATGAACTTTCTATCACAATTATGCTATGTGTTTGATGTTCCGATGCTTTAGCACAACATGATCCAAGATGATCAAATATGATATGATATTTTGTGATGCTATGGCTCTTGCTTATAAGCTTCTTTGTGGCTCTTTTGCTTAAAAGCTTATTCTTCTTTTTGTTTGTATATGGCCACGATGCACAAACCAAGATAGCAATTGTGTATATGCAGGAACAATCTTGTGACACAAGGGATGATATTATGATACCAATATGATATGGTATATATGCAATGGAAGGGCGGATCGATGATCACTAATGTGCACAAGTAACGTTGCCGGCAATACTCAAAGGCTTGTCTCGATAGGCAAGTGACGCAAAGTGGGCTAGGGGTTAACAATGCAATTGCAAGGGGAATATACAAAGATGTCATCGAGGTTACCGTCCTTATGTACGATGACGACCTCGTGGCGATGATTAGTGGTGGTGCTCTTGATGTAGACCCATTCCTAATTAGCCGAAACACCTTAGGAAACGGAAAAACCACAACTCAAAATCTCAAGGACAAATGTCAAATGGTGGTAGCAGCAATGCCGTGGTGGTTGCGGAAGTGGAATGATGGGCTATACACTATGTTGGAGTTGAAGTCATGGTCCCTAAGTAGTCGAAACACCTTAGGAGACACAAGCCACAACTCAAACAAGCTCACACAAAATTGGGTTAAGTTTCGTTGGCTATGTATAGTGGGCTAGGCTATGCGGAAGTGGTGGTGGTGGTTGATGAAGAAGCAATTGTCCCTAAGTAGCCTGAACACCTTAGGAGAATCAAATCACTACTCAAGCAACCACAAATGGTATGGGAACAAAATTGGTTAGGTTGCGGAAGTCGGTGGTGGTTATGCGGATGATGTGGTGAAAGCCCTAGGCAAAGATGTCAAAATGGAAAAAATATGATGGAGTCAAAAGATGATGGTAGTATTTTTGTGTTATGGGGTATGTCAAGAGCTTCAAAACGAGCTCAAGAACGTCAAAATCGGAGTTCGGATGAATTAGTTATGGACAAAACGGTCAATCAGCCGAGGCTGAAACTGGGAGGTGCGGTAGTACCACTTGTAGTTCTCAGCGGAAGTACCGCTTGGCATGCCGGTAGTACCGCTAGAGTCGGGAAAATGCTCAGATCTGGATCGGAAAAGGGTGATTTAGGGGTCGAAATTGGGTGGATTTCGTGGATGGAAAGTGGGGAAACTTGGGGAGATGCTAGATCTACTCAAGACACAACGAATCCATGGATCAAAATCAACAAAACATCAACAAACCAACAGATCACAAAAAAAATTTGGGGCTATTTTTGGTGGGGAATTTTTGAATTTGGGGAAGCACACAACAAAACAAGGCTAGAAAATAAGAGTAGGGGCTCCAATTTCGTGAGAAACCGTGGCTCTTGATACCATAATGATGTAGGGTGGAACCCTAGATGGCCGATCTTTCACGAAATGGAGGGATCCCGCGATGAACATGAAGAACACAAAGGGGAATCACGAGGGAAAACACTCAAGAACAAGTCCAATCACACATCCACTAGACAATCAAACACACAAGGTCACAAGGTACCTAAACAACAAAGGGAAAGATACAAGGCAAAGTTCATCTCCGTGAGGAGGTCTTGAATCCGTGAAGGATATTCCCGTTAGGGGTCTTGAATCCAAGGTGGATCTTCTCCGTAGAGGGGCCGCGGTCTCTCTCGTGGAGTAGATCCGTAATGGATGAGCAAAGCTCTATCTCACATATGAGCTAAATCAATGCTGCCCCTAAAAGATGGAAGGGAAGGAGTACTTATAGTCTAGGGGTAAGTTGGGGGGATACATGGGGTGAAAGCCCTTCAACTGCGCGCAGGCAGGGTGGTAGTACCGGTCCTGGGACCGGTAGTACCGGTGTTTGCGGTTTAGCGGAAGTTCCGGCCTTGCACTGGCCTTGCACCGGTCGATCACAGAAGGTAGACCGGTAGTTGACCGGTAGTTGACCGGTAGTACCGCAGACCGGTAGTTGGACCGGTAGTACCTCTATCTCTGTGCTGGGAAGATTCCTCTTCTTCCTTCTCTTCCATGCTTCGCTCGCGGATGGTGTAGTTGGACACTTGCGCTCGCACTCCTCCTCCTCATCCATGGTGTTCCGACAATACCTATGTATGCACACGAGTGGAGTGTCAAGTAGTATACCAACCTCGAAGGGGTTAAGTGAACGCGTGTAAAGGAGATGATTCACCTTTATGTATGAGAAGTAGAGGTTGCACGTGTCACTTGCCAAACGGACTCTTGACATGGTGATGTCCTTAGGATGCTCCGCATCATCTGTCATGTGTGCAAATAGAAGGCATGAATAATGCACATGATATGAGCAAAATAGCACCAATGTGTTGTGAGAGGCCATACGGAAATAGCGATGGAACATCATGACCCTCCCAACACAATAAGCATCAATAGCATGGGGCCCAAAGATATCATTGCAATAGCTACTAGGATCTCCACCAAGCATGCAAATACACATAGGAGTATCATAATGGTGAATCATGAGTAAATGCAAGCAAGGGTCACCATTGCATGGCAAGTTCATAGCAAGAGGCATAACATGCAAAGTGAACACGATAGTATGGGCATAATGTGACAAGTGGCAAATAGCCCATAGCCGTGTGAGAGCCAAGTAAAAGAGATGCGCGTAGTGGTTGCGCGAAGAGAATGGTGGTAAGGAGATTCCACGGAATCCCAAGTCATCGTTGCTCTCAAGAGCTCATTTTGTCAACTCATGGGATTGTGAGATTGACAAATGTTCATGAGTACCTACACAAAACAAAGACAAAGGGAAAATTGTGTGTGCGTGGTATATGTACACATCATCCATCATGATGCGCACGTGCATGTGGTGGTTAGCACAAAATAGCCAATGCTCAAATAAATGAGATGCGTGATATAGAAACATGTCATCCATCATGAGAGGTTTGTTGTTATGTATAGCATAATGGAGACTCGAATTGTGTAATGCATCACAAGAAATATGAGCATTGTTATTCATGGAATGCATATGGTGCACACAATCATGGTAATCATGCAAGGTATGGAATACATCAAGATCTCCTAGTATGTATGAGGAAACTATGGGGGTCTCCTCATGAGCATCAATGGAAATATCGCATGGAGAATATTGATAACATCCAAAACAATGCATATCCGGAGCAATGTGATCATGGCATGGTATGTTAGATGAATTGCGCAAATCATGTAAAGGAAGCATGGCAATATCATCGCAAGAGAAACACATTCCAATGACCATCATCTTGTCATATATGCCACAACTGCAAATAAGATTCACTTTAATGGGGCATGCATAGGTAGTATGTTGAGATTGAAATGATACAATATGTGAGATCTCACTCATAGCATATGACAAGCTCAAAGGATTATCAAACATGATGTGACCAAAAGAATTTTCACATGATATCCTATGGAGCATAGCATCACAACTAGGCAACTCAACATGATCATCATCATATTCATCATAAATAGGTAAGTCAAGACATGATGAAGTCGCACTAGCATGAAGCATGGCAATAGGTGTGTCAACATCATGCAAGCAATCATTGTCAAGATAGTCCACTAGTGGGACAAGAGCATCACCTTCACCTATTTTACCTTTGGAGCATCGCTCATGAGTTGTAGGTGAGGTGTTCAAGATCCAATCGATCTCATCTTCATATTGATGGAACCATGTGGGTGGTGCATCGTCTTCCACCATGGCCATCGGTTTGTCCATTGGAGGGACGGACTCGTCGAGGGTAGGCATGTCCTCTTGTAGGAGACCTAGCACCAAAGAAAACACACTCGGAGTAGAGGTTAAGTCGTTAGAAATCATAGTGGCCTCACATGCCCTATCAACTACCTCACTCACTAAGTGTTGTGGCTCACTCACTCCCTCGTGGATGCTCTCACTCGTATGGTTGGTGGAGTCACTTAATTGGCTCTCAACCTCACATAGGAAAAGTGGCATGCTCTCATGTGTTGGTCTAGTGGTGGGCACACTCATCCTCTCAAGGGAAACGCTCTCAAGGTCACATATGGTGGAGTCACTCGTATCACTCATGTGGTGGTGGCTCTCATCACATGGGAATTGTGGCATCTCATCATATGTGGATGTCGAAGAGGTCTAGGTGCAATAGTCTCCATGCTCAACTTCCTCATCCGTACTGCCTCCAAAGATGAATGCCGTGGGATGTGGAAAATCATCACGCTCCTCCGAGGTCAAAGAGAAGGTCTCATGCTTGCTCGCGTAGCTTGACCCATAGTAGTAGTCCAATATGGGCGTCGTCTTCATGGTGTCGAAGAGATTCATGCTCATTGCCTTAGTCGAAGGGGATGGCCCATGCTCGACCGTCTTGTCGCCATTGCTCGTAGATGATCGCCTTGATGATGAAGAAGTCGATGTAGGCGAACTCATGGGAAGTAGGCGAAGATGCCTTACGTCCAAAGGCGAAGATGCCTTGATAGCACTTGGCGAAGATGCCGAAGTGGTGGTTGTAGCTGTAGCTCCGTCTTGGGGGTGCTTATCTCGCTGTCTTCTTATGTGCTCTTGAAGCTTGGGTTTGGCGTGAAGTAGAGCGTCTTTGGACTTGTATGTTTGCGTTTGTCGAGCATCTTCATCTTGATGGTGTCGTTGTAGTGCTTGAGCTCTTGGTAGATGTCGTTCGTCGTCGTCGTGCACATGATGCTTGGAGGTGACTTGCCCTTCATGACGATGTCCATGGTCGCCATGGCAGTGTGGATGTGGAAGACTTGCACTTGCACCATGTTGGCGCTCCGAAGACTTGTGACTTGAACGTCGTCGCCGAGAGGATGACGAAGGGGAAGAAGACTTGTAATCGACCACCAAGTGTCGGAGCTCCATCATTTGATTGTTGAAGGAGTCGCACATGTCGTCAAAGGAAGCCATTGTCCTTGTCTCGGATTGTCGTAGTTCGATGGCGATGTTGCCCAAGCGCTCTTGCATTGCTCGTTGTAGTCCGATGGTTTTCGCATGGATGTCATTGTTCGCGTCATCGATGTTGAAGACCGGAGATGAAATGCCTTGCCTATCCTTCACAAGATGCTAGCAAGTATGTTGTGAGAAAGAGAAGAACTATACCAAATGTACCTTGAAGATGGATCAATGATTCCTCAAATGTGGAACAAGGAAATAGCACAATTGGTACCAATTCTTATCGGTTTCTTACACCTACACAAGTAAAGCTTATGGTGGAGCTCGGTGAGGATAGTGGCACAAAAATTTGATGCAAAATGTTAGCAAGAGTCAATAATGTTGAAAAAGATTCACAAATTTGCAAATGCAACAAGTAGACCAATAGCAATGTGGGTGGCACACAGAAACACACACACACGGATAGATAAGTGGGGTCGTGAAACCAAGGGGTGAGCCAAAATGTGGAATCCACGAAAATGCTCTTGTTGCACAACACTAGAGAGACGCTAGCGCGATTGCACAATAGGCGGATACGAACTTGTGCACAACCTACTAAGCAAAATGCAACGACTGCTATCCCAAGTATGCTATATGTATGGTATTCCGGTGGTATGATCCAAAATGATCGAGTATGACAATCTTAATGTAGTATGATGCTATGGTTCTTGCTTAAAAGCTCTTTGCTCATATTTTTCTTTGTGCTTAAAAGCTTGTTTGGCTCTTTCTCTTTTGAGCTCTTTTCTCACGCAAAACTTCACGAACCAAGATAGCAATTGAGTATGTGCGATGACAACCTTGTGTCACAAGATATGATACGAAGATATGCACCACGGTGATATGGTATGTATGATATGGGAAGTATGATCACTAATGTGCACAAGTCACGTTGCCAGCAATACTCAAATGGCTAGTCTCGATAGGTAGGTGACGCAAAAATGGGCTAGGGGTTAACAATGCAATTGCAAGGGAATATATAACGATGTTGTCGAAGTTACCGTCCGTGTCGATGATGAGAGGTGGTTCTCTTGATGTAGACCCGTTCCTAATTAGCCGAAACACCTTAGGAAACGGAAAAACCACAACTCAAGTTCTCAAGGACAAATGTCAAATGGTGGTAGCGCCAATGCCGTGGTGGTTGCGGAAGTGGAATGATGGGCTATACACGATGTCGAAGTTGAAGTCACGGTCCCCAAGTAGCTAAAACACCTTAGGAGGCACAAGCCACAACTCAAACAAGCTCAACAAAATTGGGTTAGGTTGGGTTGGCGGAAACTTATAGTGGACTAAGCTATGCGGAAGTGGTGGTGGTGGTTGATGAAGAAGCGATTGTCCCTAAGTAGCCTAAACACCTTAGGAGGCTCAAATCACTACTCAAGCAACCACAAATGCTATGGTGGACAAAATGGGTTAGGTTGCGGAAAGCTATGGTGGCTATGCGGGTGATATGGTGGAGGGCCTATACAAACTTGCCAAATTTGACAAAATTTGATGGAGTCAAAAGAATATGGTGGTATTTTTGTGTGAAGGGGGATGTCAAGAGCTTCAAAACGAGCTCAAGAACGTCCAAATCGGAGTTTGTATGAATTAGTTATGACCAAAAAAATCAGCCGAAAAGGGAATCTACAGGTACCGGACGTCCGGAAAGTGGCGGATGTCCGAGGGCCGGACGTCCGGTCGGGCTCGGAAAACCGGTATTTTCGTTCTATAAGGGGTTCCGGTCGTCCGGTGGATGACGGACGTCCGGTGCTTCGTGAGGGTCTGGACGTCCGGTAAAACGCCGGTCGTCCGGTGGGTCGGGGTCAACGCGAGATGCGAGTTTCGAGACACGATTTTGGGCGGAAAATGGAGATTTTAGGCTAGAAATTGATGAGATTTCGTGGAGGAAAAGTGGTGAAACTTGGGGAAATGCTAGATCCACTTGAAACCAAGCAAATCCACGGATCAAAATCAACAAAACATCATCAAACCAACAAATCACAAAAAAAAATTGGGGCTATTTTTGGTGGAGTTTTTCGAATTTTTGGACGAAATCACACAAAACAAGGGTAGAAAACGGTGGAGGGTGCTCCAAATTCATGAGAAACCGTGGCTCTTGATACCATATGGTGTAGGGTGGAACCCTAGATGGCCGATCTTTGACGAAATGGAGGGGACCCCACGATGAACACGAAGAACACGAGAGGGGAACACGAGGGGAAACACGAGAGAATCACTCAAACCAACAAGAACAAGTCACACATATGCTAGATCCTCGAAACACAAAGAGATACAAGATCCATGATCAACAAGGGGCGTTACAAAGGGTAACCGGTTCTTCTCCGTGAGGAGGTCTTGGGGTATCCCGCGGGATCTTCTCCGTGAAGGAGGTCTTGAATCCGTGTGGATCTTCTCCGTGGAGGGGCCGCAGTCACTCACAAGGAGATGAACCACTAGTGGATGAGCAAAGCTCTGTCTCAAATGAGCTAAATATAAGCGAACCCTCACTAGGAGGAGGTGGAGGAGTATATATAGTCTAGGGCCACGAAGTGGTAAGTGGGAGAGGGATACATGGGCCTCTGGCCCGATAACTGTGTGCATACAGCATGTAGCGGGCGTCCGACGGCTACCGGACGTCCGGTGGCTCGCGATGGTCCCGACGTCCGGAAGTCTTCGGACTTCCGCTATTTTCTTTCTGTGATCGCCTGGGACGCGTCGGTCGTCCGGTGAAGGCCGGACGTCCGGAGCCTGTAGCTTTTCCAGCAGCTTCTCTTGATCCTTGTACTTGGTATCCTCACCATCTTGTCCAATGCTCCTAGCTATTCCATGGCCTCCCTCTTGGTTCCTGGTCATGCATAGCACATATATTTGAGGTAGTAGCCATGTCCACATGTAGAAAGTGGAGGTTCGGAGAGGAGCGAGTTAACCTTGTGTCCAATTGTGTGTAGTTGAGTTCTCGTCGAAGTGAACATGGGGATGATCGTGGGATGATCCACATCACACCCACAACGTACGGACCAACCATTATAGCTTCAAGATGAAGGGCAAAGAGTTCGTGCTACGCCCAAGGTCACCAAGTCAAGTAGCCGCCGACAAACAAATACCTACCAATCATCATGGAGAGAACGGTGAGAGAGTGAACCACCAAAACGAGAGTGAGAGCCACAAGCCAAATATGAGCGACTCCACGATGAGTGACAAGAAACAACTAGTGCTATTTGCCACCAAAAGTGAGATGATAGAAGTGTGTGAGAACCCCTCGAGCATCTTTCACCTTGTGCTTCTACGCAAAGGGGAAGCGAAACCTACTAACACTTCACCACCTCTACCTTTAGTGTTGTCTCAATTGTTGCAGGAATTCTTGGACGTCTTTCCCGATGAGCTACCACCGGGTCTACCGCGGCGTCGAACACCGCATCGACCTCATACCAAGCGCACCACTTACGAACAAGGCTCCTTGCCGCGTCAACCCCGAGGATACCAAGGAGATACAACAGCAAGTACAACAACTCATCGACAAAGGTCATGTACATGAAAGCTTAAGCCCTTGTGTCGTTCCAGTTATTCTCGTGCCTAAGAAAGATGAAAGTTTTCGCATGTGCTCTGATTGTAGTTCGATAAATGCTATCACCGTTAGATACTGTCACCCTATTCCACGCTTAGAAGACATGCTTGATGAATTATGTGGTGCTACCATCTTTTCAAAAATCGATCTTAAAAGTGGCTATTACCAAATTCGCATTCAAGAGGGTGATGAGTGGAAAACGACTTTCAAAACCAAGTTTGGGTTATATGAGTGGTTGGTCATGCCGATGGGCTTATCGGAAGCGCCCGGCTCATTCATGCGTCGCATGCATTTCGTTCTCCGACCTTACATAGGCATCTTTGTAGTGGTTTACTTTGATGACATCGTCGTCTTTAGCAAATCGCTTGAGGATCACCTCACACACATTCGTATGGTTTTGCAAACCCATTGAAAAGAACGCTTATATGCTAACATGGAGAAATGTGCCTTTGGCGTTGATAAGGTCATTTTCCTAGGATTTGTCGTTTCTTCACAAGGTGTTCATGTTAATGAAACTAAAATTGCAGCAATTAATACTTGGCCACAACCAACGAATCTCCAACAAGTGCGTAGCTTTCTTGGTTTTGCCGGTTTCTATCGACGTTTTGTGAAGGACTTTAGCACAATTGCTATGCCTCTACACGCCTTGAGCAAGAAGAACGCACCCTTTATTTGGGGTCCTTCGCAAGACACCGCGTTCAATGAGCTAAAAACCTTGATTACCAACGCACCACTTCTTGCCCTACCAAACTTTGACAAACCGTTTGAGATTCATTGCGATGCTAGTGGTACCGGCATAGGAGGTGTGTTAATGCAAGAAAAGCGCCCGATTGCGTATTTTAGTGAAAAACTTTCCGGAGTGCAACTTAACTACCAAATTTATGATAAAGAGCTCTATGCCTTGGTGAGAATTTTGCGTTTTTGGGAACACTATCTTCGACCTCATGAATTCATTGTTCACAAGGACCATGAGACACTCAAGTATCTCAAGGGTCAAACTAAGTTGATCAAGCGTCATGCTAAGTGGAGTGAGTTCATAGAGTCTTTTCCTTATGTCATCAAGTACATCAAAGGCAAAGAGAATGTTGTGGTGGATGCACTTTCCCGCAAATGCATGCTTATCACTCAACTTGAGTTGAACGTTATTAGCTTTGAGCACATAAAAGACTTATATGAGCATGATCCTTTATTTGCAAATCCTTATGCCAAATGTGTGACGCATACTTCATGGGAATGATACTACATCAAGAATGGATATCTCATAAGAGCTAACATACTTTGCATTCCAGAGTCGTCTCTTCGTTTGCGTCGTTTGCAGGAATCTCATGGAGGGGGACTTATGGAGCATTTCAGACGCGACAAGTTATTCACAATGCTCCCCAAGAGTTACTTTTGGCCCAAGATGCTCTGTAACGTCTCACGCTCCACCAACCGGTGTTCAACGTGCCGCAAAGCTAAGTCCAAAGCTCAATCTCACGGTCTTTACATGCCACTTCCTATTCCATACCAACCTTGGGAGGACATTAGCATGGACTTTGTACTTGGATTGCCTAGAACCCAAAATGGAATGGATTTCGTGTTTGTTGTTGTGGATAGATTTTCCAAAATGGCTCATTTCATTCCTTGTAACTAGATCGACGATGCTTCGCATGTGGCGAATCTCTTTTGTAGGGAAATATTGTGCCTACATGGTGTGCCCAAGACGATCGTATCGGACCGTGATGTCAAGTTCTTGAGCTACTTTTGGAAGACTCTATGCGCCAAACTCGACATCAAGCTCCTATTCTCTTTGGCATATCATCCACAAACGGACAGCCAAACGGAGGTGACGAACCGGACGCTATCGACACTTCTTTGCGTGTTGATCAAGAAGAACATCAAGGAATGGGAGCAATGTTTGCCCATCGCCGAGTACGCCTAGAACCGCGCCAGACACTCCACAACCGGCAAGTCCCCCTTCGAGATCGTCTACGGCTTCAACCCATTGTGCCCATTGGACATTCTTTATCTACCTCTACAAGAGTGCATCAACATGGACGCAAGTGCACGAGCAAGTTATCTCAACAAGATGCATGAATATACAAGGCCAACGATCGAGCGACAAGTACATCGCCTTGCCACCAAGCTCAACGTCAACAAGACACCAATGGTGTTCCAACCGGGAGATCTTTTATGGCTTCACCTTCGCAAGGACCACTTCCCCAACGAGCGCAAGTCCAAACTATTACCTCGAGCCGAAGGACCCTTCAAGGTATTAACACGCTACAACAATAATGCCTACAAGATCGACATTCCATGCGACAAGTACAATGTGAGCGATACCTTCAACGTCAAGGATCTCTCTCATTTCCATGGTGATGAAGATTTCGATCCGAGGTCGGATCTTTCCCAAGGGAGGTGAGATGATGCGGAGCATCCCAAGGTCATCCCCATGGACTTACCATCGCCTCACTAAGTGCCTCAAGGACCAATGACTCGTGCCCATGCAAGAGCTCTCGAGACCGAAGTGACATCTCTCCTAGTCCAACTTCCATATGAATCATGTGAGACATAGCTTCTACCTCAGGCGGATGTGTTTTGTGTGCTCAGGTACCAAGAAGACCCCATCGGAAAGTTTCATGAAGATGGACAAGTCGCCAAGCTCACGGATGAAGCATTGCATCAAGTGAAACTGGAGAAGGTCCCAGGCCCGGATATCCAGCACCCTGTCCTGGACATCTGGCCCCTGGACCAGCATCTACAGAAGAGCCCACGCAGCCGAAGATACAGGGCCCGGACATCCGTCCAGGCCCCGGACATCTGGCACAACAGGGCCCGGACATCCGGCCCCGAGCCCGGAAATCCGGCGCCACCGCAGAAGCATACTCGTGGCTTGCCCCGCTAGCCCGGACGTCCGGCGCATCGCGACAGCCCGAACATCCGGCCCAACGGCCGGACATCCGGCTCTTGATGCCTGCGTGCATTTCGTCTAGGCTGTGGCCCATGTATCCCCTCGCCCCTCTAGACTATATATACTCCTCCACCTACCTCATTCTAGGGTTAGCATTGTGATAGCTCAAAACCTAGAGCCTTGCTCATCCACTAGTGGTTCACTCCTCGAGAGTGACTGCGGCCCCTCTACGAAGAAGATCCACACTGATTCAAGACCTCCTCCGGAGAAGATCCTATGGGATACTAAGACCTCCTCACGGAGAAGAATATTGCTACTTGTATCGTCCGTCGTTGACCTTGGATCGTGTATCTCTTTATGTATCCGGATCTAGTACTTGTGTGATTACTTTCTTGTTGATTTGATTGTTCCTCTTCCGCTTCCCTCGTGATTTCCCCTTTGTGTTCTTCCTGTTCATCGTGGGATTCCCTCCTCTTCCTGAAAGATCGGCCTAGATCGGGTTGCCCCCTCATCAAAAACACCTTAGGAAACGGAAAATCCGTGAACTCAAAATCTCAAATGTCAAATTGTGGTAGCGGAAATGCGGTGGTGGTTGCAAAATTAATGGTGGAAGCCCGATCAAAATGGGTTTAGGTGGCGAAGGGGTATGATGGGCTATACACAATGATGTGGAGCATCCCAAGGTCATCCCCATGGACCTACCGCCGACTCACCAAGTGCCCAAAGGACCAATGACACGAGCCCGTGCAAGAGCCCTCGAGACCGAGCTGACTTCACTCCTTTCTCTACATCCTCCCGGTTCACATGAGACATGGCTTCTACCCTCATCAGAAACTCTATGCATACTCAGGTACTCGGATGAAGGCCACGGGACAGCTCTGCACAGCGGACAAGATGGCGGGATCGACAAGTGGTTGGTACAAGAAGAAGTACGGCTGAAGAGGCTACAGGCACCGAACGTCCGGCCCACACCGGATGACCGGCGACTCCCAGAAGACCGGACGACCGGAAGCCCCCGGACGTCCGTGACATCCTTCACATAACCAAAATCGGAGAAAATACCGGAAATCCGGGACTTACCGGACGTCCGGCTCTTCCCGAGCGACCGGACGTCCGGTAACCCTCGGGCGTCCGACCCGACGGAGACACCCCGTGTAATATATACTCGTTGACTTCCATCCTTGAGGGGTAGCTTTTGGATAGCTCATAGTAGACCTCAGTGGTTCCTCTCCTACGAGATCGCGGCCTCTTCGGAGTAGATCCACCACGGATTCAAGACCTCCTTCGTGGAGAAGATCCCAAGGGATAATTCAAGACCTCCTCCGGGAGAAGACTATCTTTGTACCACCGTTGTTGACTATGGATCATGTATCTTGATATGTATCGTGGATCTAGCACCTGTGTGACCGTATTTGTGTTGATTTGAGCGTTTCCTCTCGTGTTTCCCTCCGTATTTTCCTTGTGTTCTCTGTGTTCATCGTGGGATCCCCTCCTTTCGTGAAAGATCTGCCGATTAGGGTTCCACCCTACATCATATGATGGTATCATGAGCATAGGTTGATCACGAATTTGAATCCCACACCTTGTTTTCTAGCTTGTTTTTGTTGTGTTCTTCCCAATTTCGAAAATTCCCCACAAAAATAGCCCCAACTTTTTTTGTGATATGTTGACTTGACGAGATTTTGTTGAATTTGTTCCATGTATTTGTTGTGCTACGAGTGGATCTTGCTTTTCCCCACCTTTTCCCCAATTTTCTACCGCAAATTTGGGCAAGTTTGACCAATTTGTCCACGGATCCTAGAACCCTAGCCCAAACCTACCGGACGACCGACGACTTACCGGACGTCCGGAACCCCGCGACGCACCGGACGTCCGTTAAACACCGGACGACCGGCACGTCCTTTACAGAACCTTTTACCGGATTTCCGACCCATAGTGGACGTCCGGCGACCGGATGACCGGCGTACCTCCGGACGTCCGACGAACCCTGACAACACTGAATTTTTTTCAGTTCTTGTTCCACCTTCCGCTACCATCTACCCTTTTCATACCACCACCACTTCAGCAACCACCATCGCTTAACCGCTACGATTTTAAAAATTTTGTCCACCTTTGCCTTGGATACTTGAGTTGTGGTTTCACCATTTCCTTCGATGTTTAGGCTACCTTGGAACGGAACGACATCGACAACACCACCGCTCACCCTCGGCAAGGACGGTAACATCGCCGACACCTTGTTCATTCTACCTTGCAATTGCATTGTCACCCTATGGACCATCTTTGCGTAGCTTTCCCATTGAGACTTGCCATTTGAGTATTCCCGGACCACGACACTTGTGCACATTAGTGATAGTCATAGATATTGCATAGTACATCATCATATCTGCGTGTGCCACAAGAGCGATCCGCATACACAATAGCTACCTTGATCAGAGAAGCATGCATATGTGGCTAAAGAAAGAGCTCACAAGCTTTTAAGAATAAGAGCCAACAAAGCTTATAAGCAAAAGGAAAATAGCATCATACGCCTTGCATCAAAAGAGATCATATAAAATAGCAATACATCATCTTGTGCTCAAGCATCGGCACATCATACACTCATAGCATACTTGTGATAGGAAGTCATTACGTTTGCCTCTTATAGGTCGTGCACAAGTTGGTATCCGCCTATTAAGCAATCGGTTAGCGTCTCTCTAGTGTTGTGCAACACGAGCATTTTCCGTGGATTCCACATTTTCGCTCACCCTTGGTTGCACAACCACATTTATCTATCCGTGTGTGTGTTCCGTGTGCTACTTTGCAAGTGATCTATTTGTTGCATGAGCAAATTGTGAACCATTTTCGACATCTTTGAGTCACTTTGACAATTGCATTGAATTTATCCCACCATCCTAACCAAGCTCCTCTCAAAGCTTTACTTGTGTAGGTGTGAGAATCGACACCAAGTGGTACCAATAGTGCTATTTCCGGGTTACATCATTAAGTAATCATTGATCCATTTTCAACTTCGGTTAAGGTACATTTGGTATTGTCTTCTTCCTTCTCCCACTCACATACTTGCTTGTGATGATGGATAGGCCAAGTACATCTTCGAACCCGATCTTCGACGATCCTCAAGAAGCGAACAACTACGTCACCGAACTACATCTCTTCGGTGTCCAACGAGCTCTCCATCAAGAAAGTGAAGCTATGCGAGAGTACATTGAGCAAATCGCCGCCGACGCACGACAATTTGAAGCAAGAACAAGAGAGCAATTCGACATCATCAACACCAACATGTCTACTCAATTCAACGAGCTACGGACTTTGATAGTCAACCGACATTCTTCTTCCACATCTTCTCAAAAACGAAGCCGCTCAAGTCGACATACCGACTCCACGGATGGCTCAAGTACCCCTACATCCAACACTCTTCGTCAAGCCGCACGTCAAGCTCGACATGACAACCGGAACCCACTTCATGACAAGAGTTCACAAGAGCTATTTGAAGAGCAAGAAAGTCGACATCGTCAAAACCAAGCTACACTTGAGCAAGCACAAGAACGGCAACGACTACGCCAACAACAACAAGAGCGAGCGCTTAAACATCAAGAAGAACAAGATGTCGAAGCTCATCGTCAAGCACAACAACGCCGAGAAGCTCAAGCTCTTGAGGCGCAACGAGCATTACGTGATTCACATCGCAATGTGCCAGCTCGCACTCGACACACTCATCAAGAAGAGGAGTTCCTTCAAGATGAGATACACGAGAGGTGCCATCAAGCAAGAATGCAAGAAGAAGTTCCTCCTCAAGCGCGACAAGAGCATCAACTTCAACAAGAACCTCAAGCTCGGCAAGTACACCAGGACAATGGACATCTACTCCGACAAGAGCAACATGAGATTGCTAATCATCCCAATCAAGACCGCCTTCGCAATAGGCAAGGAAACAATGAAGAGCATCACTATGGCAAGCTTAAGTTCACCATGCCAAAGTTCTCCGGAAGCATTGATTGTGACGCCCCCGATTTGACCGTACACTAATCATGCACGCAAATGTGTACGACCAAGATCAGGGACTCACTGGAAGATATCACAACACAACTCTAGACTCAAATTAAAATAATACAAGCTTTATATTACAAGCCAGGGGCCTCGAGGGCTCGAATACAAAAGCTCGATAACACAAGAGTCAGCAGAAGCAACAATATCTGAGTACAAACATAAGTTAAACAAGTTTGCCTTAAGAAGGCTAGCACAAAAGTAACAACAATCGAAGAGGCAAGGCCTCCTGCCTGGGACCTCCTAACTACTCCTCGAAGCCGAACTCCATGTAGAAACATCATCGGGATCCTCTGGCTCCTGGGCTCCACCATCTGGTTGCGTCATCCGAGAAGAAGGAACAAAAGGGGAAAAGGGAGAGAAAAGCAACCGTGAGTACTCATCCAAAGTACTCGCAAGCAAGGATCTACACTACATATGCAATGATATCTGTGTAAGGGGGTAATATCTATGGACTGAACTGCAGAATGCCAGAATAAGAGGGGGATAGCTAATCCAAACGAAGACTACGCTTCTGGCCACCTCCATCTTGCAGCAGTAGAAGAGAATAGATGGAAGTAACAAGTATCCTCGTATCTCGCAGCCTCCGTCTTGCAGCAGTAGAATAGAATAGATGGTAAGTTCGCCAAGTAACAACATATAGCATAATCCTACTCGGCGATCCTCCCGCACATCACCCTGTGAGAGAGAAACCACCGAGTTGTATCTGGCACTGGTAAGGGTGTGTTTTATTAAGTATCCAGTTCTAGTTGTCATGAGGTCGGAATACAACTCCGGGTCGTCCTTTTACCGAGGGACACGGCTATTCGAATAGATGAACTTCCCTGCAGGGGTGCACCACATAACCCAGCACGCTTGATCCCATTTGGCCGGACACACTTTCCAGGGTCATGCCCGGCCTCGGAAGATCAACACGTCGCAGCCCTACCTAAGCACAGCAGAGAGGTCAGCACGCCGGTCTAAGTCCTAGGCGTGCAGGGGTCCGGGCCCCTCGCCCAACGCACACCTGCACGTTGCGTACGCGGCCGGTGAGCAGACCTAGCAACCTCCATTACTAAGGAAGTTCCGTTACGCGGTCCAACCCGGCGCGCGCCGCTAAGTCGCTGACGTCAAGAAGGCTTCGGCTGATACCACGACGTCGAGTACCCATAACTGTTCCCACGTAGCTGGTTAGTGCGTATAGACTAAATGGCCAGACTCAGATCAAATATCCAAACTCGTTAAGCGTGTTATTATGAAAATCACCGCGGACAACGACCAGGGCCAGGCCACCTCTCGACTGGGTGTCTCAACCTGCCCCTGTCGCTCCGCCACAAAGATCCACTCGGTGGGCCGTCGGGAACTCAGGCCCATCACTACCTGGATGGAGCCACCTGTCCTTTCAGCCCCCACATCGAAATCACTTGCGGGTACTCAATGAGCCGACCCGACTTTAGTCACAACATGTATCATGTAAAGTGTATGTAGTATATACCCGTGATCACACCCAAGTGATCACGGCCCGATAGAATAGCAGGGCAGACGGACAAGGGTGTAGGGTCACTGATGGAGTACTAGCATCCTATACTAAGCATTAGGATGGCAGGTAAAGTATCAACAGTTGTAGCAACAATGACAGGCTATGCAGCAGAATAGGAGTAACCGAACAGTAACATGCTACACTACTCTAATGCAAGCAGTAGAGAGAAGAATAGGCGATATCTGGTGATCAAAGGGGGGGCTTGCCTGGAAGCCCTGCAGACGAAAGGAATCTTTGGAAGCGTAGCCGTAGTCGAACACCGAAGCACCAATGGTCTCGGGGTCTATCACAGTATCGGAGTCTACCGAAAATAAGCAACGAAGGGGAAACAAATAAATAACAGAGCAAAAAAATAGCATCACAAAGCATAACATGGCAAAAAGCGGTGCTACGTGTGACCTAACGCGGTAGGAGGTGGTACTGGCAAGGATGAAAAACATCCGGAAAGTATTCCCGGTGTTTCGTGTTTTCAGGCAGATGAAACGGAGGGGGAATGTTGCACGTTCGGTATGATAGAGATGTGTGGCGGACGAACTGACCGCGTATTTGGATTCGTCTCGTTGTTCTGAGCAACTTTCATATATAAAGTATTTTCATCCGAGTTACGGTTTAAAAGATATGATTTTTTTAAGTTTTTTTTAAATTTTATGGAATTATATTAATTCGAATTAAAAACATAATATATTTTTGTCACCTAGTGCTACTCCAGCCTGTCTGTATGACAGTGGGGTTGTGTTGACCCATTCAAAGGTTGACCGGTCCACATATGAACAGTGTCTATGGGTCCCGCGTGTCATTGACTTGCCTACAATTAGATGATTTTAATTGTTTTCTTCAGGCAGCGGGGCCCAATGCCAATGACTATTAGTAGTAGGATGGTATTAATAATGTTTAGCTCCTAATCTAACTAGGCCCGTCCCCCATAGGAGTGGCACTAGCCAGCCATTGTGTGGCTGTGCTCACGCACAAGCACACACATGGGGCGTTGGCCGCCATGGCCAGTACTAGCAGCAGCAAGCGGCAATAGCCGAGCAGCAGCGGCATGAGAAGCAGCAGCGCAAGGGAAACAGCAGTACACGCCAGCAGCAGCACGCAGAGTGATGAGCAGCGGCAGCATCGCGGGCGGGGCGAGCGGGCGGGGCGAGCGACACAACGGCAGGCAGTAACCAGCAGTGCAGGCAGAAGAAGCAACGAACAGCAGGGACGGCGCCTAGCGCGGCCAGGAGCGGCTGCGGGCGGCGCGGGCCAGCGAGGCACGGTCGCGGCGGGATGGCAGCAGCACAAGCAGTAGGAGCGGCAGCTAGCGAACCGAAACAGCAGCAGCGCAACGAAGGATAGCAGCAACTGCAGACATGTACGCGTACGCGGGCGTTCAGGCACGACGGTGACGGCGCCCTACGGTGTCCAAATCGAAGGGGAAAAAGGAGGATCCGAGGGAGGAGCTCACCTTGAGCTCGGAGGTGCGGTCGGGGAGGCCCGGGTCGGGCCGGAGAGTCGGCGGTGACGGCGAGATTGCGTCGGCCGGATGAAGAAGAAGACGTTGACGCCGTCCACACAGCTCCCTTCCTTGTGGACAAAACCGAGTGCGGCGAACCTCCTGGACATGTTCCCGAGCGACGGCGACGACGGTGGCCACGAAATCGATGGCGAGGCAGCGGTCACCGTCAGTTGTTCGAGCTCGAATTCGGGAAGAAGATGAGGGGGGCGATGGGGGAAAGAGGGGGGAAAGGATGAGGGCGGGCTAGGGTTTCCTGGGGGCGCTTTTATTGGCCGAGGGGAGTCGACGTGGTGGCCATCCGGCCGTGGCGCCGTGGGATGGCCGCCACGCCATGGCCCCGGTCTCCTGTGTGTACAGAGAACAGAGGAAGGGGAAAAGGCCATGGTGGGCTTGGGCCGTGCTACTGTAGCACTAGGCTTCTAGTGCACAGTGTGCACTTGGCCCCTTTTCTTTCTTTCTTTCTCATTTTCTGGTTTGTATTTTATCCACCATTTTGAATTTTAATTTAATACCGAAAAAGTTTTATTGAAACCAAAACTTGTCACATAAATAGTAGGCAATGTTTTGAGCTAGCACACAAGATTTCAAGTGGTTTGGACATACATAATAATTTGTTTATTTTGAAAAGGCAATTTTAGTTGTTGTCAGGTCACTTTATATTTTACTAGGGATTAAATCGGTGAGCAAAATGATGTTGGTTTCTACATGACAATTACTTAGCGAATATTTTCAACAACTCGAACATTTTTGATTCTCTGTATGGATAACTAATAATTTGTCTTTACTTTAAATTTGAATTTGAGGTCGGTTTGGAACAAAGTGATGATTAGCAAAATCTTTTTATGATGATGTGGCAGCATTAATAGAAGTTTACTGTAGCATGACACCCGGGGTCTCACAAATCTCCTCCACTACAAGAAATCTCGTCCCGAGATTTAAGCGGTGGAGTAGGGGGGAAGTTCTGGTAGCAAAAACCTAACGTGTCTTCTCGGTCTTGACTGTCCTTTCGAAGAGGTTGATCCCTTTCGTTGATGTCTTCATTTCTCTGCTTCAAGTCATCGTGATCAAGACGTCATCCTTTCTTCGGGATCTCCATCGTCTTACGAACGCGACCAGGGGGGAAACTCTGATGGAACGTATCTCCACGAAGTATGTGCATCTGACAGTGAATTCAGAAAGTGATACACGAAGTACCCTACGCGTAGTATTTCAGTGAATGCATTGAGAACAATAAGCGATGGTACCAAAGTTTCAAACGGGTAGGCAGTCATTCGATGCCTAACCAGAAGCTGGAATGGGGGCTTGAACAACAAGAATAATATGGTGTTTGATATCAGGATGAAACATGGTAGAATTTAGCCCGTGAATTACACACGAAGCCAAGTGCAATGAATACATTAGAATCAGGGTTGTACAAGAGAGTCAGGTTTTGATCCCGTGGACCTGTGGGTTATGGGTCCACCATGTGGGTTGAAAATAGGAAGGGTGGTGACATCTTGCACAACCGTGACAAGGAGACATGTGAGTGGATAGCTTGTCAGCTATGTCGGCAACAATGTCGGAATCAAGAACGGGGAACGAAGAGAACCATTTTCCCGCTAGTTGAAACGAGGTGGACCAATAGGGAAGGTTCCCGTTCACCGGCAGTTAATGTAATGTTACAACAATAGTAATGAGGTCTTACTGACAGAGTTGTACACCAAGGTGTTTACATAAGCAGAGAATTATTACTGCTTAGATTATATATAGATCAAAGAAAGGTTAAACAAACAAATGGAAAGGAAAATTGTGATTACATACAATTAATAGGAGTATATCCTTCCCATGGACAAGCAGAACAAGGCATACAGGGTAGGAGAGCAAGTACCCAACCATTTAGATAAAGGGGTAAAGATTAATCAAGATGTTAACCATACAACGGTGTTTGGATAACTGACCAAGAAACATTTAGCATTATGCCTCCAAATGTTCTTATTGATGAGCAGGATATCATAGTCATGCTTCGAGGTAGCATTGGCATGGTCTTGAAGCAAAGGTCGGACTTGGATACATAAAAGATTCATCAGGTACAACTTATAGAATAAGTCTTATAATTTCCTCCTGGAAGAATGGTTATCCTTGCAAAAGAGATTATAATGATAGGTCCTCCAGCCAGGGGTGCTAGGCATGACATCATATTACTGGGTCAGCAAGGGACCAACATTATAACTACTGGAGAGTTGTCCCAACCATCATATCTGACCGAGATTCAGATCTGATTGGTGTCATTTTACCTCAGACTCGGGATGTTCGAGAAGAAAAGGTGCATCCCAAATCGACGAAATGAAATTGCAAGATTATCGGGAAATGAACTATGGGAGCGGGTTCCCGAAACAAAAGTTCATCCTTAAACCAAAGATAGGATGAGGAGGTGGCTGATGGGCTCTGCGACAATTCATTGAGAAATCCAAACGGATGGATTTCCACAATAATGTGAATAAGAAGATGACACTTGTCAATTCAAATGATATAATGTTGTATGCTCGAGGAAAACATACAACATTAATCATCAGTTGAAAGGTGTGTCCGAAATATGACCTTAGGCAGCAAGATCGATGTTAGAGTGATGACTCAATAACCAACAGTCGAAGAACGAACTGTCGATCGTTAACTTCAAAGCAATAGGGTTGCTTGAAATATAGAACTCAAGCAGCATCGTTAGCATATTGGTATCCCGGTTAAAAACAACACGGGGACCAAGGAAGAATGGTGATGGTGAGAAGTATCATCATACCGAGAATTCTAAGAGGTGGAGCAATCCCCACAACATTCTCGACATAAAAGACAGTAATACTTCAAGGCATAACACAACACTAGCTGGAGAGCAAGTTGTATCGATATTGTGGACAAGTTCGCGATGAAAGGAAGTCAAGGGTATTGCCGATGATAATGAAAATCATCGAGGGCAAGGAGAGTATTACTCATCATGAACACAATTGGCATCTTGGAAGAAGTCAAAGTGTTGAAGGTGATCCGACACATTTGCCGAGAAGTTTCAAGGGAATGCAATCAAACAACAACGGCAACAAGCAAGGGAATGACGAAGTGACAAGTTATAGGATTAATATATAAGATGCAAGCTCGGAACCAAAATTGCCTTTCAAGACAAGCAACATGATGTTGGAAGCTCGACTAAGTCGTGCTCACACACTGAAGAATTTGTGCACCAGAGAAGGACGAGGTAGCACAGCCAAAGATAGCAAGACCAGGATGTACCCGATAGTCTAGGAATAAACCAGATTGAGTTTAAAATTTTCCCAGTAACATCTACTAAGGGTGTTGAATTTTTAGAGCGGATTTGATTTACTAAACGGTGTCCTCGATTGACAGCAACCTAGAACTCGTAGAGTGATTATGACAAGCAAAGGTATTACTTCATCAAAAGTTCAAAAGGTGTAGTGCAAAGGCATGATATCCTCGAGATATCAGAGGGTAAAACTCGAAGGTAGAACACGATAGGAGTTGAACTAGGTCATTGACCTATGACAGTAGATGCCTTAACCTTGTCAAAAATTGACGAGGCCTGGAATGGATTTATTCCAGATATATTGAATAAGGACAGCATGGTCGAAACCATAACTACAAGGGATCAAATTTATTGACACCGAAAGAATTATTTAGATGAAAAATCATTTTGCAAGAAGCTCCCGAGACGGTCTACATCGTTTCCATGGGCATGAACAAAAGTTCAAGGTCGACTCCCACTTCTTCAATGCATATCATTTCATTCACCTCTCGCTTTAATAGAACTGTAGTGTTGGAATTTTAACTGGTGGAACACCGGAAGAGTATGACTTGTGAAAACTTTCAGGTTTTCACGGATTAGGGGAAGGCATAGGTTCCACCCATCGGGCATCTTAGTAAAATATACCACAAGTTTCAAAAGTAAATATCACTAGCTCCAAGGGAGAGCATGGTTGTCAAAGAAGAGGATACGAATTACCGAAGGTATTATGCATTAGGGACAGAACTTCTCGAGGTTTCTTGTATACGAAGGACACTGTCGGATAATATTTCAACAAAGGATCGAGCGATCCACAACGGAGCTGATGTGAGTATCGGTACTCACTCAGAGGAAGAAGAATGCAGAGGCATCAGATTCAAGAATCACCTGATTAGTATGAAGCTTAAATAGAAAGAAATTATGGTTTCCAAAACGAAGGATCAGAAGCAGACGCTCTAATCCAGGATGGATAAGTTGACAACACTTAGTTGTACAATCAATAAAGGTTTGAATTGTCGAGAACCAGCTCATGTCCGGAATGACGTCTGAGTCGGAAAGATAATTTTATAAAGGATAACCTGATGACTGCGTCCATACGCACACATTGAATCAATAGGCTCAAAATGGCTAAGACAAGGGATGTTAACGAAGACTACTAGTCATATGGAATTAGCCATAATGCAAGCATGCAAGAATTACAGGAGTAACAGGCTGCAGAGGATTTGCGAAAGATCAAAAGGTATCCCGATGAACTTTGTGAGACACATGAACAATTGAGAAGAACGGGTCCTCGATAAATGTGAGGAAATAACCGTAAGGGTTTTCATGCGAAATAAAACTGCAAAACGGTAAACTCAAAGGATTCTCGGGACAACGGAGAATTTTTCGAGGCATCTTGTAACAACAAGAGCGACGAGGAATGATCATGAGAATGACCAGTGCATGCAGATATCCATAAGGATATATCGGTGATAGTGATTTGCAAAGGCGATGAACACAAGTTCTCGGGTTAACAGCGGAGAGTATCTTCAAGGTCTTCTGGTGCAGCAGACGATCATCGATCATAAGGTGCTCTCCGGGTGAAAGTGATAACGAGATCCTAATGTTAGATTTAGCAAAATTCATTTATCCCGAATAGAAGAGAGATAAGAGTCCCAGAGTATAGACGAGGAGTAAAAGATCCTAATACCACCCAATTGTGATGTGGGCCCGTAAGCCACACAACAAGTTAGTAAATTTGTTTTTCAAAGACTAGACTCAACTTCGGCCAAGGAGTTGGAAAGGGGGATTCCTACAGGCAGTCGGCTCTGATACCAACTTCTGACGCCCCCGATTTGACCGTACACTAATCATGCACGCAAATGTGTACGACCAAGATCAGGGACTCACTGGAAGATATCACAACACAACTCTAGACTCAAATTAAAATAATACAAGCTTTATATTACAAGCCAGGGGCCTCGAGGGCTCGAATACAAAAGCTCGATAACACAAGAGTCAGCAGAAGCAACAATATCTGAGTACAAACATAAGTTAAACAAGTTTGCCTTAAGAAGGCTAGCACAAAAGTAACAACAATCGAAGAGGCAAGGCCTCCTGCCTGGGACCTCCTAACTACTCCTCGAAGCCGAACTCCATGTAGAAACATCATCGGGATCCTCTGGCTCCTGGGCTCCACCATCTGGTTGCGTCATCCGAGAAGAAGGAACAAAAGGGGAAAAGGGAGAGAAAAGCAACCGTGAGTACTCATCCAAAGTACTCGCAAGCAAGGATCTACACTACATATGCAATGATATCTGTGTAAGGGGGTAATATCTATGGACTGAACTGCAGAATGCCAGAATAAGAGGGGGATAGCTAATCCAAACGAAGACTACGCTTCTGGCCACCTCCATCTTGCAGCAGTAGAAGAGAATAGATGGAAGTAACAAGTATCCTCGTATCTCGCAGCCTCCGTCTTGCAGCAGTAGAATAGAATAGATGGTAAGTTCGCCAAGTAACAACGTATAGCATAATCCTACTCGGCGATCCTCCCGCACATCACCCTGTGAGAGAGAAACCACCGAGTTGTATCTGGCACTGGTAAGGGTGTGTTTTATTAAGTATCCAGTTCTAGTTGTCATGAGGTCGGAATACAACTCCGGGTCGTCCTTTTACCGAGGGACACGGCTATTCGAATAGATGAACTTCCCTGCAGGGGTGCACCACATAACCCAGCACGCTTGATCCCATTTGGCCGGACACACTTTCCAGGGTCATGCCTGGCCTCGGAAGATCAACACGTCGCAGCCCTACCTAAGCACAGCAGAGAGGTTAGCACGCCGGTCTAAGTCCTAGGCGCGCAGGGGTCCGGGCCCATCGCCCAACGCACACCTGCACGTTGCGTACGCGGCCGGTGAGCAGACCTAGCAACCTCCATTACTAAGGAAGTTCCGTTACGCGGTCCAACCCGGCACGCGCCGCTAAGTCGCTGACGTCAAGAAGGCTTCGGCTGATACCACGACGTCGAGTGCCCATAACTGTTCCCACGCAGCTGGTTAGTGCGTATAGACCAAATGGCCAGACTCAGATCAAATATCCAAACTCGTTAAGCGTGTTATTATGAAAATCACCGCGGACAACGACCAGGGCCAGGCCACCTCTCGACTGGGTGTCTCAACCTGCCCCTGTCGCTCCGCCACAAAGATCCACTCGGGGGGCCGTCGGGAACTCAGGCCCATCACTACCTGGATGGAGCCACCTGTCCTTTCAGCCCCCACATCGAAATCACTTGCGGGTACTCAATGAGCCGACCCGACTTTAGTCACAACATGTATCATGTAAAGTGTATGTAGTATATACCCGTGATCACACCCAAGTGATCACGGCCCGATAGAATAGCAGGGCAGACGGACAAGGGTGTAGGGTCACTGATGGAGTACTAGCATCCTATACTAAGCATTAGGATGGCAGGTAAAGTATCAACAGTTGTAGCAACAATGACAGGCTATGCAGCAGAATAGGAGTAACCGAACAGTAACATGCTACACTACTCTAATGCAAGCAGTAGAGAGAAGAATAGGCGATATCTGGTGATCAAAGGGGGGGCTTGCCTGGAAGCCCTGCAGACGAAAGGAATCTTTGGAAGCGTAGCCGTAGTCGAACACCGAAGCACCAATGGTCTCGGGGTCTATCACAGTATCGGAGTCTACCGAAAATAAGCAACGAAGGGGAAACAAATAAATAACAGAGCAAAAAAATAGCATCACAAAGCATAACATGGCAAAAAGCGGTGCTACGTGTGACCTAACGCGGTAGGAGGTGGTACTGGCAAGGATGAAAAACATCCGGAAAGTATTCCCGGTGTTTCGTGTTTTCAGGCAGATGAAACGGAGGGGGAATGTTGCACGTTCGGTATGATAGAGATGTGTGGCGGACGAACTGACCGCGTATTTGGATTCGTCTCGTTGTTCTGAGCAACTTTCATATATAAAGTATTTTCATCCGAGTTACGGTTTAAAAGATATGATTTTTTTTAAGTTTTTTTTTAAATTTTATGGAATTATATTAATTCGAATTAAAAACATAATATATTTTTGTCACCTAGTGCTACTCCAGCCTGTCTGTATGACAGTGGGGTTGTGTTGACCCATTCAAAGGTTGACCGGTCCACATATGAACAGTGTCTATGGGTCCCGCGTGTCATTGACTTGCCTGCAATTAGATGATTTTAATTGTTTTCTTCAGGCAGCGGGGCCCAATGCCAATGACTATTAGTAGTAGGATGGCATTAATAATGTTTAGCTCCTAATCTAACTAGGCCCGTCCCCCATAGGAGTGGCACTAGCCAGCCATTGTGTGGCTGTGCTCACGCACAAGCACACACATGGGGCGTTGGCCGCCATGGCCAGTACTAGCAGCAGCAAGCGGCAATAGCCGAGCAGCAGCGGCATGAGAAGCAGCAGCGCAAGGGAAACAGCAGTACACGCCAGCAGCAGCACGCAGAGTGATGAGCAGCGGCAGCATCGCGGGCGGGGCGAGCGGGCGGGGCGAGCGACACAACGGCAGGCAGTAACCAGCAGTGCAGGCAGAAGAAGCAACGAACAGCAGGGGCGGCGCCTAGCGCGGCCAGGAGCGGCTGCGGGCGGCGCGGGCCAGCGAGGCACGGTCGCGGCGGGATGGCAGCAGCACAAGCAGTAGGAGCGGCAGCTAGCGAACCGAAACAGCAGCAGCGCAACGAAGGATAGCAGCAACTGCAGACATGTACGCGTACGCGGGCGTTCAGGCACGACGGTGACGGCGCCCTACGGTGTCCAAATCGAAGGGGAAAAAGGAGGATCCGAGGGAGGAGCTCACCTTGAGCTCGGAGGTGCGGTCGGGGAGGCCCGGGTCGGGCCGGAGAGTCGGCGGTGACGGCGAGATTGCGTCGGCCGGATGAAGAAGAAGACGTTGACGCCGTCCACGCAGGTCCCTTCCTTGTGGACAAAACCGAGTGCGGCGAACCTCCTGGACATGTTCCCGAGCGACGGCGACGACGGTGGCCACGAAATCGATGGCGAGGCAGCGGTCACCGTCAGTTGTTCGAGCTCGAATTCGGGAAGAAGATGAGGGGGGCGATGGGGGAAAGAGGGGGGAAAGGATGAGGGCGGGCTAGGGTTTCATGGGGGCGCTTTTATTGGCCGAGGGGAGTCGACGTGGTGGCCATCCGGCCGTGGCGCCATGGGATGGCCGCCACGCCATGGCCCCTGTCTCCTGTGTGTACAGAGAACAGAGGAAGGGGAAAAGGCCATGGTGGGCTTGGGCCGTGCTACTGTAGCACTAGGCTTCTAGTGCACAGTGTGCACTTGGCCCCTTTTCTTTCTTTCTCATTTTCTGGTTTGTATTTTATCCACCATTTTGAATTTTAATTTAATACCGAAAAAGTTTTATTGAAACCAAAACTTGTCACATAAATAGTAGGCAATGTTTTGAGCTAGCACACAAGATTTCAAGTGGTTTGGACATACATAATAATTTGTTTATTTTGAAAAGGCAATTTTAGTTGTTGTCAGGTCACTTTATATTTTACTAGGGATTAAATCGGTGAGCAAAATGATGTTGGTTTCTACATGACAATTACTTAGCGAATATTTTCAACAACTCGAACATTTTCGATTCTCTGTATGGATAACTAATAATTTGTCTTTACTTTAAATTTGAATTTGAGGTCGGTTTGGAACAAAGTGATGATTAGCAAAATCTTTTTATGATGATGTGGCAGCATTAATAGAAGTTTACTGTAGCATGACACCCGGGGTCTCACATTGATCCTGAAGACTACCTCTCATGGGCATTGAAGGTTGACAAGATCTTTCGCCTTCACAACTACGATGAAGAGAAGAAGATTGCAATGGCGTCCCTCGAGTTCCAAGACTATGTTCTCATATGGTGGGAGCAAATCATAGAGAGAAGAGAAGCAAAAGTAGAACCTCCTATCACTACTATTCCACATTGTTTCAAATGAAGACCAAACTCATAACTCAAATATTCTCCTCCACGATCAGATCGTAGAAACTTTATTTTCTTGTTACGATGATTCTCTACTTCACTCTGAAATTCTTTGAACTTTTCAAATGTTTCAGACTTGTGCTTCATTAAGTAGATATACCCATATCTGCTCAAATCATTAGTGAAGGTCAGAAAATAACGATACCCGCCGCGAGGTTCAACACTCATTGGCCTACATACATCAGTATGTATGATTTCCAATAAATCTGTTGCTCGCTCCATAGTTCCGGAGAACAGAGTTTTAGTCATCTTGCCCATGAGGCATGGTTCGCAAGCACCAAGTGATTCATAATCAAGTGATTCTAAAAGTCCATCACTATGGAGTTTCTTCATGAGTTTTACACCAATATGACCTAAACGGCAGTGCCACAAATAAGTTGCACTATCATTATTAACCTTGCATCTTTTAGTTTCAATATTATGAATATGTGTATCACTACAATCGAGATCCAATAAGAATAGACCACTCTTCAAGGGTGCATGACCATAAAAGATATTATTCATAAAACTAGAACAACCATTATTCTCTGATTTAAATGAATAACCGTCTCGCAACAAACAAGATCCAGATATAATGTTCATGCTCAACGCTGGCACCAAATAACAATTATTTAGGTCTAAAACTAATCCCGAAGGTAGATGTAGAGGTAGCGTGCAGACGGCGATCACATCGACTTTGGAACCATTTCCCACACGCATCGTCACCTCGTCCTTAGCCAATCTTTGTTTAATCCGTAGTCCCTGTTTCGAATTACAAATATTAGCAACCGAACCGGTATCAAATACCCAGGTACTACTACGAGCATTAGTAAGGTACACATCAATAACATGTATATCACATATACCTTTGTTCACCTTGCCATCCTTCTTATCCGCCAAATACTTGGGGCAGTTCCGCTTCCAGTGTCCAGTCCCCTTGCAGTAGAAGCACTCAGTTTCAGGCTTGGCTCCAGACTTGGGTTTCTTCGTGGGAGTAGCAACTGTCTTGCTATTCTTCTTGAAGTTCCCCTTCTTTCCCTTGCCCTTTTTTTTGAAACTGGTGGTCTTGTTAACCATCAACACTTGATGCTCCTTTTTGATTTCTACCTCCGCAGCCTTAAGCATAGCGAAGAACTCGGGAATTGTCTTTTGCATTCCTTGCATATTATAGTTCATCACGAAGACTTTATAGCTTGGTGGCAGTGATTGAAGAACTCTATCAATAACACTATCCTCGTCAACTTTGCAACCAAGTTGAGTCATATCATTGTAGTACCCAGACATTCTGAGCAAGTGTTCACTGATAGAACTATTCTCCTCCAGCTTGCAGTTGTAGAACTTATTGGAAATCTCATATTTCTCAATCCGGGCATTTGCTTGAAATATTAACTTCAACTCCTGGAACATCTCATATGGTCCATGACGTTCAAAACATCGTTGAAGTCCCGGTTCTAAGCCGTAAAGCATGGCACACTGAACTATCGTGTAGTCATCAGACCGCGACTGCCAGACGTTCAAAGCGTCTACATTAGCGGGAGGGGGCTTGTCACCTAGCGGTGCTTCAAGGACATAATTCTTCTGTGCAGCAATGAGGATAATCCTCAAGTTACGGACCCAGTCCGTGTAATTGCTACCATCATCTTTCAACTTAGCTTTCTCTAGGAATGCATTAAAATTCAAAGGAACGGTAGCACGGGCCATTGATCTACAACAACATAGATATGCAAAAACTATCAGGACTAAGTTCATGATAAGTTAAAGTTCAATTTAATCATATTAATTAAAGAACTCCCACTTAGATAGACATCCCTCCGGTCATCCAAATGATCACGTGATCCAAATCAACTAAACCATGTCCGATCATCACGTGAGATGGAGTAGTTTCAATGGTGAACATCTTATGTTGATCATATCTACTATATGATTCACACTCGACCTTTCGGTCTCCAGTGTTCCGAGGCCATATCTGCATATGCTAGGCTCGTCAAGTTTAACCCGAGTATTCTGCGTGTGCAAAACTGGCTTACACCCGTTGTATTTGAACGTAGAGCTTATCACACCCGATCATCACGTGGTGTCTCGGCACGACGAACTTTCGCAACGGTGCATACTCAGGGAGAACACTTATACCTTGAAATTTAGTAAGGGATCATCTTATAATGCTACCGTCGTTCTAAGCAAAATAAGAAGCATAATAAGATAAACATCACATGCAATCAAAATATGTGACATGATATGGCCATCATCATCTTGTGCTTTTGATCTCCATCTCCAAAGCACCGTCATGATCACCTTCGTCACCGGCGCGACACCTTGATCTCCATCGTAGCATCGTTGTCGTCTCGCCAACTATTGCTTTTACGACTATCGCTACCGCTTAGTGATAAAGTAAAGCAATTACATGGCGATTGCATTTCATACAATAAAGCGACAACCATATGGCTCCTGCCAGTTGCCGATAACATTACAAAACATGATCATCTCATACAAAACCGTATAACTCATCATGTCTTGACCATATCACATCACAACATGCCCTGCAAAAACAAGTTAGACATCCTCTACTTTGTTGTTGCAAGTTTTACGTGGCTGCTACGGGCTTAGAAAGAACCGTTCTTACCTACGCATACAAAACCACAACGATGTTTCGTCAAGTATGTGCTGTTTTAACCTTCACAAGGACCGGGCGTAGCCACACTTGATTCAGCTAAAGTGAGAGAGACAGACACCCGCCAGTCACCTTTAAGCAACGAGTACTCTTAACGGTGAAACCAGTCTCGCGTAAGCGTACGCGTAATGTCGGTCCGGGCCGCTTCATCTCACAATACCGCCGAAGCAAAGTATGACATGCTGGTAAGCAGTATGACTAGTATCGCCCACAACTCATTGTGTTCTACTCGTGCATATCATCTACGCATAGACCTGGGTCATGATGCCACTGTTGGGGAACGTAGTATTTTAAAAATTTCCTACGATCACGCAAGATCTATCTACCAGATGCATAGCAACGACAGGGAAGAGTGTGTCTACGTACCCTCGTAGACCGGAAGCGGAAGCGTCAAGTGACGCGGTTGATGTAGTCAAACTTCTTCGCGATTCAACCGATCCAGCACCGAACGTACGGCACCTCCGTGTTCAGCACACGTTCAGCTTGATGACGTCCCACGAGCTCTTGATCCAGTTGAGCTTCACGGGAGAGTTTCGTCAGCACGACGGCGTGGTGACGGATATGATGTATCTACCGGCGCAGGGCTTCTCCTAAGTACTGCGATGGTATGACCGAGGTGTGTTTCTGTGGAGGGGGGCACCGCACACGGCTGGAACAATTCAACTTGTGTGTCTTTGGGTGCCCCCCTGCCCCCGTATTTAAAGGAGGAAGAGGGGAGGGCCGGCCGGCCTCCTATGGTGCGGCTAGGGTAATCCTATTCCTAGTAGGAGTCCACCAAGAAGGAAGAGAGGGAAAAAGAAAGAGAGGGAGAGGTGGCGCCCCCCAATCCTAGTCCAACTAGGATCCCCTGGTGGGGCGCCGGCCAGCCTCTATGGGCTGCCTCTCTCCTTTCCTCAAGGCCCACTATGGACCATCCCCCCTCGTGGGGGGTTCCGGTAACCCCCTCCGGCAATCCAGTTAAATCCAAAACTTTTCCGGAACACTTCCGGTGTCCGAATATAGTCGTCCAATGTATCAATCTTTATGTCTCGGACATTCTGAGACTCCTCGTCATGTCCGTGATCTCATCCGGGACTCCAAACTACCTTCGGTACATCAAAACTCATAAACTCATAATACCGATCGTCATCAAACGTTAAGCGTGCGGACCCTACGGGTTCGAGAACTATGTAGACATGACCGAGACTCATCTCCGGTCAATAACCAATAGCGGAACCTGGATGTTCATATTGGCTCCTACATATTCTACGAAGATCTTTATCGGTCAAACCGCATAACAACATACGTTGTTCCTTTTGTCATCGGTATGTTACTTGCCCGAGATTCGATCGTCGGTATCTCTATACCTAGTTCAATCTCGTTACCGGCAAGTCTCTTTACTCGTTCCGTAACACATCATCTCATGACTAACTCATTAGTCTTTTGCTTGCAAGGCTTATTATGATGTGTGTTACCGAGAGGGCCCAGAGATACCTCTCCGACACTTGGAGTGACAAATCCTAATCTTGATCTATGCCAACACCACAAATACTTTTGGAGACACCTGTAGAGCATCTTAATGATCACCCAGTTACGTTGTGACGTTTGATAGCACACAAGGTGTTCCTACGGTATTCGGGAGTTGCATAATCTCATAGTCATAGGGACATGTATAAGTCATGAAGAAAGCAATAGCAGTAAAACTAAACGATCATAGTGCTATGCTAACGGATGGGTCTTGTCCATCACATCATTCTCCTAATGATGTGATCCCATTGATCAAATGACAACTCATGTCTATGGCTAGGAAACATAACCATCTTTGATCAATGAGCTAGTCTAGTAGAGGCATACTAGGGACATACTGTTTTGTCTATATATCCACACATGTACTAAGTTTCCGGTTAATACAATTCTAGCATGAATAAAATACATTTATCATGATATAAGGAAATACAAAATAACATCTTTATTATTGCCTCTAGGGCATATTTCCTTCAATACGGACTCTAAAAACAGCCTATACTCAAGTATTTCGAAATTACATGGGCCTGGCCCAATAATAAGGTGACGCAGCACCTATAATAGCCTCTGGACGAAATTTATGAAGTGGCATCTTGTATATTTCGTCCAAGGCTTCACGCACTCATTGTGGTGGCTTCAAAGTCCTGAAATCATCACTGGTAACTCCATTCTTGTTCCCCTTGCGCATGCCATCATCTCCATGCTTGATCTTGCTCCAGTGTTCATCCTTCTTGTCCAAGCTAGGCCCTTCATTGGTAAGCAAGACAAATGTATCCAATTTAGGCAGCATTATGTTCTCATGAACATTAGATTCATTACCAAGAAATGAAGGTACCTGGTAATTTAATTGGCGTGCGCGAGCTCTAGTAATTGGTCCTATATATGTGTCAGTTGGAGCTGTGGGTGTAACCTTGTTAGTGATGTCCTCATCATTCTCCCCTTCTTGAATTAAAGTCGTCCTCGACGGAAGCTCATCTTCCTCACCCAAGTAAGGCTTCAAATCTGCAATGTTAAATGTGGGACTAACCCCAAAATCTGCAGGCAACACAAGTTTATATGCATTATCATTTATTTTCTCTAACACCTTGAAAGGACCATCAACACGTGGCATTAGCTTTGACTTGCGCAGATTAGGAAACCTATCCTTACGCAAATGTAACCAAAGAAGATCTCCAGGTGCAAAGACAACACGTTTTCTACCCTTATCTCCAATAAGTTTATATTTAGCATTCATGCGCTCAATATTTTCCTTAGTTAACTCATGCATTTTTAAGATCAATTCAGCACGTTGTTTAGCATCAAAATTAACCTTCTCCGAAGATGGAAGAGGCAACAAATCAATAGGTGCACGAGGTAGGAAACCATAGACAATTTGAAAAGGGCACATCTTAGTAGTAGAATGCAACGAACGATTATAAGCAAATCCAATATGAGGAAAGCATTCTTCCCACATTTTCTTATTATTCTTCAAAACAGCCCTAAGCATAGTAGACAAAGTTCTGTTGACTACTTCAGTTTGACCATCAGTTTGGGGGTGATAAGTAGTACGAAAAAGCAGTTTAGTCCCCAACTTAGCCCATAAACATCTCCAAAAGTGGCTAAGAAATTTAGTATCACGATCTAAAACAATAGTATTTGTCACACCATGCAAGCGAATAATTTCACGAAAGAATAAGTCAGCAACATTAGCAGCATCACCGCTTTTATGACATGGTATAAAGTGTGCCATCTTCGAGAACCTATCCACGACAACAAATATGCTATCCCTCCCCTTCTTTGTTCGAGGTAAACCCAAAACAAAGTCCATAGATATATCTTCCCAAGGAACACTAGGAACAGGCAAAGGCATATATAAACCATGAGGATTGAGTCGTGACTTAGCTTTTTGACATGTAGTGCAGCGAGCAACAAAACGCTCAACATCCTGTCGCATCTTTGGCCAAAAGAAATGTGTAGCAAGTACGTCCTCCGTCTTCTTCACGCCAAAGTGTCCCATTAATCCTCCTCCATGCGCCTCCTGCAACAACAAAAGACGAACAAAGCTAGCTGGAATGCATGGTTTGTTAGCACGAAACACAAATCCATCATTAACGACAAACTTGTTCCATGTTCTCCCTTCTTTACAATTCTTCAATACATCTTTAAATTCAGCATCATGCACATATTGATCTATGATGGTCTCCAAACCAAATATTTTAAAGTCAAGTTGTGAAAGCATAGTATAACGACGAGACAATGCATCAGCAATAACATTTTTCTTTTCCCTTCTTGTGTTTAATAACATAAGGGAAAGTCTCTATGAATTCAACCCATTTAGCATGTCTACGGTTCAGTTTTGCTTGACTTTTAATGTGCTTCAAAGATTCATGATCAGAATGTATAACAAATTCTTTGGGCCATAAATAATGTTGCCATGTTTCCAAAGTCCGAACAAGGGCATATAATTCCTTATCATAAGTATAATAATTTAGACTAGGCCCACTCAATTTTTCAGAAATGTATGCAACAGGTTTACCATCTTGTAGTAACACTTCTCCTAACCCAATTCCACTAGCATCACATTCAAGCTCAAAAGTCTTATTAAAATCAGGAAGTTGGAGTAAAGGAGCATGTGTCAACTTATCTTTCAATACCATGAATGCTTCTTCCTGTGCAGTACCCCAAACAAAAGGCACATCCTTCTTTGTAAGCTCATTGAGAGGTGCAGCAATGGTGCTGAAATCTCTCACAAAACGCCGATAGAATCCAGCGAGGCCAAGGAAACTCCTCACGTGTGCGACCATTTTGGGCTGCGGCCAACTCTTAATAGCTTCAATCTTGGCTTTATCAACCTCAATTCCCTGTGGAGTAACAACATTGCCAAGAAAAGAGACCCGGTCGGTGCAAAAGGTGCACTTTCCAAGGTTACCAAACAAACATGCATCACGTAGAGCAATAAAAACAGCACATAAATGTTCCAAATGTTCCTCCAAAGATCTGCTAAAAATCAATATATCATCAAAGTATACTACCACAAATCATCCAATGAAAGCACGTAAAACTTCATTCATTAATCTCATGAAAGTACTAGGTGCATTAGTTAACCCAAAAGGCATGACTAACCACTCATATAATCCAAACTTAGTTTTAAATGTTGTTTTCCATTCATCTCCCAATTTCATACGAATTTGATGGTATCCACTACGCAAATCTACTTTGGAGAATATTGTAGGGCCACTCAATTCATCAAGCATATCATCTAGCCTAGGAATAGGATGACGATAATGAATAGTAATATTATTAATGCCTCTACAATCAACACACATATGCGATGTACCATCCTTTTTCGGCACTAGAATAATAGGAACAGATAAAGGACTAAGGGATTCGTGTATATAACCTTTGTCCAGTAGCTCTTGTACTTGACACATAATCTTCTTCGTCTCTTCTGGATTGGTACGGTATGGTGCGCGGTTGGGTAGCGATGCACCGGGAATTAAGTCAATCTGATGCTCAATCCCTCGAATATGTGGTAATCCCGGTGGCACGTCTTGTGGAAAGACGTCGGCGAACTCCTGCAAAATGTTAGTGACGGCAGGAGGCAAAGAGGAAGGCACGTCCTCGAATGAAAATAATGCCTCTTTGCACACAAAAGCATAGCAAACAGATTTGCTAAAATCTAGCTCATCAATATCAGATTTGGTGGCAAGTAAACATGCAATTTTCAATTTAATTTCAGAAGCAACAGTAAATGGTTTATTCTTAGGTTTCATTTGTTGGTCAAATTCTTTTGCCACAATCTGATATTCACTCTTATTTTTCACCTGTTTTGCTTTATTAGCTCTATTAATATCATCTTTCAAAATGGAATCAGGAGTCATAGGAAGTAAAGTAATATTTTTATCCTTATGAACAAGAGTATACTGATTGTTTCTACCATGGTGTACATAATTTTTATCAAATTGCCATGGTCTACCAAGTAATAAGGAACATGCTTGCATAGGTACCACATCACAATCAACATAATCAGCATATGTAGAGATACTAAAATGCACACGAATAGTACGTGTTACCTTAACCTTGCCGCTGTTGTTGAACCATTGGATGTAGTAAGGATGTGGATGTGGTCTTGTGGTGAGAGATAGCTTCTCCACCATCTCCATGCTAGCCAAGTTGTTGCAACTCCCTCCATCTATGATCACGGGAACAGAACGTTCCTTCACAACTCCCTTTGTATGGAACAAATTATGCCTCTGATTTTGCTCAGCTTGTGTAACATGCACACTCAAAACACGTTGAGCAACTAAACATTCATACCTGTCAGCATCCTCAAGAGCCATGTATTGCGTCTCATGATCAGAATCGTCTCCACCGTGTTCTTCACGTGTAATAAGAGCCAAAGTCTCCTCATCATAGTCACTAGCGGATTCATATCCATCATCCTCGGTAGCAATCATCACACGCTGAGATTTGCATTCTCTCGCAAAATGTCCTCTTCCCTTACAACGATGACAAATAATATCACTGGTGTGCCCTGTTGATGCCATGGAAGAAGAAGAACTCTGTGCAGGCCCAATAGGTGTGCTCTTGGCAGATAATGGTGGTTGTGCCTGCTTCCTTGTATCACGGCTGGAGGTAACAGCTGATGGAGGTGTCGGTGCAGTAGAATGTGTGGAAGTAGAGGATGCACGCGGTGTCCATGATGAAGGTCGACCTGCAGAAAAGTTAGTCCGTGCCAATGCATGTCGATCCTGCACTTCACGTTCAGCTTTACAAGCAAGATGGAATAAACGAGTGATATTATTATAATCCTTATATTCTAGAATGGTCTAAATCTCTCTATTTAATCCACCCATAAAACGTGCAAGCATAGCTTCATTCTCCTCAACAATACCACATCAAATCATGCCAGTTTGTTATTGCTGATAATATTCTTCTACAGAATTTTTTCCTTGTCTTAAGCGCTGCAATTTTTGAAGTAATTCACGTTGATAATATGGTGGAACCCAACGAGTACGCATAACAGTTTTCAAAGCAGCCCAAGTAGCTGGACTAGGATATAATCTACAATGTTCAGACCACCAAACACATGCAAAACTAGTGAAAGCACAAACAGCAGCAGGAACACGTCTCTCCTCGGGATAGTGTAAACATGTAAAACGTTGTTTAGTTTCTAACTCCCAAGTAAGATATATATCAGGAACATATCTACCCTCAAATGGTGGAATATTCAATTTCAGTTTAGGAAGATGGTCATGTACCTCAGGTGGTGGTGCAGCCCTACCATTACGATGATATGCATGAGGACGACCTGGTGGTGGTGGTGCTGGTGGTTGCACGTAGTTCTGATTTTGGTCAACCTCATCCTAGTAATGGTCCTCCACCTCTGCAGTAGCAGCAGGAGCTACAGAAACATCAACAGCGGCACCAGAAGTTTGACCAGGCTCAAGGGGAATGCGCTGTGCTCGTCCCACTTGATTTGGAAGGCGATGTTGTTGTTGTTATTGTTGTAGAGGTGCGACCGTTGCAGCAGCCGGTGGTGGTGGAAAACGCGAAAGCAATTCAACAAACTTGTTATCGAGCTTTGTTTCAAACGTCTTCTCCATGCCATCTATCTTCTCCATGGCCTCGTCAAATCTGTTTAGCACATCTTGCACCTGGACACTCATCATTTGCTGAAACTTATCATGAAGCTCCTTGTTCGTCAAGTTCTTCCAGTCAGTCTCATCGGCTTGTGATCCTGGCATGGTTAGCAGCAATAGAAACACACAAGAATATGATCCTACAGACTACTAGCAAATGGTGGTGGTCGGGCGTCACAAATCCGTCAAGCAAATCTGAAATTCTTACCAGTTCTTCCCCAGAAGCAGGTGGTGATTGGCAACCGTGGTAGTCAAAACTCTCAAAGGTTGGATAAAGCGATTACCAGGGAGAGTCAAAACGCACGACGTAGATGTATGTGGAGCTGGGAAGGCTTATAAGATGGTAGGAAAAAGGGTCAGCAATAATCAATTCAGAGATGCAAAGTTGAATAAACGCTCAACGATGGTAATCTGCTGGTCCTAGGCTAGACCGTGCTAGAGACGCGAGCCTAGAACACTAACAAAGTCACGGCGCAACACGTAAACAAGGGAGGAGCACACTCTGGAAAAAAAAATTCTTTTTTTTTGCACTTTTTTTTTTGCTCCGCAACAATTTTTTTTCGAAAAAGTCTACAAATGGTCTAAAAACTGCCTAGCCAGAATTTTCCAGACTTAGTTTTTTTTGAGTTTGGAACTATTTGTCTACTGCGGGTAGCACGGATGTTTGGGAGTCCTTCTCCGTCACGACTCGGAGTATGGCGTGATCTAGAAATCCAAAACAGAGTAACAAAATACTGGACTCGAAATAGGACTGGTGGCGGAGATGAATCTGGTGGAACTCGGACTGGTGGCGGAGATGAATCTGGTGGAACTCGGACTGGTGGCGGATATATGTTGCAGGTGGACTCGGATTGGTGTGATGGCGGCGAATATGTGGTGGTCTATATGGACTCGGATTGGCGGTGAATATGTGGTGGTGGTATATGGCAGCGGTGATGAAGTTGGTGCGGTGGTGATATATGGCAACGGCGACGGGACAACCTGTGAACAGAACTCGAAACTCCAAAGGACTAGACGCTAAGACCAGCAACTTGACACGATGATGCACCCGCAAATTCAACAAAGCAAATACAGAAAAGATTATGCAAAGGCTCAGATTGGTTCGGATGGGATGAACTAACCCTAATTTTTTTGGCTTTTTTGTGGACTATAGGTATGAAGAACATACTCGATCTAAACTACGAAAAACTGTAAAATCTCACCGAGCAACCTGGAAATCTCATACCACTTGATAGAGGCAAAGGTGTCCCGTCTTTCGATGAGATGGTGGCTATCCTTTTTGAGGAAGTCGACTTGGACGATCCGACTACGAACGTGCGTGGACGTCGTGCCTTAGCAATCGCTGAACCAACTCCGAGAGGTTATTGACCATGCCGGAGCACGATCAACCTGACCACGAAGGTCTGTTTCCTGCAGGCAAACGAAGAACAAGCAAGAAATTGAGATTGCAATCTAGATATTGCGAATTCAAGAGGAAAGCTTTATTGATCAAGTGGGGTTCTGTGACCTCTTTGTCTGGTCATTGAACACAGACGAAGACCGCGAAGTTGCAGCTATGGCGAACTTTAATCTAAACAAAACCCCAAAGTCTAAACGACGCCCTAAGGGCTGTATATATGGGCGAAAGAGGGGGGAATTTCATGGCCCTTGGTGGAGGGGTCTGAAACCAACCCTAACTCTTGTTTCCCCACACATACGGACTCTAAAAACAGCATATACTTAAGTATTTCGAAATTACATGGGCCTGGCCCAATAATAAGGTGACGCAGCACCTATAATAGCCTCTGGACGAAATTTATGAAGTGGCATCTTGTATATTTCGTCCAAGGCTTCACGCACTCATTATGGTGGCTTCAAAGTCCTGAAATCATCACTTGTAACTCCATTCTTGTTCCCCTTGCACATGCCATCATCTCCATGCTTGATCTTGCTCCAATGTTCAACCTTCTTGTCCAAGCTAGGCCCTTCATTTGTAAGCAAGACAAATGTATCCAATTTAGGCAGCATCATATTCTCATGAACATTAGATTCATTACCAAGAAACGAAAGTACCTGGTAATTTAATTGGCGTGCACGAGCTCTAGTAATTGGTCCTGTATATGTGTCAGTTGGAGCTGTGGGTGTAACCTTGTTAGTGATGTCCTCATCAATGGGTTTATCGGAAGCACCCGGTTCCTTCATGCGTCTTATGCATTTTGTTCTACGACCCTACATAGGCGTCTTTGTAGTGGTTTACTTTGATGACATCCTCGTTTTTAGCAAGTCGCTTGAGGACCATGTGACACACATCCGTATGGTTTTACAAACCCTTCGGAAAGAGCGCTTATATGCTAACATGGATAAATGCACTTTTGGCGTTGACAAGATCATCTTCCTAGGATTTGTCGTTTCTTCACAAGGTGTTCACGTTGATGAAACTAAAATTGAAGCAATTAAAACTTGGCCTCAACCAACGAATCTCATGCAAGTGCGTAGTTTCCTTGGTCTACCGGTTTCTACCGACGTTTTGTGAAGGACTTTAGCACGATTGCTATGCCTCTACACGCCTTGAGCAAGAAGAACGCACCCTTCATTTGGGGTCCTTCGCAAGACACGCGTTCAATGAGCTAAAAAGCTTGCTTACGCACACACCACTTCTAGCCCTACCAAACTTTGATAAACCGTTTGAGAATCACTGTGACGCTAGTGGTACCGGCATAGGTGGCGTGCTAATGCAAGAAAAACGCCCAATTGCGTATTTTAGCGAGAAGCTATCCGAGCGCAACTTAACAACCCCATTTATGACAAAGAGCTTTATGCCTTAGTGAGAGTTTTACGTGTTTGGGAACATTATCTTAGACCTCATGAATTCATTCTTCATACGGACCACGAGACTCTCAAGTATCTCAAGGGTCAAACTAAGTTGAACAAGCGTCATGCTAAATGGAGTGAGTTCATTGAGTCTTTTCCCTATGTCATCAAGTACATTAAAGGCAAAGAGAATGTTGTGGCGGATGCGCTTTCCCGCAAGTGCATGCTTGTTACACAACTTGAGTCGAATGTTATTGGCTTTGAGCACATAAAAGATTTATATGAGCATGATCCTTTCTTTGCACTTCCTTATGCTAAGTGTTTGACTAACAAACTTTGCATTCCCGAGTCTTCGCTTCGTTTGCTCCTTTTGCAGGAATCTCATGGAGGAGGACTCATGGGACACTTTGGACGTGACAAGACATTTTCTACGCTCTCCAAGAACTACTTTTGGCCCAAGATGCTTCGTGACGTCTCACGCCTCACCAATCGATGTTTCTACATGCCGCAAAGCTAATTCAAAAGCTCAATCTCATGGTCTTTACATGCCACTTCCTATTCCATACCATCCATGGGAAGACATAAGCATGGACTTTGTCCTTGGTTTGCCTAGAACTCAAAATGGAAAGTATTACGTGTTTGTTGTCGTGGATAGATTTTCTAAGATGGCTCACTTCATTCCTTGTAACAAGATCGACGATGCTTCACATGTTGCAAATCTATTTTGTAGGGAAATTATCCGTCTACATGGAGTACCCAAGACGATCGTGTCGGACCGGGATGTCAAGTTCTTGAGCTACTTTTGGAAGACTCTATGCGCCAAACTCAGAATCAAGCTCCTCTTCTCTGCGGCATAACATCCACAAACCGATGGCCAAACGGAGGTGACGAACCGCAGGCTTTCGACGCTTCTTCGTGTGTTGATCAAGAACAACATCAAGGAATGGGAGCAATGCTTGCCCATCGCCGAATACGCCTACAACCGCGCAAGACATTCGACAACCGGCAATTCCCCCTTCGAGGTTGTCTACAGCTTCAACCCGTTGTCCCCATTGGACATGCTACCTCTACCTCTACAAGAGCGCACAAACATGGACGCAAGTGCACGAGCGAGCTATCTCAAGAAGGTGCATGAAGATACAAGGGCAATGATCGAGCGACAAGTCCATTGTCCCACCACCAAGCTCAACGTCAACAAGGCATCAATGGTGTTCCAACCGGGAGATTTTTTTTGGCTTCATCTTCGCAAGGACCGTTTCCCACACGAGCGCAAGTCCAAACTACTACCTCGCGCCGACGGACCCTTCAAGGTGCTAGCATGCTACAACAACAACGCCAACAATATCGACATCCCACAAGACAAGTACAACGTGAGCGATGCCTTCAACGTCAAAGATCTATCCCCTTACCATGGTGACGAAGATTTCGATCCGAGGTCGGATCTTTCCCAATGGAGGGGAGATGATGCAGAGCATCCCAAGGTCATCCCCATGGACCTACCGCCGACTCACCAAGTGCCCAAAGGACCAATGACACGAGCCCGTGCAAGAACCCTCGAGACCGAGGTGACTTCACTCCTTTCTCTACATCCTCCCGTTTCACATGAGACATGGCTTCTACCCTCATCAGAAACTCTATGCATACTCAGGTACTCGGATGAAGGCCACGGGACAGCTCTGCACAGCGGACAAGACAGTGGGATCGACAAGTGCTTGGTACATGAAGAAGTACGGCTGAAGATGCTACAGGCACCGGACATCTAGCCCACACTGGACGACCGGCGACTCCCAGAAGATCGGACGACCGGAAGCCCTCGGACGTCCGTGACATCCTTCACAGAACCGAAATCGGAGAAAATACCGGAAATCCGGGACTTACCGGACGTCCGGCCCTTCCCGAGAGACCGGACGTCCCGTAACCCTCGGACATCCGACCCGACAGCGACACCTCGTGTAATATATCTTTGAGGGGTAGCTTTTGGATAGCTCATCATAGACCTCAGTGGTTCCTCTCCTACGAGACCGCGGCCTCTTCGGAGAAGATCCACCTCGGATTCAAGACCTCCTTCGTGGAGAAGATCCCAAGGGATAATTCAAGACCTCCTCCGGGAGAAGACTATCTTTGTACCACCGTTGTTGACTATGGATCATGTATCTTGATATGTATCGTGGATCTAGCACCTGTGTGGCCGTATTTGTGTTGATTTGAGCGTTTCCTCTCGTGTTTCCCTCTGTGTTTTCCATGTGTTCTCCGTGTTCATCGTGGGATCCCCTCCTTTCGTGAAAGATCTGCCGATTAGGGTTCCACCCTACATCACAGGGTGTCAAAGTTGAAGGCGCAGTACCTAAGTAGCTGAAACACCTTAGGAGACACAACCCACAACTCAAACAAGCTCAAATAAAAATTGGATTAAGTTGGGGTGGAAATTTATAGTGGGCAATGGTATGCAGAACTGGTGGTTTTGGTTGATGAAGAAGTGATTGTCCCTAAGTAGCCGAAACACCTTAGGAAACTTGAATCACTACTTAAGCAACCACAAGTGCGATGGGGAACAAAATTGGTTAGGTTGCAGAAGGCTATGGTGGCTATGCGGATGATATGGTGGAGGGCCTAGGCAAACTTGCCAAATTTTGGAAAGTTTTGATGGAGTAAAATAATTTTGGTAGTATTTTTGTGGTATGGGGGTGTCAATAGCTTCAAAACGAGCTAAAGAACGTTGAAATCAGAGTTCAGATGAATTAGTCATGGACAAAACAAAAGTCAGCCGAAGTTGATATTTACAGGTCTCGAATGTCCGAGAAGTGTCGGATGTCCGGGCTCGGAAATCCGATGTTTTGGTTCTAGAATGGGATGTCGGACTTCGGTATGTGTCGGGCGTCCGGTGGCTCCGGCGGCGCCGGACGGCCGAGAAAACGTCGGTCGTCCGATTGGTGTGGGTCAACTCGGGATCGGGGACGCGATTTTGGACGGGAAATGATGATTTGGGGTCAAAGTTGATGTGATTTCATGGATGAAAGATGGGGAAACTTGTGGGGATTCTAGATCCACTCGAAACACAATGAATCCATGGATCAAAATCAACAAAACATCATCAAACCAACAAATCATAAAAAATGGGGCTATTTTTTGTGGGAATTTTCGAAATTGGGGAAGAACACAACAAAATTAGGCTAGAAAACAAGGAGGGGCTCCAAATTCGTGAGGAACCATGGCTCTTGATCAAGATGATGTAGGGTGGAGACCCTAAGGCCGATCTTTCAAGAAATGGAGGGGATCCCACAAAGAACACAATGAACACGGGGAAGAACGAGAGAAGTCACAGGGAAAAACACTAAAGAACGACGAGAACAATCACACATGGGCTAGATCGATGAACATCAAGAGTGACACAATGATCCAAACACAATACAGGAAAGATACAGGGTAGCTAGTTCATCTCTGTGAGGAGGTCTTGAGGTCTTCTCTATGAAGAGGTCTTCAATCCGGCGTGAATATTCTCCGTAGAGGCCACGTCTCTCGGTGGAGTAGAACCACATGGATGAGAAAAGCTCTAGGTCTAAGATGAGCTATCACAATGCTAACCCTAACTAGGAGGAGGTGGAGGAGTATATATAGTCTAAGGCCATGAAGGGGTATGTGGGCCTCGGCCCGATACTCTACAAACAAACAGGCGTCGAACGGCCGACGGTTACCGGACGTCCGGTGGCTCGAGAGGGACCGGACGTCCAAGGACCGTCGGAACTCCGATGTTTCAGCTCGGTGTGGATTTGTGTAACTCCCAAGATGCGACCATATCTCCTACGTGTCGAGGCACGACTTAGAGGCATAATCGCATTTTGGTATGATCGCAAGATGGTCATCTTCACACATTCCTATGTACAAGAACAAAGGGGGAAATACATAGTTGGCTTACAATCGCGACTTCACACAATGCATAAATAAGTCATACATTCATCCAAGTTCAATCATGGTCTGGCTACAGACAAATCTAAATGAAAAGAAGATAACCACCCACTATGCCCAATTGGCCCTAGTAGGATCCACTACTGATCGTCGGGAAACGAAACGTACATACGCCCACGTTCCTCATCGAACTCCCACTTGAGTTCCTCGCCATTAACTGAATCGTACTCGGTTGTAACCTGCACCTGTGTTTGTAGTAAACTGTGAGTCATGAGGGCTCAGCAATCCCATTCCCGAGTATCAAAACTATCAAAGCCATTCGGTAAGGAGAAAGTGTATAAGTGGGCTGCTGCAAGCGCTTACTGTAGAGGAGGTGGCTAGCTTACGTATCATCAGAGCGAGAAGAAAAGTGAAAGCCATCGGTCGTGAACTAATCATGATCACTAGATGATCATGTCTACCTACAACTCATCCATAATCCAGCCGCGTTCTCTTCCCGAACTTCCTCGAAAAGAGACCATCGCGACTACTCACACGGTAGTGTATTATGTTTGAGTTTTGTGTGAAGTTATCTACAACCGGATATTAACAAATTCCAATCCGCCACATAACTGCGGGCACGGCTTTCGAATGATCATAACCCTGCAGGGGTGTCCCAAATTAGCCCATCATAAGCTCTCGCGATCAACAGAGGTAAAAAACCCTTTTCTTAGGGACTACCTGATCAGACTTGGAATCCCGGTGTACAAGATATTTCGACAATGGTAAAACAAGTCCAACAAGACCTCCCGACGTGCCGACACCCTGATAGGAGTCGCGATGATGCAGGGTCAACCCGATTCTAGGCCGATCTTTCACGAAAAGGAGGGATCCCGCAAGGAACACGATGAACATGGGGACGAACAAGGAGAAATCACAAGGGAAAACGCTCAAGAACAAGTCCAATCACACATCCACTAGACAATCAAACACACAAGATCACAAGGTACATGAACAACAAAGGGAAAGATACAAGGTAAAGTTCATCTCCGTGAGGAGGTCTTGAATCCCTCAAGGATCTTCCCGTTTAGGGGTCTTGAATCTATCGTGGATCCTCTCCGTAGAGGGGCCGCAGTCTCTCCTAGGAGTAGAACCACTAAGATGAGCAAAGCTCTAGTCTAAAATGAGCTATCACATTTTCTAAACCAAAAATGGTGGAGGTGGAGGAGTATATATAGTCTAGGGTCATGAAGGGGTAAGTGAGGGGCGAAACGGGTACATGGGCATCGGCCCGGATACATGCACGCAGGCAAGGCCGGATGTCCGGCGGTCGCGCCGGATGTCCGGCTCTTCACGGGTCGCCAGATGTCCGGGCTAATGCCCGGATGTCCGGGCTAGCGGGGCCAAGCCTCGGGTGCGATTCTGTTGCTGGCGCCGGATTTCCGGGCTGAAGGCTGGATGTCCGGCAGCTGCTGAGGTGCCGGATGTCCGGCGGCTGTAACTTCAGCCGCTCCGTCTTCTTCCGTCTTCGCTTCCAAGCTTCCCTCGCGGATGGTGTAGGTGTTCCTTGGTGCTTGCACTCCTCCTCGTCGTCCGTGAAGCTCCGACAATACCTATGCATGCACACGGGTGGAGTGTCAAGTAGTATACCATCCTCGAAGGCGTCAAGTGAACACGTGTAAAGGAGATGATTCACCTTTATGTATGAGAAGTAGAGGTCGCACGTGTCACTTGCCAAACGGACTCTTGACATGGTGATGTCCTTAGGATCCTCCGCATCATCCCCTCCCCCTTGGAAAAGATCCGACCTCGGATCGAAAGTCAAATCACCATGGGAAAGAGATGGCATCGCCATGTCGAAGCAGTCGATCACCAAGCATTCATCATCTTGAAGCTTGAAATGGGCACTCTCCAATGTTGCACCGTCTAGTGATTCCTTCAAAAGGAGCAAGGACAACAAACACTTGGAAAAACAAATGTGGTTAGCGTTAGTGCAAAACCAAGCATTCAAGAGGTGATTCACCCAACAAGTGTTCTCGTCAAGCATAGCATAGGGTGTGACAAAGGGTTGTGGCATGGCATTTAAGCACATCAATTGAGCACAATTAAGGTCATCATGGAAACAAGCATGTAAATGTGAGGTAGAGATGCACATATGTGTGACAAGAGAGTAAGCATCTACCTCAAAGGCGTAGCAAGCATGCATAAATCGCTCAATGAAAGGTCTATGGTAGGCATAGGAATCATTCACAACACCAAAGAAAATGAAGTATCTAAACACAAGGGTCAAGTGCAAGACAATCCAAGCATAATGTGCATAGGGTGTAGTGAAAATCGAGTGGCACTCAACACAATAGAAATAGCAATTGTTCATCATGTGTGAGGCAAACAAGTCAATCATGTGAAAAGCAATGGGACATGGCATATGTGAAAAGATGAGATTGTTGCAACCAAGCATGTGATAGGGACAAGTAATCCAAGAATTGGATGCAACACACAAGGCATATATAACATGAGGCATGGCAATGTGACAATGGGAAGTCGAAGCGAGATCTCTAACATGTGTGCAATCAAGGGGTCCAAGATGACAAATAAGTCTCATGGTGCAAGCAACACATGTAGTGTGATCCACAATATCCATGCTCATGGTTTTGGGTGTCTCTAAAGAGAAGGATATCACCTTGAAAGCATGTCCTTGTGCGTCCTTCACAACGTCGAAGCACAAGCAAGTGCGATGTAGAAGCGTCGGGAACGAAGGTGGTTCGCTCTCAAGAGCTCGAATGGTCAACTCACGTGATGTGGAAGTCGACACGATGTCCAAGTATCCTACACATGCACACAACAAAACAAAGAACGTATGCGCATGGTAGATAAACACATCATCCATCATGATGGTTCTCTTCTCTTGCACATAACTATTAGAAGCAAAAGTGCATGAATAAGATGATGCAACAATGGCTATATTCATGGCACTAGGCATATGGTGCAAAGAGATAAGACAAGCATGCTTCACAAGAAATATGTCGAAATCTCCAAATAAATGCGAGAATGCTATGGGGGCAATCTCATTGGCAAGACTAAAATCATGGTTGCGCTCAATGCATGGACAATCATAAAGCATGAGAGAGGCAACATGTGGAGACATATGACAACAAGCAATATCAATCATGTGCAAAGCATGGCAATGGTTGACATCAACTGCATGAAAGGAGCAAGTATGAATCATCGGTGATGCAACATAAGCAAGCATATCAATCATGTCGTGCAAACTAGTGGAGCGAAGATGCAACACACTAGATGAGTCCATAACAATCATGTCATGTGAGCCAATAGTAGGCATAAGCAATGCACACGACATATCACAAGCACGAGCACATAGCATGAACAAGGTATCATCATAGGCATTTGGCACAAAGCAAACATGGCAATAACAAGCAATATCTCCACCAAGCTTGCAAATACACATACAAGTATGAGAATCAATCATCATGTGTAATGCGAAGTATGGGTCACAAATGCATGGCAAAGGCATATAAATGAGGATGTCATGCAAAGTGAACATGGAAAGAGGGGCATAAGAGATATAATGGACAATAACCCATAACCATGTTAGGGCCATGTAGAAGGAATGCGCGAAGTGTTTGCGCAAAAGGAGCGGTGGGAAAGACAATCCACGATATCCCAAGTTATCGTTGCTCTCTAGAGCTCTTTTCGTCAACTCGCGCGTTTGTGAAGTTGACGAGTATGGATGTGTACCTACACAAAAGAGACACAAACTAAAGAAATTGTGCGCGTGGTAAATGTACACATCATCCATCATGATGTGTATGTGCATGTGTGAGTTAGCACAAGATAAGCATCGCTCAAAGAAATTTGATGCATGGTATAAGAACATGTCATCCATCATGAATGAATAGTTATTGTGTATAGCATGATGTGGATGCAAATTGAGCATACAAGTATGCGGATCGTGCAATGGATGGGATGGACCAAAATCTACTAAAATGTATGAGGAAACTATGGGGGTCTCCTCATGAGAAATATCGAAAGCATAATATGGAGAAGTGGAACAATCTCCAAAACAATGCATATCCGAAGCTAGGTGTTCATGGCATGGCATATGATTGATATGATGCAAACGAAGAATGTCAATATCATCACAAGAAAAAGAAATGCCAATAACCATGGGCTTGTCATATATGCCATATGTGCAAATCGGGTTTATCTTAATGGCATATGCATAGTTACTACGAAGAGATTGCAAATATGACATATTGTTGATCTCATTCATAGCATATGACAAGTCAAGCGGATTGTCAAACATGATGTGATCGAGATAATTATCACATGAAATCCTATGCAACATGGCATCACAACTAATAGACTCCACATGGAAATCATCAAACTCATCATGAATGGGTAAATCATACTAGCACGAACCATGGCAATAGGTGGATCAACATCATGCAAGCAATCAATGTCAACATAGTCCACTAGTGGGACGAGATCATCACCTTCACCTTTGTTACCTTTCTCATTCCACTCATGTGGTGTAGGTGAGGTGGGAAAGACCAAATGGTGGTCATCATCTTCATCTTATTGGAACCATGTGGGGGGTGCATCATATTCCACCATGGCCATCGTCTTGTCCATAGAAAGGACGAAGTCATCGAGGATTGGCGCATCATCATAGATGGGACCTGGCACCAAATGAGAAGACACAATAGGAGTAGAGGTTAAGTCGTTAGTGTAGGAAGTGGCCTCACATGCCATATCAACCATCTCACTCTCTCTGTGTGGTGGCTCACACACTCCCTCAAGGTAGGTGCACTCAAACTCACATATGGTGGAGTCACTCATCTCACTCAAGTGGTGGGGGTTGTGGCTCTCCTCACATGGGAATTGGGGCAGCTCATCATATATGGGGCTAGTGGTGAACTCACTCTCACTCTCAATTTGGTGGCACAAGTCACTCAAGTCGCCATATGTCGCCGTGGCCGAAGGGAAAATCCCATGCTCAACCATCTCGTCATCGTCGCCGTGGATGAAGGCTGAAGATGGCACATCATCACTCTCGCCTCCAAAGATGGAAGCATCATCCTTGCTCGTCACTATGTCGTTTGCCTCCAAAGCTTGGTCCTCGAATGGCTCCGTAATTGTAGTCGTCGCCGCACCGTCTTGAAAAAGAGTCGAAGTGGACTCGGCATCATCAATGCCACAAAGAGGGATGGCAGTGAAGTCGAACGTGGGAGCGTCGTCTCGGAGCTCGTCGAGCTTGGACATATGCTCGCCGTCTTGGATCTTGGTCTTCGAGAAGTGTGCTTGCGGTGGAGAAGCCTTGGCCTTCATGAGTTATTGTTCCGCCTTGAGAGCACCAATGTAGTTGTCGTCGAGGGACTTGTAGTTATCGAGGAAGATAGTCTTGTAGATGTCGTTGTGCAAACCCATCATGAAGTGGAGCTTCATCGAAATGGGGTCGTCCACGCCGGCTCGTCGCAAGGCCATCTTCATCTCGTTGAAGTACTTGTCGATGGACTTGGATCCTTGGATGGTGTTCTCCAATTGGAGTAGAAGTTGTTCCGTGTAGGTAGGAGACACAAACTCTCGCTGCATAGCTCTCTTCGTCTTGGGCCAATTCACGTTGAAGCTCATCGAAGGTGTGTGAAGCCACCATGTTGACGCGTTGTCTTGGAAGTTTCTTGTGGCGCACTTCACTTGATCTTCGTAGGGAACTTGATGTAGCTTGAGGTATTCGTCCATCTTGCACTCCCACTCAAGATACTCCTCGGGGTCTTGAGTCCCATAGAAAGGAATCTCGTAGTCGTTTTCGAGGTCGTAGTAGCTCGTGGAAGTCGCGGAATTGAGCTTGGGGAGCTTCTCTTGATCATAAGCATGAGGTGCTTGTGGGCGAAGATGCCGTATGTCCAAAGGCAAAGATGCCTTGAATTCACTTGGCGAAGATGCCAAGGTACATGGTGAAGTCGTTGAGCAATTGTTGGTGTTGAGCTCATGACCTTCACGTTCTTGTCGCTGATGTTGTCGATGCCGATGTGATCTCGCCGAAGATGGTAGCTCGGAAGGATGTGCACTAGAGCGTCTTCTCAAAGATGAGGGAGACCTCTTGCGGTTTTTGAGGAGGGCTTTGAGCTCCTTCATTTGAGCATCCATGTTGGCACACAAGTTGTTCGTCATGGCATCGAACTTATCGTTGTTGGTGTAGACCGGAGATGAAATGCTTTGCCTATCCACCGTAAGACTCGAGCAAAGGTGAGTAGGAAATGAGATCAGCGATACCAAGTTACCTTTTCCCAACATTGAGGATGTATCTCGTTTCACTCAATGTGAAATGAAAGAATAGTGGAATTGGTACCGGACTTGTTCACTCACACCTATCAAGTAAAGCTTATCGAGTGGCTTGGTTAGGATAAGTGGCACAAAAATTTGATGCAAAATGTTAGCAAGAGTCAATAATGTTGAAAGAGATTCACAAATTCGCAAATGAAACAAGTAGACCAATAGCAATATGGGAGGCACACGGAAACACACACACGGATAGATAGATGGGGTCGTGCAACCAAGGAATGAGCACAAAATGTGGAGTCCACGGAAAACGCTCCTGTTGCACAACTCTAGAGAGACGCTAGCACGATTGCTCTATAGGCGGATACGACACTTGTGCACAACCTATAAGATCCAAAATGTATGAACTTTCTATCCCAAGTATGTTGTGTGTATGATGTTCCGGTGCTTTGAGCACAAGATGATCCAAGATGATCAAGTGTGATATGATATTTTGTGATGCTATGGCTCTTGCTTACAAGCTTCTTTGTGGATCTTTTGCTTAAAAGCTTATTCTCTTTCTTTCTTTTCTTTTCTTTTTTTTATATGGCCACGATGCACAAACCAAGGTAGAAATTGTGTATATGCGGGAACAATCTTGTGACACAAGGGATGATATGATGATACCAAGATGATATGGTATGTATACAATGGAAGGGCGGACCGATGATCACTAATGTGCACAAGTAACGTTGCCGGCAATACTCAATGGCTAGTCTCGATAGGCAAGTGACGCAAAATGGGCTAGGGGTTAACAATGCAATTGCAAGGGAATATACAATGATGTCGTCAAAGTTATCGTCCGTGTCGATGATGAGAGGTGGTGCTCTTGATGTAGACCCGTTCCTAATTAGCCGAAACACCTTAGGAAACGGAAAAACCACAACTCAAAATCTCAAGGACAAATATCAAATGGTGGTAGCGGACAAGCGGTGATGGTTGCGGAATTGATGGTGGAAACCCTGTCAAAATGGGTTATGGTGGTGGAAGTGTATGATGGGCTATACACGGTGTCGGATTTGAAGTCACGGTCCCTAAGTAGCTGAAACACTTTAGGAGACACAAGCCACAACTCAAACAAGCTCGAACAAAATTTGGTTAAGTTGGGTTGGCTATGTATGGTGGACTAGGCTACGCGGAAGTGGTGGTGGTGGTTGATGAAAAAGCAGTGGTCCCTAAGTAGCCTAAACACCTTAGGAGACTCCACTACTCAAGCAACCACAAATGCTATGGGGGACAAAATGGTTAGGTTGCGGAAGTCGGTGGTGGTATAGCGGATGATGTGGTGGAAGCCCTAGGCAAAGATGCCAAAATTCAAAAAATATGATGGAGTCAAATGATGATGGTGGTATTTTTTTGTTATGGGGGATGTCAAGAGCTTCAAAACGAGCTCAAGAACGTCGAAATCGGAGTTCGGATGAATTAGTTATGGACATAACGGTGAAACACGGGTGGCTGAATTCCCACGGGTCGGACATCCGGGATCGGGTCCGGATTTCCGGGACCTGATGTCCAGAAACTTGCGTGATTTTGCCCTCCAGGAGCCGGATGCCCGGCCAGGGACCCGGATATCTGGCCCGACGATTCCAGATCGGGATTGGGTCTTCCAAACACGTTTGGGGGCGGAATTTGATGATTTTTGGGGAAAAATTTGACGAATTTTGTGGAGGAAAGATGGGGAAACTTGGGGAAATGCTAGATCCACTTGAAACCAAGCAAATCCATGGATCAAAATCAACAAAACCTCATCAAACCAACAGATCACAAAAAAATTGTGGCTATTTTTGCTGGGGATTTTTGAAATTGGGGACGAAATCACACAAAACAAGGGTAGAAACTGGTGGGGAGGCTCCAAATTCATGAGAAACCTTGGCTCATGATACCATATGATCACTAAACTAGGTGGGGGGCTCCAATTTCGTGAGAAACCATGGCTCTTGATACCATATGATGCAGGGTCAACCCGATTCTAGGCCGATCTTTCACGAAAAGGAGGGATGCCGCGAGGAACACGATGAACATGGGGACGAATAAGGAGAAATCACATGGGAAACGCTCAAGAACAAGTCCAATCACACATCCACTAGACAATCAAACACACAAGATCAAAAGGTACATGAACAACAAAGGGAAAGATACAAGGTAAAGTTCATCTCCATGAGGAGGTCTTGAATCCGCGAAGGATCTTCCCGTTTAGGGGTCTTGAATCCATCGTGGATCTTCTCCGTAGAGGGGCCGCGGTCTCTCATAGGAGTAGAACCACTAAGATGAGCAAATCTCTAGTCTAAAATGAGCTATCACATTTGCTAACCCTAAAATGGTGGAGGTGGAGTAGTATATATAGTCTAGGGTCATGAAGGGGTAAGTGAGGGGCGAAACGGGTACATGGGCATCGGCCCGGATACATGCACGCAGGCAAGGCCGGATGTCCGGCGGTCACGCCGGATGTCCGGCTCTTCACGGGTCGCCGGATGTCCGGGGTAATGCCCGGATGTCTGGGCTACCGGGGCTAAGCCTTGGGTGCGGTTCTGTTGCTGGCGCCGGATTTCCGGGCTGAAGGCCGGATGTCCGGCGGCTGCTGAGGTGCCGGATGTCCGGCGACTGTAACTTCAGCCACTCCGTCTTCTTCCGTCTTCGCTTCCAAGCTTCCCTCGTAGATGGTGTAGGTGTTCCTTGGTGCTTGCACTCCTCCTCGTCGTCCGTGAAGCTCCGACAATACCTATGCATGCACACGGGTGGAGTGTCAAGTAGTATACCATCCTCGAAGGGGTCAAGTGAACACGTGTAAAGGAGATGATTCACCTTTATGTATGAGAAGTAGAGGCCGCACGTGTCACTTGCCAAACGGACTCTTGACATGGTGATGTCCTTAGGATGCTCCGCATCACGCGCGTATCTCATCTCAGGCGACAATCGGATGGGACATCCTACAGGTAAAACCAATCCTCGAGTTTCCCCGTGGTGGCCCCATAGTCTACATAGTTTGAACCAACACTCATGAGGAGCACTTGCCCGGGTTGTTAATTAAGTCCTCGGGTGCTAGCCGGTCCCTATGCAAGTTTTAGTTATTAGGCAAATGGTAAAACCAAAGTTGGGCCTTGCTAGAGGAGTTTTTTTTCGAAGCGAACTATCAAGGGGTCCCTATATACCCAACCGCGTTAGGAACGCAAAATCAAGGAACATAACACCGGTTTATCGGTTCTTATGGCGGCATGAGTGGAACAAAACACCGAGCAAAAGGCCAAGCCTTCCACCCATTGCCAAGTATATAGGTGCATTAATGTAAATAATATATATTGTGTTATTCCCAAAAATCCATTCCACATGGAGCAAACTTCATCTTCACCTGCAACTAGCAACGCTATAAGAGGGGGGCTTGAGCAAAAGCATAACTTAGCCAAACAATGGTTTGCTACGTAGGTAGTTAGAGGTTTCATGGGAATGTAGGGGCTGACATGCAAAAGGATAGGTATCGTGACAAAGCAATAGAGCGAGGCATCTAGCATAGCAACAATAGAGGTGATATCAAGGAATGGTCATCTTGCCTTGTAGGTCTTCGGTGTAATCGGGACCTTGCTCTTCATAATCGTACTCAGCGGCTGTCTCGACCTTGGACTCGAACTCATCTCCTGGTGCTACCCGAACATAAACAAGCATCGAAATAAACACACTTGACAAGAAAATAACACATTCCATGCATGAGAGATGCAAGTATGATGCTACGGAGCTACCGGTAAGGAAGGAAATGAAGCCGGGAAGGACATGTGAAGACATGATGGATGTGGGCAAGATCTTGGCAAACCAAGCATGCCACTGGATAGATTGAAATATTTCGGTCGAAATCGATATAAAGATCATCGGAATTGGATGCACGTTTTGCAAATGGCAAGCAAAACAAGATGCAATGCAAAACTGAAGTTAACAGCAACACGACATCTTTGGAGCAAGGTTTAAATATGCTACAGTACCCAACCATGATGACAAAAGGCATGGATGTGAAGTAGACACGATTCTCAACATAAAAGCACTCAAAGCACACCCAAAAACTTACTGGAACACAATTAAACTGGCATGGCAAGATTCAATAAGTTAACAGGTTTTCAGACTTAGTGAAAATTACTAGACATGCAACCAGGAACAATATGTTGCTGCCTTTGGAGGCACATAACAGCAAGCAAAACAACTATAACAAGCATAAAAATTACATGAGCATGAATAAGACATAATATACTTCCAATTCATCCAAAGAAACAATTCATTCCATGCAAGGGTTGATTAACATGAGCTTTGCCAAAATGAATGTTCTGTTAACAGACTGACAGTTTAAATTTCAAGCATTTTGAGAGTAAGATAACAACAAGCTACCAAAGGCATGGATTGATAGACAAATACATGGACATCAAGACATGCTCACTATTTATTCCAGAACATGCATCGAAAAGATTGTGACATCAAGTTTACATGGCAACATGTTATAACAGATTTCAGACTTAGTAGTTTTTCACCAAGTCTAAAAACAGCAACAATGGCATGGCATGTTTACAAGCTTGTTTAAGTCACCACAGGGCATATCATGAAAACCAATTACACCACTTCAAAGATAACATGATTATGCTCCTAAAACATGTTGACATGTGGCTCAAAAGGAAATCACACAAAATGCTATGAAAAAGACAAAACAGCAAGTTATAACAATTTCAGCATCTTAATAGCAACTATCACTTTTGTAACAGGTATAACCATGGCATAATGCAACCTAACATGTATGCAAATGCATCCATCATGAAGAACATCACAAGATGAACATTTTGACATATCATACACTCCATTTGGACCAACATGCACAAAGATACGACCTCACAAAGATGCTAACATATTGTTGACACACAACTAGAGCTGACTAGTAACATCACATAGCAGTTTGGCAACGAAGATTAAGACATCAAGATGGATCACAACATGCACAAAACTCATGCTAACACGTAGAGCACTTCGAGATGAACATTTCCATATATCACACACGCAAATCGAAGCTACAAGCACGGAGATATGGCATGGCGAAGAGGGCATCATAACGTTAGATTCCAAGGACTTACTGGAAATTATAGCCTTCGAAAGTTGGATGAAGATGTGCGGGACGGAGTGTTCCGGGACGCCAGCGGAGTCATTTGGTTCATGGGGCTGGTGGATCTGGTCCACCTGACCAGATCCGATCCGGCCGGCAGTGGGGAGGAAACGGTCGGCGACGGTGGTCCGGTGACCGGAGCCAGGCCGGCCGGCGAGGTGGCGGAGGGCGATGAGGTGCGAGGCAGTGGTGATCCGGCGACCGGATGCGGTGGCGGGGCTGCGCAGGTCGGCGACGTGGCGGCGGCGGAGGGCGGCGCCAGTGGCGAGGAGGCCCGAGGCGACGGTGTGGCGGCGTGGCCCAGCGGCACGTGTGGAGGCGGGAGGCGGTGGGGATGATGCGCAGGGGAGGGGCAGTCGTACCCGCTCGCGGCCCGGGGCGGACCGGCTGCGTGCCAGGAGGGCCGCGGCGGCGGTTGGAGGCCACGGGCGACGTGTCGCCGCGGGATTGGCTTGGGCACGGCGGCGTTGTTGCGTCCAGCGCAGACAAAGGAGGGAGACTAGGGTTTTTTTTCCCGAAAATGGACGTGGGGGCTGTTTTTATAGGTACAGGGAGTTAGGAGAGTCCAAATGTGGTGAATTTTTCGCCCATATGATCATGATCCAACGGCGATAGCATGGAGGGGGTTTAGATGGGCTTGTCGGCTGGTGAGATGGGGTGCTGGGCTAGAAGAGAAAAGGCTTCCGGCGGTTAACACGGTTAACCGTTGGGGCATTAAACGACCTCAAAATGGAACGAAATTTGACAGACGGTCTAACGGTGATATACCAAGACCACTCGACAACTCTCGGCCCATTCCGAGGTTGTTTTATCCCACTCACAAAACAAGGCTTGAGAGGTGCGACGGGTGCCGTGTTAGAGTGTCGGAATCCGAAATAGACAATGAAGAGGACGGCTACGATGCAACTACACATGGATGCAAGTGAGACTATGCTAATGCAATGCACATTACGGAAATGACATAACGATATGCAACACACGCTCAATGCCAAAACACAAAATACCTGAAATGAAGGAGGAGCCCAGAATGGAATTGATTAAGTCAACGATGAATATATTGCCATATTGGGAATTATTACATCTGGGGCGTTACAAACTCTCCTCCACTATGAAAAGATCTCGCCTCGAGATCTACGACTGAAAGAACTCCGGATATTCGGAACAGAGGTGATCCTCGCATTCCCACGTAGCTTCTCGATCGGTACGGTGTGACCACTTCACTTTCAGGAATTTGATTGATTTGTTGTGAGTCTTGGACTCGGTCTCTTCAAGGATAGCAACGGGGTGCTCATGATAAGACAAGTCGGCTTGAAGATCAATTTCTTCGAAGGCGACGGTTCGCTCGGGAACCTTGAAGCACTTGCGGAGTTGTGACACGTGGAACACGTCGTGCACGTTGGAGAAGTTCGGAGGAAGCTCGAGTTGGTAGGAGAGGTTGCCCCTTTTCCCAACAATCTTGAAAGGACCCACATATCTTGGAGCTAGCTTGCCCTTGATACCGAACCTCTGAGTGCCCTTCATAGGAGAAACACGGAGATATACATGATCCCCAATGTCGAAAGCCAAGCCACGATGCTTGCCGTCATAGTAGCTCTTTTGGCGCAATTGCGCGGCATTGAGATTCTCACGTATGACTTTGCGTATTTCTTCGGCCTCTGAGATCAAATCATTGCCAAGGAGTTGACGTTCACCAGTCACGGACCAGTTGAGAGGGGTACGACACTTTCTGCCATATAGAATTTCAAATGGTGCTTTGCGTGAACATGCTTGGAAGCTGTTCTTGTAGGAGAACTCGACAAATGGAAGACAATCTTCCCATTTCATACCGAAGGAGATTACACATGCCCTGAGCATATCTCCAATAATTTGGTTCACCCTCTCGACTTGACCACTTGTCTGAGGATGGAAAGTTGTGCTGAAGCGAATCTTGGTACCCATAGCTGACTGGAAGGAATCCCAGAATTTGGAAGTGAACAAGCTTCCACGATCTGAGGAGATTTCTTGAGGGATACCATGCAAAGAGACAATTCTAGAGGTGTACAGCTCTGTCAGTTGTGGTGCTTTGATGGATTCCTTGACTGGAAGAAAATGGGCCACTTTTGTGAGCTTATCAATGACCACAAAGATAGCGTCGTTCCTTCGCTTGGACTTGGGGAAGCCGGTGACAAAATCCATCTCAACGTGATGGAATTTCCACTCCGGAATAGGCAAAGGTTGGAGAAGTTCGGCTGGACGTTGATGTTCTGCTTTGACTCTACGACACACATCACACTCGTTGACGAAATGAGCAATTTCTCTTTTCATGCGATTCCACATATTGGAGCTGCCTGGATGTATCGAGAAAAGGGAATTATGAGCCTCGTTCATTATGACCTTCCGTAGGTCACCTTTTGGAACCACAATCCGGTCCTCAAAGAATAAGATGTCCTTGTCATCAATGCGGTAGCACTTGTACTTTGGAGTACCTTTGGCAATACCATGCTTCACTTTTTTCACCATAGCATCAAGAAGTTGAGCTCCACGGATTTGATCTTCCAAGGTAGGAGCGACTTGAAGGTTGGCAAGAAATCCTTGCGGAACAACTTGAAAGATGAGTTTCCGGAAAGCTTCACAAAGATCCGATTGGAACGGTTTGAGGATGAGAATGTTGCAATAAGCATTTCTGCTCAAGGCGTCTGCAATCACGTTGGCCTTGCCAGGAGAGTACTCAATGCTTGGATTTACTCTTGAATCATTTCGAACCAATGAGTCTGACGGAGGTTGAGATTTGGTTGTGTGAAGATATACTTCAGGCTCTTGTGATCGGTGAAGATGTCAACATGTCTGCCCAGCAAGAGGTGTCTCCACGTGATCAAGGCGTGGACAGCTGCCTCCAACTCAAGATTGTGAGTGGGGTAGTTCCTCTCGTTTGGCTTGAGCTACGGAGAAGTGTATGCCACTATCTTCTTCTCTTGCATAAGGACACCACCCAGACCTTGCAAAGAGGCATCACAAAACACTTGGTATGGTTTTTATTCATCAGGAGGAGTCAGAACTAGAGCTGAGACAAGCATCTCTTTGAGTGTATTGAAAGCCACATCACACTCAGGAGTCCAAGAATACTTGACATTCTTTTGCAACAGGTTGGACAGAGGCTTGGCAATCTTGGAGAAGTTCTCGACGAACCTTCTGCAATAGCTTGCAAGCCCGAGGAAGCTTCGGAGTTTCTTGACATTTTGAGGAGGTTCCCACTTAACAATAGCTTCAACCTTCTCGGGGTTAACTGAAATGCCCTTGGCAGAGATAATGTGACCCAGATAGAGAACTTCATCAAGCCAGAATTCGCACTTTGAGAATTTCGCATAAAAGCGGTGCTCTCTAAGCCTGTCGAGAACCAAACAAAGGTGCTTGGCGTGGTCTTCTTCTGTATTGGAGAATACACAAATATCATCGAGGTAGACGAGGATGAACTCATTGGTGTAGGGGCTGAATATGAAATGCATCATCCAAGAGAAGGTGGGAGGTGCATTTGCAAGCCCGAAGGACATGACTGTGTGCTCGTAGGAGCCATAACTTGTCCTGAATGCGGTCTTGGGAATATCCTGCTCGCGGATACGAATTTGATGGTAGCCCATTCAGAGATCAAGCTTCGAGAAAACCTTGGCTCCTTTGATCTGCTCGAACAGTTCATTGATATTGGGGAGAGGGTACTTATTCTTAATTGTCTTCTTGTTCAATGGCCGGTAACCGACGCACAATCGTTCCGTACCATCCTTGTTTTGACAAAAAGAATACCGCAGCCCCAAGGAGAAGAACTTGGTCTGATCAAACCCAAGCATTCTTGCTCGTCGAGTTGCTTTGTCAATTCCTTCAACTCTTTAGGAGATAGCTTGTACGGACGCCGACAGGCTGGCTCCGTACCAGGTTCAAGTTCAATGACGAATTCAACTGGATGGTTGGGAGGCATCCCTGGCAATTCGTCAGGAAATACGTCTTCATATTCACAACCCACTGGAATCTGGGATATGACATTAATCTCGCCCTTGTCATTGAGAGAGAATAGCCTGATTGTGTTATCTCGAGCTGCAAAGATAGTCACGTCTTCGGAAGAATGAGTTAGATTCACCTCTTTCTTTGCACAATCAAGAAGAGCATCATGCTTAGAGAGTCAATCCATTCCAAGAATGAGATCAATGTCCGAATTGCCGAGAACAACCGGGGAAGCTAGAAATTTATAATCACCCATCTTGATACTCACATTTGGAGCTAACAAGCTAGAAGACATGAGTTTGCCCGGAGAAACGACTTGCATAGATCTTCGGAAAATCTCTGTGTCAACATTGTGCTTTGATGCAAACGGGTATGACAAGAAGGAATGCGATGCTCCAGAATCAAACAATACTTTTGCAGGAATAGAGTTAACTGGAAGAGTACCCATGATCACTTGAGAGGAATCCTCTGCTTGAGCTGAGTTCATCAGGTTCACTCTTGCAAACTTGGGAACGTGCTTGACAATAGCATTGCTTGAAGGCTTGATAGGAGGAGGTGGCGGAAGGCGCCTCTGGTTGGTGCACTTGTTGGAGTAATGGCCCTTTAGACCACATTTGTAGCAAGTGACCTCTCCAGCTAAGCGAGGAGGAGAAGCACTTGACCTTGAAGCCTGAGGCTGAAACTTGTTATGATTGCTTGGGTGAGGTGGGTGGGAAGATCCACGACAACCTGAGTGCTTGTTGTGACTTGGAGGACGGAACACTGGAGGTGGCGGAAGCCAAAACTTCCGCTGTTTAGCAACCACTTGTGATGAGGAAGAGGAACTGACTGCATCTCCGATTCTTTTCTTTGAAGCCTCACACTTGAGCTGGGTAGCTTCTTGTTTGAGAGCCATGTTGTAGAATTAATCAAATTCGGCTGGCTCGAAGAGAGTGAGAGCAAGCTGGAGTTCATCTTTCAGACCACCTCGGAATTGGTGGATCTTGCTCTTGGCATCGGGAATGTCTTGCTTAGCATAACGTGCCAGATTCTGGAACTTGACATTGTACTGGTAGACAGACATGTTGCCTTGCTTGAGGTTACGGAACTGCTCACGCATGCCTTCAATGACACTGGTAGGGATGTGGTGAGCACAAAAATCACGACAAAAGTTGGTCCAGCTGACCACTTGACCCTCCCTAGAGTCTTTGTACTGTTGCCACCAATCTGTAGATTGGTCTTTGAGTTGGAATGCGGCAAACTTGACATAATCCTCAGGTCTGACATTACTGCACTCGAAGTGTTTCTTGATGTTAGTGAGCCAATCCTCGGCATCAAGCGGATCGACACAGTAGTTGAAGGACTTGGCCTGATTTGCAAGGAATTGATTTAGAGTAGCAAAGTGAGGCTGGTTGTTGAAGTTAGCTTGGACTTGATTCCCTTGATTGTTCTGGTTGTTCTGAATAGCTTGAAAAGCTTGCATCATCTGAGTATTGGCGGTAGTGGCTTGCATCACAGCCCGCCATGCCTCAGCCAGAGGAGGAGGGGATGGTGGTGGTTCATCATCAACCTCCGGGTTCTGGTTGGGAACTAACTTAGGTGCCATCCTGGAGATGACGACAACCGTTAGAATCCCAATTCCAAGATAGATAAGCTGAATCAAAGGCTAGAGATGTTGCATCATAAATCTTCACAAAAATCATTAGAAGAGAACAATGGACGAATGAATTCAATAAGCTTAAATGACACATCAACTTGTTGAGAAGCCACATGAGTAAGATTGAAGAATAAACCAACAAGGTAACAGATGGAACAAATATATGATAGACCCCAACCTCATATCATGCATCCGTTGAAAGATTTCCTAAGAGTTACGTGAATTCCCACCTATTAATTCCCGAAACTTTCTGGTTATGCAATCTGGTGTTGTCGATGTTACCATCCTTGTCGAGGTTGAGAGGTGGTCTTGTCGATGTCGTTCCGCTCCGAGATAGCCGAAACACAAACGGAAACGGAGTAAACCACAACTCAAACGATCCAAGACACAAAGAGGTAAGTGATGTTGGTTACGTGATGTAGGGTGGAACCCTAATCGGCAGATCTTTCACGAAAGGAGGTTATCCCACGATGAACACGGAGAACAGAAGGAAGATACGGAGGAAAACACGGGAGGTAACACTCAAATCAACACAAATAAGGTCACACAGGTGCTAGATCCATGATACATATCAAGACACACGATCCATAGTCAACAACGATGGTACAAAGATAGTCTTCTCCCGGAGGAGGTCTTGAGTTATCCCTTGGCATCTTCTCCATGAAGCAGGTCTTGAATCCGAGGTGGATCTTCTCCGAAGAGGCCGCGGTCTCGCAGGAGAGGAACCACTAAGGTCTATGATGAGCTATCCAAAAGCTACCTCGAAAGGATGGAAGTCAACGAGTATTTATTACACGAGGTGGCGCCGTCGGGTCGGACGTCCGCTGGTCACCGGACGTCCGGTGGTTCAGAAGGGACCGGACGTCCGGTAATCCTCGGATTTCCGCTATTTAGGTTCTGTGTTCGATGTCACGGACGTCCGGAGGCTTCCGGTCGTCCGGTCGTCTGGGAGTCGCCGGTCGTCCGGTGAACGTCGGACGTCCGGTGCCTGGGAGTGTCCGGTCGTCCGGTAGGGGCCGAACGTCCGGAGCCTGTAGAGTCTTCAGCCGTCCTTCTTCTTGTTCTGAGCACTTGTCGATCTCGTCGTCTTGTCCGCTGTGCAGAGCTGTCCTATGGCCTTCATCCAAGCACCTGAGTATGCATAGAGTTTCTGATGAAGGTAGAAGCCATGTCTCATGCGAATCGGGAGGATGTAGATAAAGGAGTAAAGTCACCTCGGTCTCGAGAGCTCTTGCACGGGCTCGAGTCATTGGTCCTTTGGGCACTTGGTGAGGCGATGGAGGGTCCATGGGGATGACCTTTGGATGCTCCGCATCATCTCCCCTCCCTTGGGAAAGATCCGACCTCGGATTGAAATCTTCATCACCATGGAAAGGAATAGGTCCTTGATGTTGAAAGTATCGCTCACGGAGTACTTGTCTCGTGGGATGTCGATCTTGTAGGCGTTGTTGTTGTAGCGTGCTAGCAACTTGAAGGGTCCGTCGGCGCGAGGTACCACTAGCGTCACAATGGATCTCAAATGGTTTGTCAAAGTTTGGTAGGGCTAGAAGTGGTGCGTGTGTAAGCAAGCTTTTTAGCTCATTGAACGCGGTGTCTTGCGAAGGGCCCCAAATGAAGGGTGCGTTCTTCTTGCTCAAGGCGTGTAGAGGCATAGCAATAGTGCTAAAGTCCTTTAGAAAGCGTCAGTATAAACCGGCTAGACCAAGGAAACTACGCACTTGCATGAGATTCATTGGTTGAGGCCAAGTTTTATTTGCTTCAATTTTAGTTTCATCAACGTGAACACCTTGTGAAGAAACGACAAATCCTAGGAAGACGACCTTGTCAACGCCAAAAGTGCATTTCTCCATGTTAGCATATAAGCGCTCTTTTCGAAGGGTTTGTAAAACCATACAGATGTGCGTCACATGGTCCTCTAGCGACTTGCTAAAAACGAGGATGTCATCAAAGTAAACCACTACAAAGACGCCTATGTAGGGTCGTAGAAAAAAATGCATAAGACGCATAAATGAACCAGGTGCTTCCGATAAACCCATTGGCATAACAAGCCACTCATATAACCCAAATTTGGTTTTGAAAGCCGTTTTCCACTCATCACCCTCTTGAATGCGAATTTGGTAGTAACCACTTTTAAGATCAATTTTCGAAAAGATTGTGGCACCACATAATTCATCAAGCATGTCGTCTAAGCGTGGGATAGGATAACGGTATCTAACGGTGATAGCATTAATAGCTCGACAATCGGAGGACATGCGAAAACTTCCATCTTTCTTAGGCACGAGAATAACCGAAACGGCACAAGGGCTTAAGCTTTCACGTACATGACCTTTGTCGATGAGTTTTTTCACTTGCCGTTGTATCTTCTTGGTTTCCTCGGGGTTGATGCGGTAAGGAGCCTTGTTTGGAAGTGGTGCGCCGGGTATGAAGTCGATGCAGTGTTCGATTCCGCGAAGTGGAGGTAGACCCGGAGGTAGTTCATCGGGAAAGACGTCCGAGAATTCCTGCAACAATTGAGACAACCCTAAAGGTAGAGGTGGTGAAGTGTTAGTAGGTTTGGCTTCCCCTTTGCATAAAAGCACAAGGTGAAAGACACTCGATGGGTTCTCACACACTTCTCTCATCTCACTTTTTGTGGCAAATAGCACTAGTTGCTTCTTGTCGCTCATCGTGGAGTCGCTCAAATTTGGCTTGTGGCTCTCACTCTCCTTTTGGTGGCTCACTCTCTCACAATTCTCTCCATGATGGTTGGTAGGTAAGTGTTTGTCGGGGCTACTTGACTTGGAGACATTGGTCGTAGCACGAATTCCTTGCCCTTCATCTTGAAGCTATAGTGATTCGTCCATCCATTGTGTGTGACTCCATGATCATATTGCCATGGTCGTCCAAGAATAAGGTGGCACACGGACATGGGGATCTCAAGAGTGTCCTCGTAGGCGCCTATCTTGAAAGATACTTGCACGGCGTGCTCGACTCGAAGAATTCCGGCATCATTAAGCCATTGGACCTTGTAGGGGTGAGGATGCTTCGTCTTGACCAATTGAAGCTTGTCACATAGCTCTTCGCTTGCCAAGTTGTGACAACTTCCTCCATCGATGATGACCTTGACGGAGCGTCCATTGATGCCGGCCTTGGTATGGAAGATATGACATCTTTGGTCGTCATCTTGTTGGTGTTGGAGTGTCAAGACCTTGGAGACAACAAGATTGGGACTTGAGTCATTGTCGCAAAACACTTGATGGTCTTCTTCTTCGTTCACTTGGCGATGCATAGCTACATGCTCAAGGGCTTCCATCTCATCGTCGCTCATTGAGTCATAAGATCCGTCATCATTGATGATCATGGTGCGAACGGTCTTGCACTCAAATGATTTGTGGCCTCGGCCTTGTCACTTGAAGCATTGGATGTAACTCGTCTTAGAGTTGTCTTCGGTTGGAGTTGTAGTTGATGAAGCTCTTGGCTTGAAGTTGTTGGTAATATGTGGCCGACTTGAAGTAGTCGCATTCTTGTAGGTTGACTTGTCACCGAAGTTTGTAGATGGCTTGGTAGAGGTAGGAGGAGTAGCCAAAGTCGTTGAAGCTTGGTTGTAGGAGCCGAAGTTCTTGGAGTTGAACTTGGAGTACTTGTAGTCCTCTTGAACTTGTCGCTCCGCTTTGGTTGCTTGATGTACTAGCTCGAGGAGATTGGTGTATGGTTGAAAGTCCGCAATCTTCTTGATAGGATAGTTGAGTCCATTCAAGAATCTCGCCATTGTTTGCTCTTCATCTTCCGTGATGTTGGATCTTATCATGGCAATCTCCATCTCCTTGTAGTACTCTTCAACGGACTTGGTACCTTGCTTGATGAGTTGTAGCTTCTTGAACAAGTCACGGTTGTAGTGTGTAGGGACAAAGCGTGCTCTCATGACTTCCTTCATTTGAGCCCAAGTGGTGATAGGAGGTTCGCCTTTTGCTTCTCTTCTCTCTATGATTTGCTCCCACCATATGAGAACATAGTCTTGGAACTCAAGGGAGGCCATTGCGATCTTCTTCTCTTCATCAAAGTTGTGAAGTCGAAAGATCTTGTCAACCTTCAATGCCCAGGAGAGGTAGTCTTCGGGATCAATGCTTCCGGAAAACTTTGGCATGGTGAACTTAAGCTTGCCATAGCGATGTTCTTCATTGTTTCCTTGCCTATTGGGAGGGCGGTTTTCATTATGGCGATTGGCAATATCATGTTGCTCTTGTCGAAATGGATGTCCATTGTCATGGTGTACTTGCCGAGCTTGTTGTTCTTGTTGAGGTTGTTGCGCTTGTCGCGCTTGAGGAGGAACTTCGTCTTGCATTCTTGCTTGGTGGCGCCTCTCTTGCATCTCATCGCGAAGGAAAACCTCTTCTTGACGAGTGTGTCGAGTGCGAGCTGCCACAGTGCGATGTGCATCACGTAATGCTCGTTGCGCCTCAAGAGCTTGAGCTTCTCGACGTTGTTGTGCTTGACGATTAGCTTCGGCATCTTGTTCTTCTTGGTATTGACGTGCTCGCTCTTGTTGTTGTTGGCGTAGTCGTTGCCGTTCTTGTGCTTTCTCAAGTGTAGCTTGGTTTTGACGATGTAGACACTCTTGCTCTTCAAATAGCTCTTGTGAACTCTTGTCATGAAGTGGATTCCGGTTGTCATGTCGAGCTTGACGTGCGGCTTCACGAAGAGTGTTTGATGTAGGTGTACTTGAGCCTTCCGTGGAGTCGGTATGTCCACTTGAGCGGCTTCGTCTTTGAGAAGATGTGGAAGAAGAGCGTCGGTTTACTATCAAAGTCCGGAGCTCGTCAAATTGGGTAGACATGTTGGTGTTGATGATGTCGAATTGCTCTCTTGTTCATGCTTCAAATTGGCGCGCGTTGGACATCGAAGAGATGTAGTTTGGTGACGTAGTTGTTCGCTTCTTGTGAATCGTCGAAGATCGGATTCGAAGATGTACTTGGCCTATCCATCATCACAAGCAAGTATGTGAGTGGGAGAAAGGAGAAGACAATACCAAATGTACCTTAACCGAAGTTGAAAATGGATCAATGATCACTCAATAATGTAACCCGGAAATAGCACTATTGGTACCATTTCATGTCGATTCTCACACCTACACAAGTAAAGCTTTGAGAGGAGCTTGGTTAGGATGGTGGTAAAAAAATTCAATGCAATCGTCAAAGTGACTCAAAGATGTTGAAAATGGTTCACAATTTGCTGATGCAACAAGTAGATCACTGGCAAAGTAGCACACGGAACACACGCACGGATAGATAAATGTGGTTGTGCAACCGAGGGTGAGCGAAAATGTGGAAACCACGGAAAATGCGCGTGTTGCACAACACTAGAGAGACGCTAACCGATTGCTTAATAGGAGGATACGCACTTGTGCACGACCTAAAAGAGGCAAACGTAACGACTTCCTATCACAAGTATGCTATGAGTGTATGATGTGCCGATGCTTGAGCACAAGATGATGTATTGCTATGACATATGATCTCTTTTGATGCAAGGCGTATGATGCTATTTTCCTTTTGCTTATAAGCTTTGGTTGGCTCTTTTGCTTAAAAGCTTGTGAGCTCTTTCTTTGGGTACTTATGCATGCTTCTCGGATCAAGGTAGCTATTGTGTATGCGGATCACTCTTGTGGCACACAGAGATATGATGATGTAGTATGCAATATCTATGACTATCACTAATGTGCACAAGTGTCGTGGCCCGGCAATACTCAAATGGCTAGTCTCAATGGGAAAGCTACGCAAAGATGGTCCATAGGGTGACAATGCAATTGCAAGGTAGAATGAACAAAGTGTCGTCGATGTTACCGTCCTTGCCGAAGTAGAGCGGTGGTGTTGTCGAAGTCTTGCCGTTCCAAGGTAGCCGAAACATCCAAGGAAACGGTGAAACCACAACTCAAGTATCCAAGGCAAAGGGAGACAAGAATGTCAAAATTGTAGCGGTAAGCGACGGCGGTTGCGGAAGTGGTGGTGGAATGAAAGGTAGGTGGTAGCGAAAGGTGGAACAAAACTGACAAAATTTAGTTTCGTCAGGGTACGTCGGACGTCCGGAGGTCGTCGGTCGTCCGGTCGCTCGGGAGGGGCCGGACGTCCGGAAAGTCCCGGAAATCCGGTAAAAGTTTCTGTAGGTGGGGTGCCGGTCGTCCGGTGTTTAACGGACGTCCGGTGCTTCGCAGGGTGCCGGATGTTCGGTAAACCGTCGGTCGTCCGATAGGTCTGGGCTAGGGCTCGTGGATCCGTGGACAAATTGGTCAAACTTGCCCGAATTTGCGGATGAAAATCGGTGAGAAGGTGGGGAAAAGCTAGATCCACTCGTGGCACAGCAAATCCATGGAACAAAGTCAACAAAATCTTGCCAAAATCAACAGATCACAAAAAAATTTGGGGCTATTTTTGTGGGGAATTTTCGAAATTGGGAAGAACACAACAAAAACAAGCTAGAAAACAGGGTGTGGGGCTCCAAATTCGTGATCAACCTATGCTCTTGATACCATAATATGATGTAGGGTGGAACCCTAATCGGCAGATCTTTCACGAAAGGAGGTTATCCCACGATGAACACGGAGAACACAAGGAAGATACGAAGGAAAACACGGGAGGAAACACTCAAATCAACACAAATACGGTCACACAGGTGCTAGATCCATGATACATATCAAGACACATGATCCATAGTCAACAACGGTGGTACAAAGATAGTCTTCTCCCGGAGGAGGTCTTGAGTTATCCCTTGGGATCTTCTCCACGAAAGCGGTCTTGAATCCGAGGTGGATCTTCTCCGAAGAGGCCACGGTCTCATAGGAGAGGAACCACTAAGGTCTATGATGAGCTATCCAAATGCTACCTCGAAAGGATGGAAGTCAACGAGTATATATTACACAAGGTGGCGCCATCGGGTCGGACGTCCGCTGGTCACCGGACGTCCGGTGGTTCAGAAGGGACCGGACGTCCGGTAATCCTCGGATTTCCGCTATTTAGGTTTGGTGGTCGATGTCACGGAGGTCCGGAGGCTTCCGGTCGTCCGGTCGTCTGGGAGTCGCCGGTCGTCCGATGAACGTCGAACGTCCAGTGCCTGGGAGTGTCCGGTCGTCCGGTAGGGGCCGTACGTCCGGAGCCTGTAGAGTGTTCAGCCGTCCTTCTTCTTGTTCCGAGCACTTGTCGATCTCGCCGTCTTGTCCGCTGTGCAGAGCTGTCCCATGGCCTTCATCCAAGCACCTGAGTATGCATAGAGTTTCTGATGAAGGTAGAAGCCATGTCTCATGCGAATCGGGAGGATGTAGATAAAGGAGTAAAGTCACCTCGGTCTCAAGAGCTCTTGCACGGGCTCGAGTCATTGGTCCTTTGGGCACTTGGTGAGGCGATGGAGGGTCCATGGGGATGACCTTTGGATGCTCCGCATCATCTCCCCTCCTTTGGGAAAGATCCGACCTCGGATCGAAATCTTATTCACCATGGAAAGGAGATAGGTCCTTGATGTTGAAAGTATCGCTCATGGAGTACTTGTCTCGTGGGATGTCGATCTTGTAGGCGTTGTTGTTGTAGCGTGCTAGCACCTTGAAGGGTCCGTCGGCGCGAGGTAGTTGTTTGGACTTGTGCTCGTGTGGGAAACGGTCCTTGCGAAGATGAAGCCAAACAAGATCTCTCGGTTGGAACACCATTGGTGCCTTGTTGTAATTGATCTTGGTGGTGAGACGATGGACTTGTCGCTCGATTATTGCCCTTGTATATTTGTGCACCTTCATGAGATAGCTTTCTTGTGCACTTGCGTCCATGTTGATGCGCTCTTGTAGAGGTAGAGGTAGGATGTCCAATGGGGACAACGGGTTGAAGCCATAGACGACCTCGAAGGGGGACTTGCCGGTAGTCGAATGTCTTGCGCGGTTGTAGGCGTACTCGGCGATGGGAAAGCATTGCTCCCATTCCTTGATGTTCTTCTTGATCAACACGCTAAGAAGTGTCAAAAGCGTGCGGTTCGTCACCTCCGTTTGGCCGTCGGTTTGTGGATGGTATGCCGAAGAGAAGAGTAGCTTGATTCCGAGTTTGGTGCATAGAGTCTTCCAAAAGTAGCTCAAGAACTTGACGTCCCGGTCCGACACGATCGTCTTGGGCACTCCATGTAGAGGAATGATCTCCCTACAAAAGAGATTTGCAACATGTGAAGCATCGTCGATCTTGTTACTGGGAATGAAATGAGCCAATTTAGAGAATCTATCCATGACAACAAACACAGAATCTTTGCCATTTTAAGTCCTAGGCAATCCAAGTACAAAGTCCATGCTTATGTCTTCCCATGGATGGTATGGAATAGGAAGTGGCATGTAAGGACCATGAGATTGAGCTTTTGACTTAGCTTTGCGGCATGTAGAACATCGGTTGGTGAGGCGTGATACGTCACGGAGCATCTTGGGCCAAAAGTAGTTCTTGGAGAGTGTAGCAAATGTCTTGTCGCGTCCAAAGTGTCTCATAAGTTCTCCTCCATGAGATTCCCGCAAAAGGAGCAAACGAAGCGAAGACTCGGGAATGCAAAGTTTGTTAGCTCTCATAAGATATCCATCCTTTATGTAGTAACGTTCCCAAGAAGTGTGAGTCAAACACTTAGCATAAGGATTTGGAAAGAAAGGATCATGCTCATATAAATCTTTTATGTGCTCAAAGCCAATAACATTCAACTCAAGTTGTGTAACAAGCATGCATTTGCGGGAAAGCGCATCCGCCACAACATTTTCTTTGCCTTTGATGTACTTGATGTCATAGGGAAACGCCTCAATGAACTCACTCCACTTAGCATGACGCTTGTTCAACTTAGTTTGACCTTTGAGATACTTGAGAGTCTCATGGTCCGTATGAAGAATGAATTCATGAGGTCTAAGATAATGTTCCCAAACACGTAAAACTCTCACCAAGGCATAAAGCTCTTTGTCATAAATGAGGTAGTTAAGTTGCGCTCCGGATAGCTTCTCGCTAAAGTATGCAATTGGGCGCTTTTCCTGCATGAGCACGCCACCTATGCCGGTACCACTAGCGTCACAATGGATGTCAAATGGTTTGTCAAAGTTTGGTAGGGCTAGAAGTGCTGCGTGTGTAAGCAAGCTTTTTAGCTCATTGAATGCGGTGTCTTGCGAAGGGCCCCAAATGAAGGGTGCGTTCTTCTTGCTCAAGGCGTGTAGAGGCATAGCAATAGTGCTAAAGTCCTTCAGAAAACGTCGGTAGAAACCGGCTAGACCAAGGAAACTACACACTTGCATGAGATTCGTTGGTTGAGGCCAAGTTTTAATTGCTACAATTTTAGTTTCATCAACATGAACACCTTGTGAAGAAACGACAAATCCTAGGAAGACGACCTTGTCAACGCCAAAAGTGCATTTCTCCATGTTAGCATATAAGCGCTCTTTTCGAAGGGTTTGTAAACAAATACGGATGTGCGTCACATGGTCCTCTAGCGACTTGCTAAAAACGAGGATGTCATCAAAGTAAACCACTACAAAGACGCCTATGTAGGGTCGTAGAAAAAAATGCATAAGACGCATAAATGAACTAGGTGCTTCCGATAAACCCATTGGCATAAAAGGGGCCTCATAAAAGAGGCAAACGAAACGACTTCCTATCACAAGTATGCTATGAGTGTATGATGTGCCGATGCTTGAGCACAAGATGATGTATTGCTATGACATATGATCTCTTTTGATGCAAGGCGTATGATGCTATTTTCCTTTTGCTTATAAGCTTTGGTTGGCTCTTTTGCTTAAAAGCTTGTGAGCTCTTTCTTTGGGTACTTATGCATGCTTCTCGGATCAAGGTAGCTATTGTGTATGCGGATCACTCTTGTGGCACACGGAGATATGATGATGTAGTATGCAATATCTATGACTATCACTAATTTGCACAAGTGTCGTGGCCCGGCAATACTCAAATGGCTAGTCTCAATGGGAAAGCTACGCAAAGATGGTCCATAGGGTGACAATGCAATTGCAAGGTAGAATGAACAAAGTGTCGTCGATGTTACCGTCCTTGCCGAAGTTGAGCGGTGGTGTTGTCGAAGTCTTGCCGTTCCAAGGTAGCCGAAACATCCAAGGAAACGGTGAAACCACAACTCAAGTATCCAAGGCAAAGGGAGACAAGAATGTCAAAATCGTAGCGGTAAGCGACGGCGGTTGCGGAAGTGGTGGTGGAATGAAAGGTAGGTGGTAGCGGAAGGTGGAACAAAACTGACAAAATTCAGTTTCGTCAGGGTACGTCGGACGTCCGGAGGTCGTCGGTCGTCCGGTCGCTCGGGAGGGGCCGGACGTCCGGAAAGTCGCAGAAATCCGGTAAAAGTTTCTGTAGGTGGGGTGCCGGTCGTCCGGTGTTTAACGGACGTCCGGTGCTTCGCAGGGTGCCGGACGTCCGGTAAACCGTCGGTCGTCCGGTAGGTCTGGGCTAGGGCTCGTGGATCCGTGGACGAATTGGTCAAACTTGCCCGAATTTGCGGATGAAAATGGATGAGAAGGTGGGGAAAAGCTAGATCCACTCGTGGCACAACAAATCCATGGAACAAAGTCAACAAAATCTAGCCAAATCAACATATCACAAAAAAAGTTGGGGCTATTTTTGTGGGGAATTTTCGAAATTGGGAAGAACACAACAAAAACAAGCTAGAAAACAGGGTGTGGGGCTCCAAATTCGTGATCAACCTATGCTCTTGATACCATAATATGATGTAGGGTGGAACCCTAATCGGCAGATCATTCATGAAAGGAGGTTATCCCACGATGAACACGGAGAACACAAGGAAGATACGGAGGAAAACATGGGAGGAAACACTCAAATCAACACAAATACAGTCACACAGGTGCTAGATCCACGATTCATATCAAGACACATGATCCATAGTCAACAACGGTGGTACAAAGATAGTCTTCTCCCGGAGGAGGTCTTGAGTTATCCCTTGGGATCTTCTCCACGAAGGAGGTCTTGAATCCGAGGTGGATCTTCTCCGAAGAGGCCGCGGTCTCGTAGGAGAGGAACCACTAAGGTCTATGATGAGCTATCCAAAAGATACCTCGAAAGGATGGAAGTCAACGAGTATATATTACACGAGGTGGTGCCGTCCGGTCGGACGTCCGCTGGTCACCGGACGTCCGGTGGTTCAGAAGGGACCGGACGTCCGGTAATCCTCGGATTTCCGCTATTTAGGTTCTGTGGTCGATGTCACGGACGTCCGGAGGCTTCTGGTCGTCCGGTCGTCTGGGAGTCGCTGGTCGTTCGGTGAACGTCGGACGTCCGGTGCCTGGGAGTGTCCGGTCGTCCGCTAGGGGCCGTACGTCCGGAGCCTGTAGAGTGTTCAGCCGTCCTTCTTCTTGTTCCGAGCACTTGTCGATCTCGCCGTCTTGTCCGCTGTGCAGAGCTGTCCTGTGGCCTTCATCCAAGCACCTGAGTATGCATAGAGTTTCTGATGAAGGTAGAAGCCATGTCTCATGCGAATCGGGAGGATGTAGATAAAGGAGTAAAGTCACCTCGGTCTTGAGAGCTCTTGCACGGGCTCGAGTCATTGGTCCTTTGGGCACTTGGTGAGGCGATGGAGGGTCCATGGGGATGACCTTAGGATGCTCCGCATCATCTCCCCTCCCATGGGAAATACCCGACCTCGGATCGAAATCTTCATCACCATGGAAAGGAGATAGGTCCTAGATGTTGAAAGTATCGCTTACGGAGTACTTGTCTCGTGGGATGTCGATCTTGTAGGCGTTGTTGTTGTAGCGTGCTAGCACCTTGAAGGGTCCGTCGGCGTGAGGTAGTATTTTGGAATTGTGCTCGTGTGGGAAATGGTCCTTGCGAAGATGAAGCCAAACAAGATCTCCCAGTTGAAACACCATTGGTGCCTTGTTGTCGTTGATCTTGGTGGTGAGACGATGGACTTGTCGCTCGATTATTGCCCTTGTATCTTCGTGCACCTTCATGAGATAGCTTGCTCGTACACTTGCGTCCATGTTGATGCGCTCTTGTAGAGGTAGAGGTAGGATGTCCAATGGGGATAACGGGTTGAAGCCGTAGACGACCTCGAAGGGGGACACTGCCAGAAGCACGATCAGCCTGACCACGAAGGTCTATTCCTGCATGCAATCGAAGAACAAGCAAGAATATGATAAAGCAGTCTGAATATTGCAAATATAAATGAAGTATTGATAAAGGTGGGGATCCGTAAGCGGTCTTGGTCTGGTCGTTGGACACAAACAAAGTACACGAAGTTGCAATGGCTAACTTTTAAGTAAACAAATCCCCAAAAAAAAAGCTACTAGATGGATCTACTTATATAGGAGCAAGGGATGGCGGCCAAGGAGGTGGAAGGACGTCCAAAGGCAGCCTAAAACTAACCCTAGGTCGTACAAGGCTCATGGGCCCAAGTGGAGGTGATGTAACACCTTTGGACTTGTAGTTTGACTCGGATTCTGCTGCAGCGTCAGATTGTTTCGTCGATATCTCAACGCTCCGGACGAATTTGAAGGTGAATCCAATTGGGTTGGAAAGCGTACGAAATCTAGTTTCCAACAAAAAAAGAATCACCCAATTCTGAGTCCGTATGAAGGAGTTCTTGCCGTTTTGAGTCAGGTATGTCTGTGCAGTCCGAATCTGGATGCAGAACGTGAGAGACTTGGACTCTATCTTCTCTTGGCCCAAAAGTGACGTGAGAGAACTTTTTGAACAACACCTAAACTTCTCTTTTTCCCTTATCTTCATATGTGGATTGTACAAATGTCCCCTACACTTGGAATTAGACATGGCACAAAAGTCTGTGAAGTATTTTTGTCCTGGATGACATAAATAAATTGTTGCATAGTTTGCATTAGAAATCACCTCACAAATATACATGTATGTAATATTTTTGGTCGTATAGAAGGTAGTCATGTCCTCATCATCCTCCCTTTCTTGAAAATAAAGCTATCCTCGGCGTTGCTTAATCTGAAATTTGGGTAAGAAAATAGACAAGGTGTACATGTTGTATACGTATATATCATCCATTTTTACTTCCCTTAATTTTTGCACATATGACACATATATAGATGAGTAACTTTCGTAGTTCATAAAATATAAAGCCAAAATATTATCACAAGAAGTAGAAGGCATGAAAATATTGCAACTCAGTTTGCACAAATAAGTGAAGCTCTTATTCATATCAAAAGATTTACAATGTTCATCATTACCATCCCAACATTGGTGAATAAACCTTACTTGCATGAAATTCACATGCTACAACATGCCTAAATAAGCAAACATGCAATAAGTCATTTGACATAGAATCATCATAAAGATTAGAGGTCATATCAAAATGATTAAACATTGGCACAATAATTTTCAAATTTATTTTATCCAAATCTGATTTATTCTCTAATTCACATGATTCTTTTGCATTAACAGTTAATTCAATGGGTGCACTCGAAATTGTTGGTATTTTAGTTGTTTGATCACATGACGCATTCATGACAGTAACATGATTATCTAAACTAGGTGGTGTGCTCAAATCAACAGGTAATTCAATACATGATGCATTCAAGTTAACTAGATATGCATCATCCTCATGTGAAGTTATATCATCATTGGTTTTACAGTTACCTTGTCGCAAAGACGTAGCTGATGTAGGTACGGACGATGACAATGTACCATATACTTTAGATGATGTCACGCTCACAATTGGAGGGGTGGCTGCTCTAGTAGGTGCAATGGCGGAGGAACCAACCAGTGGTGGTGAGCATGAACTGAAATAGTAGTTGTTGTAGTCACACAACGCATCCTCTTGTATTTGTCTCTCAAAGGTACAAGCACGACCATACATACCAATAATGCAACGAGGAATATACTGAAATCTTGCACGAATATCATGGTTCAAACCACCAAAAAATCTATTCATTGTATCATCCTTAGATTCTTCTATGTCACAATGATGCATATAAGATTTCAACTCTTGGTAGTAAGCATGAACAATGTTACTGCCTTGTTTTAATTGTTCCAATTTACGAAACAATTCACGGTGATAGTAAGGAGGAAAAAAAATGTTTTCTCATTACAGCCTTCAAATCTTTCCAAGTTGTGGGTTGGTTATCAATATTTTTCTTACAATGCACACTCCACCAAACAGAAGCAAAACCAGTAAATACTCTAGTGGCAGCTCGTACTCTCTCAAGTTCATAAAAATGATGTTGACTAAAAACTTTTTCTACTTCAAGGTCCCAAGCTAGATAAATAGCAAGATTAAATCTACCCTCAAATGACGCTAAAGAAATAACCTGACCATGTGCTTGTGTGTGTTGTCCCACGTCTCGTGATGGTGAAGATGTATCCGTCGTCCAAGAACTTCTATCTCCGGTAACTGTCATGATTAGTAGAAACAAGAAACAAAATTCGAAAATTATGTTCCTATGAACTACTAGGATGTGGTGGTAAAGCGCTCATAGTAAAGCAAATATCAATATCTTACAAGTTCTTACCATGCAGCAGGTGGTGATAGGCAACCAGCGGTGTCAAATAACTCCAAAGATTGAGTAAAGCGATTGCGAGGTGAACGTAAATATGCACGGTGTAGAAATATGTGGAGCTGGGTTGGCTATATATGGTAGCAAAAGATTAGCAATAATCAATTCAGAGATGCAATGTTGAATAAACGCTCAACGACGGTACTGTGCTGGTCCTAGGCTAGACCGGACTAGAGACGCGAGCCTAGAACACTGATGAGGTCACGGTGTAGCACAACTAGCATCAATAAAGGATACGAAGTAGCTCTGAACAGGAAGATATAAGTGAAGATCACAACGGCAGTAAAGATAATGATGAAAACAACTACCAACCAGAATATATAACAACTCTCTCTCCAACTTTCTTTTTCTTCTTTTTCTTTTTCTTTTTTCTCACATTTTTTTTTCTTTTTCTTTCTCTCCTCTTTTTTTTTCTTTTTTTCTCTGTCTTTTTTTTCTTTCTCCCTCTTTCCACGACAAACTAGATAAGATGCAGATTGAATCAAGCAAAGATGCGAACGACTTCAAGTATGATTGTGACAATGAACGGTGGGTAGCACGAGGTGGAAATTGATGGATGAGGTGGTGGACAGCAGAAGGGATAACGATGGAGCGATGACGTGACTAATGTGAACAGAACTCGAAACTCTAACGAACTAGACACTAAGACCAGCAACTCGACACGCCGATGCAACCGATAATTTAATAATGCAAACAATGAAAAGAAAATTGCAAAGGCTCAGACTGGCTAGGACAAAGGATGAATAGATCTAACTTTTTTTGTGGCTTTTCCTTGGACAATAGGTAAGAAAATAAATCTAATCTAGGAATAACTGGAAATTCTCATCGAGCAACCTGAAAACTGATACCACTTGATAGAGGCGAGGGGCCCGATCTTTCGATGAGATGATAACTATCGATTTGGTGGAGACGGCTTTGACGATCCGACTACAAACATGCACGATGTTGCGCTTTAGCAATCGCTAAACCAATCTTCAAGGGTTACTAACGATGCAAGAAGCACCATCAGCCTGACCACGAAGGTCTATTCCTGCATGCAATCGAAGAACAAGCAAGAATATGATAAAGCAATCTGAATATTGCAAATATAAATGAAGTATTGATAAAGGCGGGGATCCGTAAGCGGTCTTGGTCTGGTCGTTGGACACAAACAAAGTACACGAAGTTGCAATGGCTAACTTTTGACTAAACAAATCCCCAAAGAAAAAGCTACTAGATGAATCTACTTATATAGGAGCAAGGGGTGGCGGCCAAGGAGGTGGAAGGACGTCCCAAGGCAGCTTAAAACTAACCCTAGGTCGTACAAGGCTCATGGGCCCAAGTGGAGGTGATGTAACACCTTTGGACTTGTAGTTTGACTCGGATTCTGCTGCAGCGTCAGATTGTTTCGTCGGTTTCTCAATGCTCCGGACGAATTTGAAGGTGAATCCAATTGGGTTGGAAAGTGTACGAAATCTAGTTTCCAACAAAAAAGAATCACCCAATTCGGAGTCCGTATGAAGGAGTTCTTGCCGTTTTGAGTCAGGTATGTCTGTGCAGTCCGAATCTGGATGCAGAACGTGAGAGACTTGGACTCTATCTTCTGTTGGCCCAAAAGTGACGTGAGAGAACTTTTTGAACAGCACCTAAACTTCTCTTTTTCCCTTATCTTCATATGTGGATTGTACAAATGTCCCATACACCTGGAATTAGACATGGCACAAAAGTCTGTGAAGTATTTTTGTCCTGGATGACATAATTAAATTGTTGCATAGTTTGCATTAGAAATCACCTCACAAATATACATGTATGCAATATTTTTGGTCGTATCGAAGGTAGTCATGTCCTCATCAACAATACACATCAAGATACACGATCCATAGTCAACAACGGTGGTACAAGGATAGTCTTCTCCCGGAAGAGGTCTTGGGGTATCGCTTGGGATCTTCTCCGTGGTGGAGGTCTTGAATCCGAGGTGGATCTTCTCTGAAGAGGCCGCGGTCTCGTAGGAAAGGAACCACAAAGGTCTATGATGACCTATCCAAAAGCTAACCCTAGATAGTTTAGGTAGAGGGCTATATATAGGCTAGGAGGGGCGAAGGGGTACATGGGCCTCGGCCCAACATCATGCACGCAGGCACGGTCCGGATGATCTGGGCTTCGGGGGTCCGGATGATCCGGGTGGGCGTCCGGATGATCCTGACGTGTCTGAACGGCCGCGGGTGGCCCGGATGTCCGGGTCTTCGTCCGGATGTCCGAGGGTGTCCGGATGATCCGACTTCGGCGTGGAGCTTCGGGTGTCGGGTCGCCCATTGTCCGGTTCGTCTGGACGTTCGTCCGGATCATCTGGGCTCTGGCCGGATCGTCCGGGGCTTCGTCCGGATCGTCCGGGCTGTCTGAGCCTTGGCTGTTTTCCTCCATCTACCTTCGATCCTTCTTGATCCTTGACTTCTCCATGGTTGCTCCCGTGGTGCCTGAGTGTGCAAAGGGTGTGCGATGAGGGTAGCAGCCATGTCTCATGTGAACCAAAGTGATGTAGAGAGTGGAATGAAGTCACCTCGGTCTTGAGAGCTCGTGCTCGAGCACGTGTCATGGGTCCACTTGGCACTTGGTGAGGCGAAGGTAGGTCCATGGGGATGACCTTGGGATGCTCCGCATCATTGTGTCCCATGGCGTATACTTGAGGTCTCGTCTTATGTCTCCTTGGGTCATGGGGAGTGGTCGAAGTGAACATGTGGATGATCATAGGATGCTCCGCATCAACCTGCCTCCCTCCTCTCCTTCGCGCACTTGCTGATATTGGACATCAGTACGCGTTATTCTTGTTGTAATTCTTCATCTCCACATGTCAAGCTTGTGTTTTCTTCAAATCTGATTATACAAACATGCAAAGACTTAGGCAAAATAAAATTCTGATTAAGACAAATGGCAGATTCAACTAAGAGTGAATTCACCAGTTGTTCTAATAGTTTAGCATGTGCTCTTGTAATTGGTCCAATTCTGATTTCATTGGACTTGTCTTGTGCAATATCATCATTAATGCAAAATGAAGGTAAATGACTAGGGATGTCCTCGTCACTTTCTTTGACTAGTCCATTTTGAACTTGTTCAAGTCATATTAAGCATCTTGATCTATCTACAACTCTTCGTTTGATCAAGTCATATTCCCACTCACTTTCTTATAAATACAGGCTTCACCGTAAATATGTATGAAACCATATGCTTTGATCACGTCATCAAATCGTATATTTCAACTCTGAGATGCTTGCACCAGTCCATAGATGGTTCGTTGGAGCTTGCACACTTTGTTAGCACCTTTGGCATCGACAAAACCTTTTGGTTGCATCATCTACAACTCTTCGTTTAGAAACCCATTAAGGAATGCAGTTTTGACATCCATTTGCCAAATTTCATAATCATAAAAAGCGGTAATTGCTAACATGATTCGGACAGACTTAAGCATCGCTACAGGTGAGAAGTCTCATTGTAGTCGACTCCTTGAAGTTGTCGAAACCTTTTGCGACAAGTCGAGCTTTGTAGACGGTAAAATTACCATCTGCGTCAGTCTTCTTCTTGATGATGCATTTATTCTCAATGGCTTGCCGATCATCAGGCAAGTCCACCAAAGTCCACACTTTGTTCTCATACATGGATCATATCTCAGATATCATGGCCTCAAGCCATTTATAGGAATCTGGGCTCATCATAGCTTCTTCATGGTTTGAAGGTTCGCCATTGTCTAACAACATGAGTTCCAGGACAGGATTACCGAACCACTCTGCTGCGGTACGTGTTCTGGTCGACCTTCGAGGTTCATTAGTAACTTGATCTGAAGTTTTATGATCATCATCAATAGCTTCTTCTCTATTGATATAGGCATCACGGGAACTATTTTCTCAGATGAGCTACTTTCTAATTTGAGAGAAGGTACAATTACTTCATCAAGTTCTACTTTCCTCCCACTCACTTCTATCAAGAGAAACTCCTCTAGAAAGGAACCATTCTTAGCAACAAAGATCTTGCCTTCTAATATGTGGTAGAAGGTGTACCCAATTGTTTCTGTAGGGTATCCTATTAAGACACACGTCTCCAATTTGGGTTCGAGCTTATCAGGATGAAGCCTTTTGACATAAGTGTCGTAATCCCAAACTTTAAGAAACGACAGCTTAGGTTTCTTGCCAAACCATAGTTCGTACGGTGTCGTCTCAACAGATTTATACGGTGCCCTATTTAATATGAATGCGGTTGTCTCTACTGTATAACCCCAAAATGATAAAGGAAAACTGGTAAGAGACATCATAGAACGCACGATATCAAATAGAGTATGGTTACGATGTTCGGACACACCATTACGCTGTCGTGTTCCAGGTGGCGGGAATTGTGAAACTATTCCACATTGTTTTAAATGAATGCCAAACTCGTAACTCAGATATTCGCCTCCCCAATCAAATCTAGAAACTTTATTTTCTTGTTACGATGATTCTCCACTTCACTCTGAAATCCTTTGAACTTTTCAAATGTTTCAGACTTGTGTTTGATCAAGTAGATATACCCATACCTACTTAAATCATCAGTGAAGGTGAGAAAATAACGATACCCGCCACGTGCTTCAATACTCATCAAACTGCATACATCGGTATGTATTATTTCCAATAAGTCATTAGCTTGCTCCATTGTTCTGCAGAACGAAGTTTTAGTTATCTTGCTCATGAGGCATGGTTCGCAAGTGTCAAATGATTCATAATCATGTGATTCCAAAAGTCCATCCGCATAGAGTTTCTTCATGCGCTTTACACCAATATGACCTAAATGGCAGTGCCACAAATATGTTGCACTATCATCATCAACTTTGCATCTTTTGGCATCAATATTATGAATATGTGTATCAGTACGATCGAGATTCAATAAGAATAGACCATTGCTCAAGGGTGCATGACCTTAAAAGAGATTACTCATATATATAGAACAACCATTATTCTTTGACTTAATTGAATAACCGTCTCGCATTAAACAAGATCCAGATATAATGTTCATGCTCAACGCTGGCACCAAATAACAGTTATTGAGGTCTAAACCTAATCCTGAAGGTAGATGTAGAGGTAGCGTGCCGCCGGCGATCACATCGACCTTGGAACCATTCCAGATGTGCATCGCCACCTCATCCTTAGCCAATCTTTGTTTATTCCGTAGCTGTTTTGAGTTACAAATATGAGCAACTGAACGAGTATTAAAAATCCAGGCGCTGCTTTGAGCACTAGTAAGGAACACATCAATAACATGTATATCAAATATACCTTTGTTCACTTTGCCATCCTTCTTATCCGCCAAATACTTGGGGCAGTTTCGCTTCTAGTGACCACTTCCTTTGAAGTAGAAGCACTCAGTTTCAGGCTTAGGTCCAGCTTTGGACTTCTTCATGGGAGTGGCAACTTGTTTGTCATTCTTCTTGAAGTTCCCTTTCTTTCCTTTTGCCCTTTTTCTTGAAACTAGTGGTCTTGTTAACCATCAACACTTGATGCTGCTTCTTGATTTCTACCTCCGTCGATTTCAGCATCGCGAGGAGCTCGGGAATTGTTTTCTCCATCCCTTGCGTATTAGAGTTCATCACGAACCCTTTGTAGCTTGGTGGTAGTGATTGAAGAACTCTGTCAATAACACTTTCAACTAGAAGATCAATTCCCAACTGAGTCAAGTGATTATGATACCCAAACATTTTGAGTATGTGTTCACTGACATAACTATTCTCCTCCATCTTGCAGCTATAGAACTTGTTGGAGACTTCATATCTCTCAACCCGGGCATTAGCTTGAAATATCAATTCCAGCTCCTGGAACATCTCATATGCTCCATGACGTTCAAAACGTCTTTGAAGTCCCGGTTCTAAGACGTAAAGCATGGCACACTAAACTATCGAGTAGTCATCAGATCGAGCTTGCTAGATGTCCATAATATCTGCATCAGCTCCTATAGGAGGACCTTCACCTAGCGGTGCATCAAGGACACAATTCTTATGTGCAACAATGAGGATAATCCTCAAGTTATGGACCCAGTCCGTGTAGTTGCTACCATCATCTTTCAACTTAGCTTTCTCTAGGAACGCATTAAAATTCAGGGGAACGGTAGCGTGGGCCATTGATCTACAACATAGATATGCAAAACTATTAAGACTAAGTTCATGATTAATTAAGTTCAATTAATCAAATTACTAATGAACTCCCACATAAATTAACATGCCTAAAGTTATCTAAGTGATACATGATCCAAATCAACTAACCCATGTCCGATCATCCCGTGAGATGGGGTAGTCATCAATGGTGAACATCTCTATGTTCATCATATCTACTATATGACTCATGTTCGACCTTTCGGTTTCCAGTGTTTCGAGACCATGTATGTACATTCTAGGCTCGTCAAGTTTAACCCAAGTATTCCACGTGTGTAAATCTAGCTTACACCTGTTGTATGTGAACGTAGAGTCTATCACACCCGATCATCACGAGGTGATGGAACGATGAACTGTAGCAACGATGCATACTTTAGGGAGAACACTTTTATCTTGAAATTAAGTGAATGGATCATCTTATAATTCGACCGCCGTTCTAAGCAAAATAAGATGCATACAGTATAAACATCACATGCAATCAAAGTTTGTGACATGATATGACCATCATCTTCTTGTGCTTTTGATCTCCATCTCCAAAGCGTCGTCATGATCTCCATCGTCAAAGGCTTGACACCTTGATCTCCATCATTGCGTTGGGGTCATCTCGCCAACTATTGCTTCTACAACTATTCCTAACTCATAGAGATAAAGTAAAGCAATTACATGGCGCTTGCATTTCATACAATACTTAAGAGACAACCCTAAGCCTCCAGCCAATTGTCGATATTACAAAACATGATCATCTCATACAACAACATATAGCACATCACGTCTTGACAATATTACATCACAACATACCCTGCAAAAATTAGACGTCATCTACTTTGTGATAGAGCCAAAGGTGTCCCGTCTTTCGATGAGATGGTGGCTATCGTTTTGGAGGAAGTCGACTTTGACGATCCGACTACGAACATGCGAGGACGTCGTGCCTTAGCAATCGCTAAACCAACTCCGAGAGGTTATTGACCACGCCGGAGCACGATCAACCTGACCACGAAGGTCTGTTTCCTGCAAGCAAACGAAGAACAAGCAAGAAACTGAGATTGCAATCTAGATATTGCGAATTCAAGAGGAAAGCTTTATTGATCAAGTGGGGTTCTGTGACGTCTTGGTCTGGTCGTTGAACACAAACAAAGTACGCGAAGTTGCAGCTATGGTGAACTTTAATCTAAACAAAACCCAAAGTCTAAACGACGCCCTAAGGGCTATATATATGGGGGAAAGAGGGGGGAATTTCGTGGCCCTTGGTGGAGGGGTCCGAAACCAACCCTAACTCTTGTTTCCCCACACATACGGACTCTAAAAACAGCCTATACTCAAGTATTTCGAAATTACATGGGCCTGGCCCAATAATAAGGTGACGCAGCACCTATAATAGCCTCTGGACGAAATTTATGAAGTGGCATCTTGTATATTTCGTCCAAGGCTTCTCGCACTCATTATGGTGGCTTCAAAGTCCTGAAATCATCACTTGTAACTCCATTCTTGTTCCCCTTGTGCATGCCATCATTCCCATGCTTGATCTTGCGCCAATGTTCATCCTTCTTATCCAAGCTAGACCCTTCATTTGTAAGCAAGACAAATGTATCCAATTTAGGCAGCATCATATTCTCATGAACATTAGAATCATTACCAAGAAACGAAAGTACCTGGTAATTTAATTGGCGTGCGCGAGCTCTAGTAATTGGTCCTGTATATGTATCAGTTGGAGCTGTGGGTGTAACCTTGTTAGTGATGTCCTCATCACTTTGTTGTTGCAACTTTTACGTGGCTGCTACGGGTTCTAGAAAGAACCGTTCTTACCTACGTCAAAAACCACAACGATGCTTTATCAAGTTTGCTATTTTAACCTTCTTCAAGGACCGGCCGTAGTCAAATTCAATTCAACTAAAGTAGGATAAACAAACACCCGCCAGCCACCTTTATGCAAAACAAGTTGCATGTATGTGGAACTGGTCTCATGTATGTGGACATGTAATGTTGGTACGGGCCGCTTCATCTTACAATACCGCCGAATCAAAATAAGACGTTGGTGGTAAGCAGTATGACCATCACCACCCACAACTCTTTGTGTTCTACTGGTGCATATCATCTACGCATAGACCTGGCTCTGAAGCCACTGTTGGGGAACGTTGCATGGAAAACAAAAAAAATTATACGCACACGCAAGACCTATCCATGGAGATGCATAAAAGCAAGAGGGAAGAGTGTGTCTATGTACCCGCGTAGACTGTAAGCGGAAGCGTTTATTAACGTGGTTGATGGAGTCGAACTTCTCTTTGATCGAACCGACCAAGTACCGAACGTACGGCACCTCTGCGCTCAGCACACGTTTAGCTTGATGATGTCCTCGCCTTCTTGATCCAGCAAGAAGGGCGAAATAGTAGATGAGTTCCAGCAGCACGATGGCGTGGTGACGGTGATGGTGATGTTATCTCCGTAGAGCTTTGCCTAAACACTACGAAAATATGACCGGGGGACAAAACAGTGGAGAGGGGCACCGCACACGGCTAGGATAGTGTTTTGGGTTGTGTGACACCCCCTCCTCGTGTATATATATAGGTGGGGGAGGGGAGGCAGCCAGGCGCGCCACAAGGTGGTCGGTCGACCCCTAGGGCTGCTGCCCTGGCCTGCGCCCCCTGTCATAATCCCCAAGAGGGGGAGGAAAGGGGAGGAGAGGAAGTCAGGGGAGGCTGACTCCCCTCTTTCCTTCCCTCCTCTAGGGGCGGCCACTATAGAGGGGAGCACCAGCCCCTTGTGGCTGGTGTGCTCCCCTCAATAGGCCCATAAGGCCCATATACTTCCCGGGGCTTCCCGGAACCCCTTCCGGTGACCCGATGACTACCCGGTACCTTCCAAACTCTTCTAGTGTCCAAATAGTATCGTCGTATATATCAATCTTTACCTCCGGATCATTCCGGAGATCCTCGTCATGTCTATGATCTCATCCGGGACTCCAAAAAACATTTGGTCACCAAATCATATAACTCATATAACACTATATGGTCAATGAACGTTAAGCGTGCGGACCCTACGGGTTCGAGAACTATGTAGACATGACCGAGACACTTCTCTAGCAATAACCAATAGCGGAATCTGCATGCCCATATTGGTTCCTACATATTCTACGAAGATCTTTATCGGCCAAACCGTTATGACAACATACGTATTTCCCTTTGTGTGTCGGTATGTTACTTGCCCGAGATTCGATCGTCGGTATCTCCATACCTAGTTTAATCTCGTTAACGGCAAGTCTCTTTACTCGTTCCGCAATACATCATCTCATAACTAACTCCTTTAGTCATTTTGCTTGCAAGCTTCTTGTGATGTGTATTACCGAGAGGGCCCGGAGATACCTCTCCGATACACGGTGATGCGGAGCATCCTATGATCATCCCCATGTTCACTTCGACCACTCCCCATGACCCAAGGAGACATAAGACGAGACCTCAAGTATACACCATTGGACACAAGGTTAAGTCACACCTCTCCGAACGTTCACTTTCCACATGTGAGACATGGATACTACCTCAAATATGTTATACATGACCAGGCACCAAGAGGGAGACCATGAAGAAGCTAGGAGCAATGGACGAGAAGGTGAGGAATTGGAGAAAGAGAAGGAGTTGTTGTGAAGTTACAAATCTTGGACGTTCGACATCCACCGGACGACCGTACACTACCAGACGTCCGACGCATATAGACTCCACCAGCCAGAATGACTACAGCCGAGGCACCCTACAACGACCGGACGACCAACAGAGACCGGACGTCCGACATCCTCCAGTGACCGGACGACCGACCTCCACCGGACGTCCGACAATTCTATCACAGAGCCGCAACATCCGAAGTACAACGTTCATCGGACGATCGACAGCCATCGGACGTCCGACGCGTGTCTCTGCACAATGTATCGGGTCAAAGCCCACGTACCCCTCACTTACCCCTTCATGGCCCTAGACTATATATACTCCTCCACCTCCTCATAGTTAGGGTTAGCATTGTCATAGGTCATCATAGACCTAGAGCTTTGCTCATCCTCTTGGTTATTCTCGTTCGAGAGACCGCGGCCTCTACGGAGAAGATCCCCCAAGTGGATTCAAGATCTCCTCACGGAGAAGACCCCGAGACCTCCCCACGGAGAAGAACTCGTTACCGTGTATCATCCTTTGTTGCGTTTGTATCTTGTATCACTCTATATGTTCATCGATCTATCACATGTGTGATTGTTCTCGTTGATTTGAGTGTTTCCCTTTGTGTTTCTCCTCGTGTTCTTCGTGGGATTCCCTCCAAATCGTGAAAGATAGGCCCTAGGGTCTCCACCCTACATCATCATGGTATCAAGAGCCATGGTTTCTCACAAAATTGGAGCCCCCTCCTTGTTTTCTAGCCTAATTTTGGTGTGTTCTTCCCCAATTTCAAAAATCGTCGCCAAAAATAGCAACATTTTTTTTGTGATTTGTTGGTTTCATGATGTTTTGTTGATTTTGATCCATGGATTCATTTTGTTTCAAGTTGATCTAGCATATGCCGAAGTTTCCCCATCTTTCATCCATGAAATCCCATCAATTTTGACCCCAAAATCATTATTGTCCGCCCAAAATCGCGTCCCGGATCTGAAATATCACGTTGACCTCGACCCATAGGACAACTGACACTTTACCGGACATCCGGACCCTCCAGACGCACCGGATATCTGAGCTTTACCGGACAACCTGAACCACCCAACAGAAGCAAAACCTCAGATTGTCGAGCTCAGCCGGACGTCCGACGACTGGACATCCGACGTTTCTCGGACGTCCGACACCTGTAGATCTTGACTTCGGCTGATTTTTGTTTTGTCCATAACTAATTCATCTGAACTTCGATTTCGATGTTCTTTTGTTCGTTTTAAAGCTATTGGCATCCACCATACCACAAAAATACTACCATCATCATTTGACTCCATCAATTTTTGTGAAATTTGGTAAGTTTTCCTAGGCCTTCCACCATATCATTCGCATTGCCACCATAGCCTTTCGCAACCTAACCGATTTTGTTTCCCATAGCATTAGTGGTTGCTTGAGCAGTGATTTGAGTATCCTAAGGTGTTTCGGCTACTTAGGGACAATTGTTTCTTCATCAACCACCACCGCCACTTCCGCACACTCTTTGCCCACTATACATTTCCACCCCAACTTGACCCAATTTTGTTTGAGCTTGTTTGAGTTGTGGGTTGTGTCTCCTAAGGTGTTTCGGCTATTTAGGGACCGTCCCTTCAACTCCGCCACCATAACCCATTTTGGCCGGGTTTCCACCATTAATTTCGCAACCACCACCGCATTTCCTCTACCACCATTTGACTTTTGAGATTTTGAGTTGTGGTTTTTCGGTTTCCGAAGGTTTCTTGGCTAATTAGGAATGGTTCTACATCAAGAACACCGCTCTCATCATTGCCTCGAGGTTGTCATCGACATTCACCACTTCACCTTTGATACCACCGTAAGCAAGGGACGGTAACTTCGACGACATCATGGTATATTCCCCCTTGCCATTGTATTGTTAACCCCTAGCCCATTTTGCGTCACTTGCCTATTGATACTAGCCTTTGAGTATTGCCAACAACCTTACTTGCGCACATTAGTGATCGTCGATCCGCGCTTCTATTGCATGCATACCATATCATCTTATCATCTCTTGTGTCACAAGATTGTTCCCGCATATACACAATTGCTATCTTGGTTAGTGCATTTTGCATAAGTCGCCAACAAAAAGATCTCAAAAGAGAAAATAGCCGAAAAGCTTTTAAGCAAAAGTGCCACAAAGATTCTTGTAAACAAGAGCCCTAGCATCACAAAATATCATATCATATTCGATCATCTTGGATCATGTTTGTGGTGAAGCACCGGAACATCATACACATATAGCAGACATGTGACAGGAAGTCACTACATGATGAGGACATCACTAACAAGGTTACACCCACAGCTCCAACTGACACATATACATGACCAATTACTAAATCGCGCATGCCAATTAAATTACCAGGTACTTTCGTTTCTTGGTAATGATTCTAATGTTCATGAGAATATGATGCTGCCTAAATTGGATACATTTGTCTTGCTTACAAATGAAGGGCCTAGCTTGGACAAGAAGGATGAACATTGGAGCAAGATCAAGCATGGAGATGATGGCATGCGCAAGGGGAACAAGATCAAGCATGGAGATGATGGCACGTGCGCATCATGATGGATGATGTGTACATATACCACGCACACACAATTTTTCCTTTGTCTTTGTTTTGTGTAGGTACTTTTGCAAACTCGTCAACCTCACAATCCCATGAGTTGACGAAACGAGCTCTAGAGAGCAACGACGATTTGGGATCCCGTGGATTGTCCCTACCACCGTTCTCTTCGTGCAACCACTATGCGCATCTCTTTTACTTGGCTCTCACACGGCTATGGGCTATTTGCCAATTGTCACATTATGCCCATACTATCGTGTTCACTTTGCATGTTATGCCTCTTGCTATGATTTTGCCATGCAATTATGACCCTTGCTTGCAATTACCCATGATTCACCATTATGATACTACTATGTGTATTTGCATGCTTGGTGGAGATACTTGTAGCTATTGCCATGATTTTGTTGTGCCCCATGCTATTGATGAGACTTTGTTCATTTCTCGCTTTCATGCTTGTGATAGGCCATGTGCATTATTCATGCCTACTATTTGCACACATGACATGATTGCCATGATTACCTCTAGTATGTTGCATCTTCGCACTACTAGCTTGTTTGACTTGATCACTATGATTGCTTGCTATATTGCATCACCCATGTTTCACTCTTACTTGCTTTCTTGGGTTGATGACATCTATGTTCATGCCTTTCACATGATATATCTTGATCATTGTCACTTGTCTCCAATAGTTGCATCTCTCATATTCACTTGTTGTGAGTGCAACCATGCTATACTTGTTGATCTCGGAGACTTGGACACCTTACTTGTGATGAATGCTTGCTTGTTTGAGCCTAATGTATTTGCTTGTTATCGCATCATATGCTTCCATACATTGCCATGTCCCCTTATCCTTTCTTATGATAAGAATGACGAACATACTTGTTGGGTGACCCACCACACGAATAGGTTTTGCATCTTCGCTAACCTCGTTTGTTTTTCCGAGTGTTTGTCATGTTATTTCATTTTGAAGGATTCACAAGGCGGTACAATCATGAGGCATCTTGGGCATGGGAAGGCATACACGTTGCGCGACAACAACATTTTCGACATCCTCATCAAGGTGCATTCCTTCCTAGTGAGCCATCCTCACATATGCTTGGATTTCATGGTTGTACCACCGGTCTACCACTCTTGCCATGACTTTGAGCATGGGTATATCTATGCTCCATGGTCATATCATACCCATAACAAATTTGCATCTTATGCATGGATTGACTCACATGATGATTGCCTTGTTGCATCTTGTATTCCCATGTCATCCATGATATATGAGCTTTTTCATTTCCTTAGCAAATTTGTTGTGATCTTTCTTGATGGACTCTTCATACATATTGATCACATTGCCAAGCATCAATTGCATGATCACATACTCACATTGAGCATCATTTACCATGTTCATGCTTTTGATACACAATCCCATTATGACATCATTTTGCACAAAGGTAGCATTTGCAACTTCTTGCACAATGAGCTTGATCACAAGAATGTATTGTATGCCATGCTCTTTCATTTTGCTACAATTCATGCTCATTGCCACTACCGATTTCATTGGCCGGACTCATGCTTAAATGATGGACACCTTGCGTCCGCTAACAATTGTATTTCCAAGCGTCCCTTGTGTTTGCTCTTTTTGCATGTCTACCATTCCGATGACATCTTGGAGTACTTTGCTCGCGGCATGACATACACTTCGTCCAACTACAAGTTCATCCATGTCTACCGTGTACATGACGATATGGTTCACAATCCGAGGACGGATCTTTTCCAAGGGGGAGGAGATGATGCGGAGCATCCTACGGCTATCTCCATGTACACCGTCATAGCACCTCATGCCCCTGGTGGACCTAAGGTGAACCCGCTCCTCTTCAAGTTTGACATGTATATCCATTGGACTTGGTCACTACCTCACCACGGAACGTTATGCATTATTAGGTACTTCGGAGATCGCTACGAAGAAGCACGAAGGAATCACCAAGTTCATCAGATGAACAAAGAAGAAGACGGAAGAAGAAGGGCCTATCCAGTCCGGATTGGGCGGTACTACCGCCTACAAGCGGTACTACCGCTCCCATGCGGCACTACCGCCTACAGGCGGTACTACCGCTCCCAAGCGGTACTACCGCCCGAGGTCCGGTACTACCGCCCTGCCTGTGCGCAGCCGCGGGCCTTTGGCCTTGTATCCCTCGCCACTTACCCCTTCGTGGCTCAGACTATAAATAGACCACCTCCACCTCCTTTCTAGGGTTAGCAAATATGATAGCTCATTTGTATGTGAGCTTTGCTCCTACCTTCTCCTCTTGAGAGATAGAGAGACTACTCCATTGGAGGCCAAGACCTCCACCTTGTAGAAGATCCCTAGTGGATGCAAGACCTCCCAAGGGAGAAGAATCCTTGTGGATTATCAAGACCTCTCTCCTCATAAGGATTGGGATGAACTCTACCATGTATCTTATTTCCCTTTGATTGTTCTTGTACCTTGTGGATCTCATGTGTTTGTGAGTCTAGTGGATGTGTGATTTGGGCTTGTTCTTGGGTGTTTCTCTTGTGTTCTTCCATTTTTGCTCCTCTTGTTCTTGGGGATTCCCCTCCAATTCGTGAAAGATCTCCACCTAGGGTTCCACCCTACAACATCATGGTATCTAGAGCTATGGTTTCTCACGAAATTGGAGCCCCCCTTCTTGTTTTCTAGCCTGATTTCCTTGTGTTCTTGCCCAATTTCAAAAATCCCCACCAAAAATAGCTACAATTTTTTTTGTGATTTGTTGGTTTGATGAGGTTTTGTTGGATTTGATCCATGGATTTGCTTGGTTTCGAGTGGATCTAGCATCTCCCCAAGTTTCACCACTTTCCATCCACGAAATCCATCCAATTTTACCCCGAAATCATCCATTTCCGCCCATAATTCGCCCTGATCCCGATTTGCGAAGTTTTCCTAACACCAGCGGTACTACCGCCCCTCCAAGCGGTACTACCGCCTATAACCACAAGCGGTACTACCGACCTACAAGCGGTACTACCGCCCCGCACATTTTCAGCCTTCCGAGTTTCACCGTTTTGACCATAACTAATTCATCCGGAGTCCAATTTTGACGTTCTTGAGCTCGTTTTGAAGCTCTTGACATCCCCCATACCACAAAAATACTACCGTCATCTTTTGACTCCATCAAATTTTGTCAAATTTGGCATGTTTTCCTAGGCCATCCACCACATAATCCGCTATACCACCACTGACTTCCGCAACCTAACCATTTTGTTTCCCATAGCATTTGTGGTTGCTTGAGTAGTGATTTGAGTCTCCTAAGGTGTTTAGGCTACTTAGGGACAATTGCCTCTTCATCAACCACCACCACCATTTCCGCATACCCATTGCCCACTATACATTTCCGCCAACCCAACTTAACCCATTTTTGTTGAGCCTGTTTGAGTTGTGGCTTGTGTCTCCTAAGGTGTTTCGACTACTTAGGGATCGTGACTTCAAGTCCGACAATGTGTATAGCCCATCATACACAACCACCACCGCTTGTCCGCTACCACCATTTGACATTTGTCCTTGAGATTTTGAGTTGTGGTTTTCCGTTTCCTAAGGTGTTCCGGCTAATTAGGAACGGGTCTACATCAAGAGCACCGCATCTCATCATCATCATCGGACGGTAACTTCGACGACATATTTGTATATTCCCCTTGCAATTGCATTGTTAACCCCTAGCCCATTTTGCGTCACTTGCCTATCGAGACTTGCCTTTGAGTATTGCCGGCAACGTTACTTGTGCACATTAGTAATCACCGATCCTCCCTTCCATTGTATACATACCATATCATCTTGGTATCATCATATCATCCTTGTGTCACAAGATTGTTCCTGCATATACACAATTGTTATCTTGGTTTGTGCATCGTGGCCATATACAAAAAAAAAGAAAAAGAAAAGAAGAATAAGCTTTTAAGCAAAAAGAGAAAGACAAAGAAGCTTGTAAGCAAGAGCCATAGCATCGCATCATATCATATCATACTTGATCATCTTGGATCATCTTGTGCTAAAAGCACGGGAACATCATACACATAGCATACTTGGGATAGAAAGTTCATACATTTTGCATCTTATAGGTTGTGCACAAGTGTCGTATCCGCCTATTGAGCAATTGTGCTAGCGTCTCTCTTGAGTTGTGAAACACGAGCGTTTTATGTGGACTCCACATTTTGTGCTCATTCCTTGGTTGCACGACCCCATTTATCTATCCGTGTGTGTGTTTCCGTGTGCCACATTTTGCTATTGGTCTACTTGTTTCACTTGCAAATTTGTGAATCTCTTTCAACATTATTGACTCTTTCTAACATTTTGCATCAAATTTTTGTGCCACTATCCTCACCGAGCTCCACCATAAGATTTACTTGATAGGTGTGAGTGAACAAGTGTGGTACCAATTCCACTATTCTTTCATTTCACATTGAGTGAAACAGGATACATCCTCAACATTCGGAAACGGTAACTTGGTATTGTTTATCTCATTTCCTACTCACCTTTGCTCGAGTCTTGTGATGGATAGGCAAAGCATTTCATCTCCGGTCTACAACAACAACGACAAGTTTGGTGCCATGACTAGATCACATCGGCATCGACACCATCAACGACAAGAACGTGAAGGTCACGAGCTCAACATCAACAACCGCTCAATGACTTCACCATCTACCTTGGCATCTTCGCCAAGTGGCTTCAAGGCATCTTCGCCTTCGGACTTGCGGCATCTTCGCCGATCCGCACCTCAAGAGAAGCTTCCCAAGCTCAAGTCCGCGACTTCCACGAGCTACTACGACCTCGTCAACGACCACACGATTCCTTTCTATGGGACTCAAGACCCCGAGGAGTATCTTGAGTGGGAGTGCAAGATGGATGACTACCTCAAGCTACATCAAGTTCCCTACGAAAATCAAGTGAAGTGCGCCACAAGAAACTTCCACGACAACGCGTCAACATGGTGGCTTCACACACCGTCGACGAGCTTCAACGTGAATTGGCCCAAGACGAAGAGAGCTATGCGGCGAGAGTTCGTGCCTCCTACTTACACGGAACATCTTCTACGCCAATTGGAGAACACCATACAAGGATCCAAGTCCATCGACAAGTACTTCAACGAGATGAAGAATGCCTTGCGACGAGCCGGCGTGGACAACCCCATTTGGATGAAGTTTTACTTCATGATGGGATTGGACGATGACATCTCTAAGACTATCTTCTTCGAGAACTACAAGTCGCTCGACGACAACTACATTGGTGCTCTCAAGGCGGAACAAGGACTCATGAAGGCCAAGACTTCTCCACCGCAAGCACACTTCCCGCAGACCAAGCTCCAAGATGGCGAGCATGAGGCTAGTACCACCACGATGTCCAAGCCCAAGGAGCTCCAAGTTGACGCTCCCAAGTTCGACTCCACTGCCATCCCTCTTTGTGGCATTGTTGATGCCGAGTCTACTTCGACTCTTTTTCAAGACGGTGCAGCGACGACTACGACTACGAAGCCATTCGAGGACCAAGCTTTGGAGGCCAGCGACAAGGTGGCGAGCGAGGATGATGCTTCCATCTTTGGAGGCGAGAGTGATGATGTGCCATCTTCGGCCTTCATCCACGACGATGATTACGAGATGGTTGAGCATGGGATTTTCCCTTCGACCACGGCGACGTTTTATGACTTGAGTGACTTTTGCCACCATATTGAGAGTGAGAGTGACTTCACCACTAGCCCCATATATGACGAGTTTCCCCAATTCCCATGTGAGGAGAGCCACAACCCCCACCACTTGAGTGAGATGAGTGACTCCACCATATGCGACATTGAGTGCACCTATTTTGAGGGAGTGAGTGAGTGTGACACCCCGAGACCGGTGCGCCAGGTGTCAGCTAGATATTCGTTGTCAGGGCCATGTCATATGCTTGTGTGCTGCATCTTGCCATGTCATCATGTGTGTTGCATCAGCATGTTTTCAAAACTTGCATCCGCCCGAGTCCCCTCGTCCTTTCCGTTGTTCGTTCTGAGCCCAGACACACTCACACGCGCCAGCGGTGCCTCCGAATATTTATTTTATGAGTGGCTGAAAAATGTTCTCGGAATGGGATGAAACTTGGCGCGTGGTCTTATTATAGTGTAGACAGGCCGCCTGCCAAATTTCATCGCATTCGGAGCTCGCTTGATAGCCCAATGAATATATATAGCGGCACTAGTCGCCGGTTAATTCGTCGGACGTTTTCGGTCTCCGAAAGCCCCGCGGGACTCTTTTCCCTTCTCCCCTCGTAGCCCGAAACCTCTTCTACACAGCCCAATAACCTTCCCTTGTCCCATCCTACCTCACCTCGCGATCGGATCCGTCGGATCGCGATCGGAGGGCTCTAAAACCCCTCCAAACCCCCAAACCCTAGGCTTTTCCCTATATAAAGGCCCCTCCATGCCAAAAATGGACTCCCCTAACCTCTTCCCTAACCTTCTTCCTCCTCCTCCTCAAATTCCGTGCGCAGCCAGCCCTTCCTCCTCCAATTTCGGCGCTGGCCACCTCCCAACGCCACTTGGCGCGCCCCCATTGGGCCACGTCAGCCGAGCCGCGCCCCTCCTCCAGTGCCCAGCCGCCGCGTGGCTAGAGCCACGTCCCCCGCATCCCACCTGGCCTCTCCCCGTCCCCGCCGCTCAGGCCCGGGCCAGGCCCGCCCCCACGCTCGACCGGGCCACGCCGGGCCCCGAGCATCGCGCCCCGCCTGGCTCGCCCGAGCGCAACCGCTGCTTAGAGCCTCCGTGCCGGAGCGCTCGTCCGCCGCCGCCTCGGAGTTCCGGCGCTGCCTAGCACCTCCCGCCGGCGCCCCGAGCCGCCCGGATCGTCTCTCTGCCGCCGCCCCGCACCGGCGTCGTCTCCATGCGCGACCCCGCCGCTCTGCAGATCTGCCCCACCGGAGAAGCGCCGCCGCCCTCGGCCATGGACGCCGTCGCCTCTAGCTTCGGCCTCCTCCGGTCTGCAACGAGTCCCTGGCGCCGCCCTCGTCCAGATCCGCCCGAATTCTGCCTTCCTCCGCCTGTCTCCGGCGTCCCCGGAGCCTCGCGTGCTCGCCGGCGTCGAGCCACCGTCCATGGCTTCGTCTGGTCCGATCTGCATGGCGCGTCGGACATGTCCGCCCAGGACCGGACATGTCTGCTTCCTCATCCTCCCCGGGCCACTGTCCGATGGGCCCAAGTGTCAGCACCGACGGACGCGTCCGCGACACTTCGGACATGTCCACCCCTACGAGGTCCTTTTCTCTCCAAGTCCCTTTTTCTATCAGCATTTTGTTGCATCTTTGACTGCTTGTAATTAATTGTCTGCTTGACCAAATTGGGTGAATGATATGTCAAAATGATCGTGGTGATATGCTCTACACTTTGTTCCATTGTTCCATGCTCATTTGAGTTCATCTAGTTGCTCTAATATCTGTTGCAAGGGTGCTACTTGTTATAAACTGCTGCTACTTGTTATTTTGTTGCTATGTTTGAGATATGATAACTTGGTGCATGTTTATCCAAATGATGCAAATGATATGTCAAAATGTTCTTCATGAGATGCTCTACATGTTGGTTGCTATAGCATGATTGTTTGAGTCCTTATTGCCATGTTTATCTCTGTTGCGAAAGTGCATTTGGCTGTTATGTTCTGAAACATGTTACGAGATGCCTAGTTGAGGAGCTCGTTGCTATTGATGTGTTTGTCCCCATGTCACATGCCTAGATGTTTTAGAATCTCTATGATATGGTCTTTGATGTGGTGCATTTAACTTTTCATGATATGCCTTGTGTTGACTTAAACATGCTTGCAAACATGCCATGTTGTTATTGCTGTTTTAACACTTAGTGAAATTTCACTAAGTTTGGAATCTGTAATATCCTGATGCTATGTTTGCTTGATGCCCTAGGCAAATCCCTGTTAGTTTTGGGGTGGCCATTGATCATTCCTTGTTGTATATGTTATTGTCTATCCATTCATGTCCTTACTTGCTCATTTGGCTTGTTGTAGCTTATTTATTTCTTGCTCACAAGTTGCTATAAAATATTGCTGTCAGGTTTTTAGTGTCATGGTCAAAATGTTGTAGCTTGTTGCTATTGATCCATGCCTCCTATGGAGATGCTCCAATGGAGTTGTTTGCTGTAGGATATGTCTACTTCATGTCCATGCTTTTGGTAACCATGTTTGAGTGCTGTAGAGTATATATTTCTTGCTCCAAAGTTGCTATGTGGCTGTTAATTTCAGCTTGTTGTTATATCTTGTTTCGGGTGTATCTTTTAGCCCGTTGCTCCGTTTGGACTGTTCCTTATATGAAACTTGTGTGATTTTGCATGTAGAATCATAATATCATATTGTTTTCATGTTTGGAGGGAGTTTGCTTGATGTTTGGGTGCATCTTGCACCGTTGCCATGCTTATCTTGTTTTGCTCATATCTTCTAGGCCGTAGCTCCGAATTAAACAAACTTTATATGAAACTTGACTAGAATTCCTTGTAGATCATGATGGTGCATGTTAAATTGCTGTTTAACAACTTTAACTTAAGGTTTGTGCAGTTCTGGACTAATTTCAAACTATGCATATGAGGGCTTACCGGATTTGTCTTAAGTAGTTTCCGGCCTCATTTAAACTTGTTGTTTCTTGTGTTGTTTCTCTGTGCTTCCTACCTTTTCATGTTTTGCATCCTATATGGATATGTCTTGCATCCTACTTGCTTGAGCTTATTGTCTTGTTCTTGAGTTGTTCTTGTGTGCTTCCTATGTTGTCATGTAATGCATCCTAAGTGCTTCTGCTCTGCTTCCTACATTGCCATGTTTTGCTTCCTGTATAGACTTGTCATGCATCCTACCTTGCCATGTATTGCATCATACATACACTTGTGTTGTTTTCTGTGCTTCCTACCTTGCCATATATTGCTTCCTGTATAGACTTGTCATGCATCATACCTTGCCATGTATTGCATCATATATAAACTTGTGTTGTTTTTCTGTGCTTCCTACCTTGTCATGTATTGCTTCCTGTATAGACTTGTCATGCATCATACCTTGCCATGTAATGCATCATATATAGACTTGTGTTGTTTTGCTGTGCTTCCTACCTTGCCATGTTTTGCTTCCTGTATAGACTTGTTGTGCATCATATGTAGACTTGTTTTGCATCATACCTGGTTGAGCATATTGTCATGTTCTTGTGTTGTGTGTTTACCGTGTTGCTTGCTTCTTCTCGTTGGTGCTTGTTCCGTTGCGTTCGTGAGGATTCGTTCGTCTACCCGTGGTTCTTCTTCAAGGCTTCTTCTTCGTCTTCTTCATGGATCCGTTCTTCTTCCTTGCGGGATCTCAGGCAAGATGACCATACCCTTGGATACCTTTACTATCATTGCCTTTGCTTAGTTGTCTCGATGCTATCGTTATATGTCGCGCTACCCATCATTATTGTCAGCCCCTCTCATTGTTGCCATGAAACCTCTAACCTTTGAAACCTTCCTAGCAAAACCATTGTTTGGCTATGTTACCCGCTTGCTCAGCCCCTCTTATAGCGTTGTTAGTTGCAGGTGAAGATGAAGTTCGTTCCAGGAGGGAACTTGTTGTTGGAATATCACAATATATATTATTATTCTTAACACACCGATATACTAGGCATGGGTGGAAGGCTTGGCCTTTTGCTCGGTGTTTGTTCCACTCATGCCACCTTAGGCGCCGATAAACCGGCATTATGTTCCTTGATTTTGCGTTCCTTACATGGTTGGGTATATGGGGACCCCTTGACAGTTTGTCTTTGAATAAAACTCCTCCAGCAAGGCCCAACATTGGTTTTAATTTGCTCATTATAACAACTTAATTAATTAATTAAATTGCATAGGGAGTTAGCGCTACCCGAGGATTCTTCTACATAGCAGGGGGGCCAGTGTTGATGGTGTTGGTCCCAACGGGGGTTCTGCGGGGCCGCCACAGTTAAACTCGAGGTATCTGGTATAACCTGTAGAATCGCCCATCCGGTCGTGGCCTGATACGAGATACGCGCGGCTACTATCAGGGTGTCGGCACGCGAGGAGGTCTTGCTGGACTTGTTTTACCATTGTCGAAATGTCTTATGCACCGGGATGCCGAGCCTGATCGGATTTCCCTAAGATAAGGGGTGATGATATTATATTTATCACTTCAGCTGATCGTGAGAGCTTGTGATGGGCTAAGTTGGGACACCCCTGCAGGGTTATGATCTTTCGAAAGCCGTGCCCGCGGTTATGTGGCAGATTGGAATTTGTTAATGTCCGGTTGTAGAAAACTTGACAGAGGATCCGAAGTAAAACACACAACTGTGTGAGTAACCGTGACTGTCTCTTTTCACTTTGAGAAGAGAACACGGTGGGGTTATGTTTGGCTCGTAAGTAGGTCAAGATCTTTAGCGATCACTACTAGTTGCGACTGTTTGCGTAGATGCTCATCTTATTCTTGTACTCGTAAGTTAGCCACCACATATATTGCTTAGCCGCTGCTGCAACCTCACCACTTTACCTCTTCCTACCCATTAAGCTTTGATAGTCCTGTTACCCATGGTTATGGGATTGCTGAGTCCTCGTGGCTCACAGTTACTACAACAACAGTTGCAGGTGCAAGTTTCCGATGTCTTGACGTGAGAGTGTTGTTCTGTTGTTGGAGTTCTTCTTCTTTAGTCTTGGGTTAGGTTCCGGGTCGGCAGCCTAGGATAGCGGATGGATGTCTTGTGTTTTTCTTGTTTGTATCCGTAGTCGGATACTTTGTATTGATGGTGTTGTATTCTTGTGACTTGCATGTATTGTTGTATCCCCCATGTATGTATGCAATGGTACGATGTAATGATATCCATCTTGCTAAGCGCCCGAAATGCGGTTGTGCCCCAATCACCTAAGTGTCACGTGATCGGGATATAATCGCATATTGGGCCTGGCAAGTTGGTATCAGAGCCTCGACCGACCATAGGAGCCCCCTTGATTGATCGTAGCTTGGCCGTTGTCGAGTCTAGCAGAAAACTTTTTCGGAGTCTAGTTATATCGGAGAGTAGGAATTCTTTTTACTCCCCTGCCCTTTCGTCCCTCTGGTGAGGAATCTTGACGTAGGTGTTTTGAATTACTCCTCTTCCCCTTCAAATTTTTTTAGGATCACGTGGATAGCTTTCGTTCGTTGCGTTGTTAGTTCTTTCATCTGGTGCATCTCTCGTCAAGTGGTTTCAACCCTCTTCTTCTTTGCAAGTTCAACCTCAGTTCTTTTCAACCGACGGTGTTTTCCCCGTCCGTTGTGTTCTTTCTTTTTCCCACCCGCCCACCCTTTTGCTTCTCGGAGCCGGAGTCATTAATCGAGTATCCATCCTACTCGTGCGAAGTCTTTGCTTTCTTTCATCAATTATTTCAATTGGTGAATTCTTATCTAGCTCGTCAATATTCTTCATCTCTTTACTTTCCGGTGGTGCCAATTATATTAGTATTCGGTGTTCATCATATTCTTTTTCATCGGCTCAATTGCTTCACTTTGCTCGTTTACCTCTCGCCATCTAATTGTTCTGGTGTTCCAAAGACATTCTCAAGAGATTCGTCTGTCTTCCGATTAATTCGAGGTTGTCACCTCATTCGAGTTTTTCATTCATTCCGGTGCATCATCTCCTTTGCATTCCATTTCAACGGAGTTCTCCCTTCGGTGGGCTCATAACCCACAGGTCTTTTCCAGGATCTTACCTGACTCTTCTAATTTCCCGGAGTGTTCCGTAATTATTTTCAAGTGTGACGTAAGTATGGATCCCATCAGTCATATGCCTTCTCCAAGATCGCTTTCAATTCTTTTGATTGGTGGTTCAATCTTTCTTCTTTTCTTCATCCGGAGTATTTCTTGAATTCTTTTCTTTGTGTTCCTCCGAAGGCATCATTTCAGAAGATTTCTTCGTTCTCAGTTTTCAACTTCATCCTCAAAATATTCTTCATTGATGCCTCTTCGTTCGTCTCACATTCGTCCGGTGCTTCGTTCAAGTATTCTTTAATCAGTTCACGATCTCTTTGTTCTCGTCATTTTAAATTCCTCAAGTGCTTATTCTTCCCGGAGATTCATTCTCTTGTGTTCACTCAATTTCAATTTCTTATGGTGGCTTGTCCTCTTGCATCGTTCAATTTCATTCCTTACGGTGGTTCGTTTCTTTTTCTTTACTCGGCTTCAATCTTTACGGTGGTTCGCTCAAGAGTTCTTTTCCGGTGCTATCATATCAATCCATTCTTTTATTCCAATCCTACCGGTGTTTCATGAAGATTGTCTCAAGTTCGCGATATATTCTTCTTTAATCAATTCCAACGCGAATAAGTTGTGTGCAAATCCATTGCTTCTCATCAATTTAATTGGTGGAGGACAAGCAACATAATTCTGATTCTTTTCATCGAGTGGATTTATTCCTTCCTTCGGAGTTTATTCTTGATGAATAAATTCTAGTTCCAAGTGCTCTTATCTTTTCTTTTCCGGAGTTCAAGTTTTTCTTGGCTATCTCGTCGGAACCCCGACTAATCATCGCACTACTTTAATCTTATTCCTTTCATCCGTCATTTCTATATTCATCATCCTTTTGTTACCGGAGTTCTTCATGGTGGTTCTTCATCATTAAATTCATTCTTCTATATTCATCATAATTCTTCTGGAGCAGCTCAAGCATTCTTATTCTTTTGTGTCTCAGAATGCAAATAATTCTCCTTATTCCTTTGAAGTGGAGTTTTACATTTCTTATTCTCAGCTAATCCATTTTTTCGTTGCGGCGGTTTTTCACCTCAAGTTTTGAGACGATTTACATAAGTCCACGACAAGCTTATTCTTTTGTGGTTGTTTTTCTCAACAACTTCGTTCGTCTTGCATTCGCAAGGATGTTTCCAAATTCTTTTGGCTAGAAGATGTGGTTCTTCTCCCTTCTTCTCATTAAATTCTTTAATTCTTTCCGGAGGCATTGTGTTGTTTATCTCGGCAATTATTATTCCGTCCCTCAAGTTCTTGTCCTATTCAATTCATGTTCAACCGATGTGCTATTTCTTCCATTTTCTGCCGGAGCGCTGCCCGAATTCCTTCGTGGAGATCCCTTTCTATCTCTTTTAACCGGAGTGGTTTCGAATTCATTCTTGTTCCTTCAGCTCTTGTTTTCGTGCCTTTCAACCCTTGGTTCTCTTGTGTTCCTTGTTCCTCTTTTGTAACGGAGCTTCTCAACTTCGTTCATCGCCGTGGTATTCTTCCTTTCAAGTTATTCAACCTCTCAACGTTCTTTGGTTTCACTCTTTTGTCCTCGAAGAACTTTGTTCTTCCTTTTCCTCCCATCTCGTTCCTAAGATCTCGGGACGAGATCTCTTGTTAGTAGGGGAGTGTTGTGACACCCCGAGACCGGTGCGCCAGGTGTCAGCTTGATATTCGTTGTTAGTGCCATGTCATCTGCTTGTGTGTTGCATCTTGCCATGTCATCATGTGTGTTGCATCAGCATGTTTTCAAAACTTGCATCCACCCGAGTCCCCTCGTCCTTTCCGTTGTTCGTTCTGAGCCCAAACACACTCACACGCGCCCGCGGTGCCTCCGAATATTTATTTTATGAGTGGCCGAAAAATGTTCTCGGAATGGGATGAAACTTGGCGTGTGGTCTTATTATAGTGTAGACAGGCCGCCTGCCAAATTTCATCGCATTCGGAGCTCGTTTGATAGCCCAACGGATATATATAGCGGCACTAGTCGCCGATTAATTCGTCGGACGTTTTCGGTCTCCGAAAGCCCCGCGGAACTCTTTTCCCTTCTCCCCTCGTAGCCCGAAACCTCTTCTACACAGCCTAATAACCTTCCCTAGGCCCATCCTACCTCACCTCGCGATCGGATCCGTCCGATCGCGATCGGAGGGCTCTAAAACCCCTCCAAACCCCCAAACCCTAGGGTTTTCCCTATATAAAGGCCCCTCCATGCCAAAAATGGACTCCCCTAACCTCTTCCCTAACCTTCTTCCTCCTCCTCCTCCAATTCCGTGCGCAGCCAGCCCCTCCTCCTCCAATTTCGGCACTGGCCACCTCCCAACGCCACTTGGCATGCCCCCATTGGGCCACGTCAGCCGAGCCGCGCCCCTCCTCCAGTGCCCAGCCGCCGCGTGGCTAGAGCCACGTCCCCCGCGTCCCACCTGGCCTCTCCCCGTCCCCGCCGCTCCGGCCCGGGCCAGGCCCGCCCCCGCGCCCGACCGGGCCGCGCCGGGCCCCGAGCATCGCGCCCCGCCTGGCTCGCCCGAGCGCAACCGCTGCTTCGAGCCTCCGCGCCGGAGCGCTCGTCCGCCGCCGCCCCGGAGTTCCGGCGCTACCTAGCACCTCCCGCCGGCGCCCCGAACCGCCCGGATCCTCTCTCTGCCACCGCCCCGCACCGGCGTCGTCTCCACGCGTGACCCCGCCGCTCTGCAGATCTGCCCCACCGGAGAAGCGCCGCCGCCCTCGGCCATGGACGCCGTCGCCTCTAGCTCCGGCCTCCTCCGGTCTGCAACGAGTCCCTGGCGCCGCCCTCGTCCAGATCCGCCCGAATCCTGCCTTCCTCCGCCTGTCTCCAGCGTCCCTGGAGCCTCGCATGCTCGCCGGCGTCGAGCCGCCGTCCATGGCTTCGTCTGGTCCGATCTGCACCGTGCGTCGGACATGTCCGGCCGGGACCGGACATGTCCGCTTCCTCATCCTCCCCGTGCCACTGTCCGGTGGGCCCAAGTGTCAGCACCGACGGACGCGTCCGCGACACTTCGGACATGTCCACCCCTACGAGGTCCTTTTCTCTCTAAGTCCCTTTTTCTGTCAGCATTTTGTTGCATCTTTGACTGCTTGCAATTAATTGTGTGCTTGACCAAATTGGGTGAATGATATGTCAAAATGATCGTGGTGATATGCTCTACACTTTGTTCCATTGTGCCATGCTCATTTGAGTTCATCTAGTTGTTCTAATATCTGTTGCGAGGGTGCTACTTGTTATAAACTGCTGCTACTTGTTATTTTGTTGCTATGTTTGAGATATGATAACTTGGTGCATGTTTATCCAAATGATGCAAATGATATGTCAAAATATTCTTCATGAGATGCTCTACATGTTGGTTGCTATAGCATGCTTGTTTGAGTCCTTATTGCCATGTTTATCTCTGTTGCAAAAGTGCATTTGGCTGTTATGTTCTGAAACTTGTTACGAGATGCCTAGTTGAGGAGCTCGTTGCTATTGATGTGTTTGTCCCCATGTCACATGCCTAGATGTTTTAGAATCTCCATGATATGGTCTTTGATGTAGTGCATTTAACTTTCCATGATATGCCTTGTGTTGACTTAAACATGCTTGCAAACATGCCATGTTGTTATTGCTGTTTTAACACTTAGTGAAATTTCATCAAGTCTGGAATCTGTAATATCCTGATGCTATGTTTGCTTGATGCCCTAGGCAAATCCATGTTAGTTTTGGGGTGGCCATTGATCATTCCTTGTTGTATATGTTATTGTCTATCCATTAATGTCCTTACTTGCTCATTTGGCTTGCTGTAGCTGATTTATTTCTTGCTCCCAAGTTGCTATAAAATATTGCTGTCAGGTTTTTAGTGTCATGATCAAAATGTTGTAGCTTGTTGCTATTGATCCATGCCTCCCATGGAGATTCTCCAATTGAGTTGTTTGCTGTAGGATATTTCTAATTCATGTCCATGCTTCTTGTCACCATGTTTGAGTGTTGTAGAGTATATATTTCTTGCTCCAAAGTTGCTATGTGGCTGTTAATTTCAGCTTGTTGTTATATCTTGTTTCGGGTGTATCTTTTAGCCCGTTGCCCCGTTTGGAGTGTTCCTTATATGAAACTTGTGTGATTTTGCATGTAGAATCATAATATCATATTGTTTTCATGTTTGGAGGGAGTTTGCTTGATGTTTGGGTGCATCTTGCACCGTTGCCATGCTTATCTTGTTTTGCTCATATCTTCTAGGACGTAGCTCCGAATTAAACAAACTTTATATGAAACTTGACTAGAATTCTGTGTAGATCATGATGGTGCATATTAAATTGCTGTTTAACAACTTTAACTTAAGGTTTGTGCAGTTATGGACTAATTTCAAACTATGCATATGAGGGCTTACCGGATTTGTCTTAAGTAGTTTCCGGCCTCATTTAAACTTGTTGTTTCTTGTGTTGTTTCTCTGTGCTTCCTACCTTGTCACGTTTTGCATCCTATATGGATCTGTCTTGCATCCTACTTGCTTGAGCTTATTGTCTTGTTCTTGAGTTGTTCTGGTGTGCTTCCTATGTTGTCATGTAATGCATCCTAAGTGCATCTGTCGTGCTTCCTACCTTGCCATGTTGTGCTTCCTGTATAGACTTGTCATGCATCCTACCTTGCCATGTATTGCATCATACATACACTTGTGTTGTTTTCTGTGCTTCCTACCTTGCCATATATTGCTTCCTGTATAGACTTGTCATGCATCATACCTTGCCATGTATTGCATCATATATAAACTTGTGTTGTTTATCTGTGCTTCCTACCTTGTCATGTATTGCTTCCTGTATAGACTTGTCATGCATCATACCTTGCCATGTAATGCATCATATATAGACTTGTGTTGTTTTGCTGTGCTTCCTACCTTGCCATGTTTTGCTTCCTGTATAGACTTGCTGTGCATCATATGTAGACTTGTTTTGCATCATACCTGGTTGAGCATATTGTCATGTTCTTGTGTTGTGTGTTTACTGTGTTGCTTGCTTCTTCTCGTTAGTGCTTGTTTCGTTGCGTTCGTGAGGATTCGTTCGTCTACCCGTGGTTCTTCTTCAAGGCTTCTTCTTCGTCTTCTTCATGGATCCGTTCTTCTTCCTTGCGGGATCTCAGGCAAGATGACCATACCCTTGGATACCTTTACTATCATTGCCTTTGCTTAGTTGTCTCGATGCTATCGTTATATGTCGCGCTACCCATCATTATTGTCAGCCCCTCTCCTTGTTGCCATGAAACCTCAAACCTTTGAAACCTTCCTAGGAAAACCATTGTTTGGCTATGTTACCCGCTTGCTCAGCCCCTCTTATAGCGTTGTTAGTTGCAGGTGAAGATGAAGTTCGTTCCAGGAGGGAACTTGTTGTTGGAATATCACAATATATATTATTATTCTTAACACACCTATATACTGGGCATGGGTGGAAGGCTTGGCCTTTTGCTCGGTGTTTTGTTCCACTCATGCCACCTTAGGCGCCGATAAACCGGCATTATGTTCCTTGATTTTGCGTTCCTTACACGATTGGGTATATGGGGACCCCTTGACAGTTCGTCTTTGAATAAAACTCCTCCAGCAAGGCCCAACATTGGTTTTAATTTGCTCATTATAAAAACTTAATTAATTAATTAAATTGCATAGGGAGTTAGCGCTACCCGAGGATTCTTCTACATAGCAGGGGGGCCAGTGCTGATGGTGTTGGTCCCAAACGGGGGTTCTGCGGGGCCGCCACGGGGAAACTCGAGGTATCTGGTATAACCTATAGAATAGCCCATCCGGTCGTGGCCTGAGACGAGATACGCGCGGCTACTATCAGGGTGTCGGCACGTCGGGAGGTCTTGCTGGACTTGTTTTATCATTGTCGAAATTTCTTGTGCACCGGGATGCCGAGCCTGATCGGATTTCCCTAAGTTAAGGGGTGATGATATTATATTTATCACTTCAGCTGATCGTGAGAGCTTGTGATGGGCTAAGTTGCGACACCCCTGCAGGGTTATGATCTTTCGAAAGCCGTGCCCGCGATTATGTGGCAGATTGGAATTTGTTAATGTCCGGTTGTAGAAAACTTGATAGAGGATCCGAAGTAAAACACACAATTGTGTGAGTAACCGTGACTGCCTCTTTTCACTTTGAGAAGAGAACATGGTGGGGTTATGTTTGACTCGTAAGTAGTTCAGGATCTTTAGCGATCATTACTAGTTGCGACCGTTTGCGTAGATGCTCATCTTATTCTTGTACTCGTAAGTTAGCCACCACATATATTGCTTAGCTGCTGCTGCAACCTCACCACTTTACCTCTTCCTACCCATTAAGCTTTGATAGTCTTGTTACCCATGGTTATGGGATTGCTGAGTCCTCGTGGCTCGTAGTTACTACAACAACAGTTGCAGGTGCAGGTTTCCGATGTCTTGACGTGAGAGCGTTGTTCTATTGTTGGAGTTCTTCTTCTTCAGTCTTGGGTTAGGTTCCGGGTCGGCAGCCTGGGATAGCAGATGGATGTCTTGTGTTTTTCTTGTTTGTATCCGTAGTCGGATACTTTGTATTGATGGTGTTGTATTCTTGTGACTTGTATGTATTGTTGTATCCCCCATGTATGTATGTAATGGTACGATGTAATGTTATCCATCTTGCTAAGCGCCCGAAATGCGGTTGTGCCCCAATCACGTAAGTGTCACGTGATCGGGATATAATCGCATCTTGGGCCTGACAGTGAGCCACCATATAGAGAGAGTGAGATGGTTGATATGGCATGTGAGGCCACTTCCTACGCTAATGACTTGACCTCTACCTCTATTGTGTCTTCTCATTTGGTGCTAGGTCCCACATTTGATGACGCGTCGATCCTCGACGACTTCACCCTTCCTATGGACAAGACGATGGCCATGGTGGAATATGATGCGCCCGCCACATGGTTCCATCAAGATGAAGATGATGACCACCATTTGGTCTTTTCCACCTCACCTACACCACATGAGTGGAAAGAGAAAGGTAACAAAGGTGAAGGTGATGCTCTCATCCCACTAGTGGACATTTGTGACATTGATTGCTTGCATGATGTTGATCCATCTATTGCCATGCTTCATCCTAGTATGATTTCCTCATGTGATGCATTACCCATTTATGATGAGTATGATGATTGCCATGTGAAGTCCATTAGCTGTGATGCCAAGTTGCATAGGATCTCTTGTGATCATTCTTTAGGTCACATCATGTTTGATAATCCGCTTGACTTGTCATATGCTATGCATGAGATCACTCGTATGTCATATTTGCAATCTCATCGTAGTAACTATGCATATACCATTAAGATAAACCCAATTTGCACATATGGCATAGATGACCAGCCCATGGTTATTGGCATTTGTTTTTCTTGTGATGATATTGATATGCTCCCTTTGCATCATTTATCTCATATGACATGCCATGACCACATAGCTTGGGATATGCATTGTTTTGGATGTTGTCAATTTTTTCCATATGATGTTTCAAATATTGCTCATGAGGAGACCCCCATAGTTTCCTCATACATTTTAGGAGATTTTAATCCATCCCATCCATTGCATGATTACCATGATTGTGTGCACCATATGCATTCCACGAATAACAATGCTCTACATACTTCTCATGATGTATTACACAATATGAGTCTCCATTATGCCATAGATAACAACAAACCTCTCATGATGGGTGACATGTTTCTATATCACGCATCTCATTTATTTGAGCATTGGCTATTTTGTGCTAACGGACACAAGCACGTGCGCATCATGATGGATGATGTGTACATATACCACGCACACACGATTTTTCCTTTGTCTTTGCTTTGTGTAGGTACTTTTGCAAACTCGTCAACCTCACAATCCCATGAGTTGAAACGAGCTCTAGAGAGCAACGACGATTTGGGATCTTGTGGATTGTCCCTACAACCGTTCTCTTCGCGCAACCACTACGCGCATCTCTTTTACTTGGCTCTCAGACGGCTATGGGCTATTTGCCAATTGTCACATTATGCCCATACTATTGTGTTCGCTTTGCATGTTATGCATCTTGCTATGATTTTGCCATGCAATTATGACCCTTTCTTGCAATTACCCATGATTCACCATTATGATACTACTATGTGTATTTGCATGCTTGGTGGAGATACTTGTTGCTATTGCCATGATTTTGTTGTGCCCCATGCTATTGATGAGACTGTGTTCATTTCTCGCTTTCATGCTTGTGATAGGCCATGTGCATTATTCATGCCTACTATTTGCACATATGACATGATTGCCATGATTACCTCTAGTATGTTGCATCTTCGCACTACTAGCTTGTTTGACTTGATCACTATGATTGATTGCTATATTGCATCACTCATGTTCCACTCTTACTTGCTTTCTTGGGTTGATGACATCTATGTTCATGCCTTTCACATGATATATCTTGATCATTGTCACTTGTCTCCAATAGTTGCATCTCTCATATTCACTTGTTGTGAGTGCAACCATGTTATACTTGTTGATCTCGGAGACTTGGACACCTTACTTGTGATGCATGCTTGCTTGTTTGAGCCTAATGTATTTGCTTGTTATCGCATCATATGCTTCCATACATTGCCATGTCCCCTTATCCTTTCTTATGAGAAGAATGACGAACATACTTGTTGGGTGACCCACCACACGAATAGGTTTTGCATCTTCGCTAACCTCGTTTGTTTTTCCGAGTGTTTGTCATGTTCTTTCATTTTGAAGGATTCACAAGGCGGTACAATCATGAGGCATCTTGGGCATGGGAAGGCATACACGTTGCGCGACAACAACATTTTCGACATCCTCATCAAGGTGCATTCCTTCCTAGTGAGCCATCCTCACATATGCTTGGATTTCATGGTTGCACCACCGGTCTACCACTCTTGCCACGACTTTGAGCATGGGTATATCTATGCTCCATGGTCATATCATACCCATAACAAATTTGCATCTTATGCTTGGATTGACTCACATTATGATTCCCTTGTTGCATCTTGTATTCCCATGTCATCCATGATATATGAGCTTTTTCATTTCCTTAGCAAATTTGTTGTGATCTTTCTTGATGGACTCTTCATACATATTGATCACATTACCAAGCATCAATTGCATGATCACATACTCACATTGAGCATCATTTACCATGTTCATGCTTTTGATACACAATCCCATTATGACATCATTTTGCACAAAGGTAGCATTTGCAACTTCTTGCACAATGAGCTTGATCACATGAATGCATTGTATGCCATGCTCTTTCATTTTGCTACAATTCATGCTCATTGCCACTACCGATTTCATTGGCCGGACTCATGCTTAAATGATGGACACCTTGCGTCCGCTAACAATTGTATTTCCAAGCGTCCCTTGTGTTTGCTCTTTTTGCATGTCTACCATTCCGATGACATCTTGGAGTACTTTGCTCGCGGCGTGACATACACTTCGTCCAACTACAAGTTCATCCATGTCTACCGTGTACATGACGATATGGTTCACGATCCGAGGACGGATCTTTTCCAAGGGGAAGGAGATGATGCGGAGCATCCTACGGCTATCTCCATGTACACAGTCATAGCACCTCATGCCCCTAGTGGACCTAAGGTGAACCCGCTCCTCTTCAAGTTTGACATGTATATCCATTGGACTTGGTCACTACCTCACCATGGAACGTTATGCATTATTAGGTACTTCGGAGATCTCTACGAGGAAGCACGAAGGAATCACCAAGTTCATCGGATGAACCAAGAAGAAGACGGAAGAAGAAGGGCCTATCCAGTCCGGATTGGGCGGTACTACCGCCTACAAGCGGTACTACCGCTCCCATGCGGCACTACCGCCTACAGGCGGTACTACCGCTCCCAAGTGGAACTACCGCCCGAGGTCCGGTACTACCGCCCTGCCTGTGCGCAGCCGCGGGTCTTTGGCCTTGTATCCCTCGCCACTTACCCCTTCGTGGCTCAGACTATAAATAGACCACCTCCACCTCCTTTCTAGGGTTAGCAAATATGATAGCTCATTTGTATGTGAGCTTTGCTCCTACCTTCTCCTCTTGAGAGAGAGAGACTACTCCAATGGAGGCCAAGACCTCCACCTTGGAGAAGATCCCTAGTGGATGCAAGACCTCCCAAGGGAGAAGAATCCTTGTGGATTATCAAGAGCTCTCTCCTCATAAGGATTGGGATGAACTCTACCATGTATCTTATTTCCCTTTGATTGTTCTTGTACCTTGTGGATCTCATGTGTTTGTGAGTCTAGTGGATGTGTGATTTGGGCTTGTTCTTGAGTGTTTCTCTTGTGTTCTTCCCTTTGTGCTCCACTTGTTCTTGGGGATTCCCCTCCAATTCGTGAAAGATCTCCACCTAGGGTTCCACCCTACAACAGTTAGGGTTAGTTTCGGACCCCTCCTCCAAGGGCCACAAAATTCCCCCCTCTTTCCCCATATATACAGCCGTTAGGGCGTCGTTTAGACTTTGGGTTTTGTTTAGATTAAAGTTTGCCATAGCTGCAACTTCGCGTACTTCGTTTGTGTTCAACGACCAGAATAGGACGTCACAGAACCCCACTTGATCAATAAAGCTTTCCTCTTGAATTCGCAATATCCAGATTGCAATCTCAATTTCCTGCTTGTTCTTCGTTTGCCTGCAGGAAACACACCTTTGTGGTCAGGTTGATCGTGCTCCAGCATGGTCAATAACCTCTCGGAGTTGGTTTAGTGATTGCTAAGGCGCGACGTCCACGCACGTCCGTAGTCGGATCGTCCAAGTCAACTTTCTCCAAACGATAGCCACCATCTCATCGAAAGACGGGACACCTTTGCCTCTATCAAGTGGTATTAGATTTCCAGGTTGCTCGGTGAGATTTTACAGTTTTTCGTAGATTAGATCGAGTCTGTTCTTCATACCTACAGTCCACGAAAAAGCCAAAAACAATTAGGGTTAGTTCATCATATCCGAACCAGTCTGAGCCATTGCATAATCTTTTCCGTGTTTGCTTAGTTGAATTTGCGGTTGCATCGTCGTGTCAAGTTGCTGGTCTTAGCGTCTAGGCTTTTAGAGTTTTGAATTCTGGTCATAAGTTGTCACGCCGCCGCCGCAACATCTTCATCGCTACTGCCATATACCACCACCGATCCGTATCCATATACCACCACCAATCCGTATCCATATACCACCACCGCTGCCATATACCACCACCGCTGCCATATTCTACCACCACATATCCACCACCAATCCGAGTTCTTTTCGTTTTAGATTGGCTTTCGAGATCCATCTAGTTTTGGTTTCGTGTCTCCTTGACTGAGTAGGTCTCGAAAAAAAAGAGTCTGGAGACCCTTGGGCAGTTTTTAGGCCAAAATTTCGACAGGTGAAAATATTTTTTCCCTATCCTATTTTTGGGCTTTTCGGAGTCTTTTGAGTCACGTGCCACCATTTTTTACCGCACATTTTCATCGTCGCTGCCTTGATTCCGGAAAAAAAAATTGGCAATTTTTTTTCATGCCAATCATCTTAGTTTGACTAGGGAAGTGTTTTGAGACACTCGCCATTATAGTGATTTTCGGAAAAAAAAGAGGCGAAAAAAAATCAGAGTGCTTCCCCCTTGATTACGTGCAGCGCCGTGTTTTTGTTAGTGTTCTAGGCTCGCGTCTCTAGTACGGTCTAGCCTAGGACCAGCACAGTACCGTCGTTGAGCGTTTATTCAACTTTGCATCTCTGAATTGATTATTGCTGACCCTTTTGTCTACCATCTTATAAGCCTTCCCAGCTCCACATACATCTACATTGTGCGTTTTGACTCTCCCTGGTAATCGCTTTATCCAACCTTTGAGAGTTTTGACTACCACGGTTGCCGATCACCACCTGCTGCTGGGTAAGAACTGGTAAGAATTTGAGATTTGCTTGACGGATTTGTGACGCCCGACCACCACCATTTTCTAGTAGTCTGTAGGATCATATTCTTGTGTGTTTCTATTGCTGCTAACCATGTCAGGATCACAAGCCGACGAGACTGACTGGGAGAACTTGACGAACAAGGAGCTTAATGATAAGTTTCAGCAAATGATGAGTGAATAGGTGCAAGATGTGCTAAACAGATTTGACGAGGCCATGGAGAAGATAGATGGCATGGAGAAGACGTTTGAAACAAAGCTCGATAACAAGTTTGCTGAATTGCTTTCGTGTTTTCCACCACTACCGGCTACTGCAGCTATCGCACCTCTACAACAACAACAACAACAACATCGCCTTCCAAATCAAGTGGGACGAGCACAATGCGTTCCCCTTGAGCCTGGTCAATCTTCTGGTGCCGCTGTTGATGTTTCTGTAGCTCCTGCTGCTACTGCAGATGTAATGCCCAGGATGGAGTTATACCTCCTACGTGTCGAGGCACGACTTAAAGGCATAAATCCATCCTAGAATGATCTCAAGTTCGGTAATCTTTGCACAACTCATGTAAAAGAGGGGATAGTAAACTGAAAATAGTTGGCTTACACTCGCCACGTCACAGAATTACAGTACAAGTCTCAAACATCATACATTAAGAACATCACAACCCTCTAAGGGCAAAAGCCAAATGTCAAAGTACCGAACTCAGATAAATAAACCACAGGCGGATCGAATCCTAGTAAGAGACTCCACTACTGATCGTCCGGGTAGCGCACATAGTACCGACTACGCTCCTCGTCGTACTCCCAATCCAGCTCGGTGCCATCACCTGGATAGCTCACAGCTGGACCTGCATCTGGTGTGTGAAGTAACTGTGAGCCACAGAGGACTCAGCAATCCCGTTCCCGGGTAACAAGACTATCAAAGCCTCTAGGTGAGGAAAAGGCTGAAGAAAAGAATAAGTCCGCAGCAGCAACTAGCATCTAGCTTACGTAAGTGAGAGCGAGAAGAGAAGGCCTCGGCGAGAAGTGATCACGAAGTGATCCTAGCTACAAGCTCAACAAGCATAACCCCTCCGTGTTCAACTCCCGAATCCCTATTCGGAAATTGACAGTCACTGAACACACGCTGGTAGTGTATTAGTAACATTGTGTCAAGTTATCTACAACCGGAATTAACAAGCTCCCATCTGCCACATAACTGCGGGCACGGCTTTCGAAAGTTCAAACCCTGCAGGGGTGTTCCAACTTGACCCATTACAAGCCCACGATCCGCGGAGTCGCAACTCCAAAGTGGGAAGACCCGAGTATCCTCGGAATCCCGTGCTCAAGATATACCGAACTAAGGTAAGACTAATCCAGCAAATCCTCCCGGCGTGTCGACACCCTGATAGTAGCCGCGCGTATCTAAGTCTCAGGACACGACCGGATGGGTGATGCTACAGGTGTATGCCAGATACCTCGGGTTGCCCCAAGGCGGCCCTGCAGGACCCCCGTTTCGGACCAACACTCATGTGGAGCACTGGCCCGGGGTTGTTGATTAAGAAAGAGGGTTAATTACTCCCTATGCATGTTTAGTTTGTTATTAGGCAAATAGTACCAATGTTGGGATTTGCTGGAAAAGACTTAGCACTTAGCGGTTTATCGAGGGGGTCCCATACACCCCAACCGTGTTAGGAACGCATAATCAAGGAACATAACACCGGTTTATACGGTTCCTAACGGCATGAGTGGAACAAATCACCAAGCAAAAGGCTTAGCCTTCCACCCTTGCCAATATATAGATGATTTCATTTAAGCATTTATATAGTGTGATATAACCCAACCAAACTTCAACATGGAGCAAGCATCTTCGATCTTCACCTGCAACTAGCAATGCTATAAGAAGGGCTGAGCGAAGCGTACTTAGCCAAGCAAAGGTTTGCATAGGTAGGTTGGTTAAACATGGCAATTGGCTACAAGTAGGAGGCTGACAAGAATATCATGGGCATCGAGGCAAAACTATAGATCGAGACTACTAGCAGTAGGCAAAGATAGTAATGTTATCGGGGTTCGGTCATCTTGCCTGAAGAGAAGTCGTTCGGATCGTAAGAAGGGTCCTCGTGCTCAACCTCATTGGAAACCTCGTGCTCAACTTCGTACTCGGTCTCAGCTTCCGGCTCTAAACAAAACAATCACACCAAGCACCAATCAACAAGATGCAATGCGCACTCGGAAAAAGATGAATGCATGATGGATGCACTAAGGATGCACACGGAGCACGTAAAACATCACTCAAGCAAAACACCTCAAAACATGAAAACAAACTGATATTATTAATCTACACAGAAAAACAATCAAGTTTGATATAAGATTCGCTGAAATCGGAGTTACGGGCTAAAAGTTATGCCCGAAACAAGATTTGAGCGAAAGCTGAAAATTACAGCAACATAGCAACTTCGGAGCTCAAAATAATTGAGCTACAGCACCCAAAAAGCATGGCAAAGGACATGAACACAAACTAGACATATAGTACAGCAACTAAGTCCAAAGGTGCACCCCAACGGAGCCACGGATCAATAGCAATGATCTTGGACATATTGAACTTGACAATAAAATTCTGGCAGCAGAATTTTATTGAAACTTTAGAGCACAAGATAAACATGCTACAGCCACTTAAACGGACATATGAGGATATGAATGGAAAGACAACAATATATACTACAAGGAACAATCAAAATCCACTCCAAAAATATCATGCTTTGTCCTAGAACATCACACGAACATGGCATCGGAACGTTACGAATTTCAGTAACATCATGGCATATAAAAGAGCATGTTTAAGTCACCTCGAAACTAAACATGGCAAAGGGTAAGCACCTCATCAAAGTACACATGAAGATGATCCCGAAACTCACAAGCATTCTTCATTGAGGTAAACAGAACGATAGCAACGAGCTCAACAAGATGGCATTTCATAACAAGTAAAAACACATCACATGAACATGGCACTTTGCAACGAAGATAACAAGGAAATAATAAATCTACCATGCAACCTATCACAAGCAACACGTAGTTCGTGTCAAGACAAACACGTGGACATGTCATTTGCATCATTTGGACAACCGAGCTAAAAGATATCACATGGCAAAGGTGGCATAAAAATAACACATAGCAGCAGTTTATATCATGATGCACTCTTGCGACAGCAAAACAAGCACCTAGATGATCTCTAACATGCATGACAACAACAGGTAAAACGTAGAGCACATCTCCACGAACGGTTGGACATATTACACGCGCAAAACGGAGCAGCAGGCAACAAGTTATGCATGGTCAAACATTGCATCACAAACTACAAAACCTAGTACTTAGAAGAAAAAGAAGGGGGGGAGGTCAACCTCCTCAGATCTGGATCTGGGGGAAAACTGAGTGGGCCGGTGGAACTGCAGCGGCGGCGGCCCAGCAGAGCGGAGGAGGCTGGCGAGGCCCAGGTGGCGAGGGCGGCCCACCTGGCGGCCTGGCCGAACGGCGGCCTGCGGAGGCAGCGCGGAGACGGGCCTTGGCGCCTGGCGGCCCGGCGTCCCGCGGTGGCGCGCGCGCCTGGTGCGGCCTGGAGCGGCGGGGATGAGAGGGCCGGCCCACGCGGCTCGGCCCGGGCCGGTGGCTGGCCTGGCGAACCTGCAGCGGCTGGGCCGGATCTGAGCGAGGGGGGGAGCGGCCTGGCGGCTGGAACGCTCGCGAGGAGGCGGAGCGAAGCGCCAGTAGGACCCG